>OY856415.1:304778186-305135686 GCA_963693085.1 Alisma plantago-aquatica
GACAGAACAAGTTTCCAGAGAAATGTGGGGTAGAGTAATGATGAGGACAAGGGTTTCACGGGGTTAAGTAAGCTATACACTGTCAGTTTGCTATAAAAAAAACCATCGAGAAATATGATGTGGGGGAGGGAAAAAATTTGCGGGTCACATATTCCACGTCTGTGATTCAGGAAAGCACTGACGACAAAGGTCAATTAATTTCCTACGGGCCAGATGGCATGTGCATATATTTCTCCCAACGATTGCATTGAAAAAAACTGACAGTAAGCGTATTTTGAGGCAAATGAAATGCTCCCAAAAATTTTACACAAAATTCTAATTTCATGGGTGATATATAGAGTCATTTGTTTTTAGAATAGCTTGAAAGAAAAAAGAAAGTGCATCCCACATTTTTTCAGGTGGGAAACCCTTGCCTACCTAGAACTGACGGGAAAAATAACACCGTTGGTTTCATGAAAAAATATACTTGATGTTGTATCCACATTATGTAATAGTGTTTTCTACACAATGTGCAACTACATGAATACACCATTCCTAATCCTAGAAATTTCCAATAAACTCAACTTAAATGTGCATGACCTATCACATATGTGCATGATGTGTGTCACATCAGTAGTAGCAACTTTGGTGATCATAATCATGAACAACTCATCCAGTAAATGACACATGATGTGCAATCTCATTAGTAACAGCTCCCCACAACCATTAGCACATCATGAACGTTTTAATCCACAAAGTTCCAAATGGTTTCAATATTGATCTTTGGAAATTGTAAGGTTTCACAACGTTCAACGTACTATGAACAACGTGCACCTCCATGTAAGTGTAAAAAGTATAAAGAGTGGGAGGATGTTTATTAAGGGATATCTTGCATTTGGTCCATCTAGAGAAAACAGGAGGAGAGGAGACTCAAGAGATGACTCATGTCCAAAAGAGGCTAAAAGGAAGAAGAGGAAGGCCATGGAGGTGGGTTTATGTCTCTCCAAAATTGGAAAGTTTCAAGTATTCCATTATAGAAGATAAGTCCTCCACAAGTGTTATATTTCATTTCTCTTCTTCCAGTACTCCATTTTCTTCCCTTTTCTCTATGAAACTTGTTAATTTTGTGATTTCTAGTATTTTTTTCCCGTCATCAATCAATATGGAGTAATTTTCCTTGTTTTTGGTGCCTAAGTCGCACCTATTAGTCATGTGATGAATAACAACTTTTAATATTATAAATTTTCTATCGTGTTTTTTTTGTTTGTTGATAATTGTTTATGAGAATTGATGACCATGGTTTTCCAAGTCCTCAAATAGATATCTTGAGTCAGATATAGATTTAGTTGACAGAAATTATATTTCTAGTTTCTATTACGTCAAAGTGAATAAAGATTCCTTCATTCTATAGTCTCCTTCTTTGTGAAATGAATGTGAATTTGTGGCTCTGTTTGGTGCAATCAAAGAGATATTAATATCTTGTGCTAGATTATGATTTGACTGAAGAATAAAATAGAGACTCGGGTAATTAATTGGTGAGAATTATTAATCATAATGTAGTGTGAATGTGATAAGAGAGGTAATTTAAATTTATTATATGTAATTATATATTATGTAATTATTACATGCTTAGGTACCAAAGGCATTTGTTCATTTGATCTTTTAGAAGATAACTTGTGACAATCTTATTTTAAAATAGATTATATCAAACAACCCACTTTTCTTATTTCAATTGTATGCTTAATTAGAACATCTTCATGTTGAATTGCATTGGTTCCCAATGGATACAAACCAACTCTATACTATAGTTGGCTCATTCTATTGTGGGTGGAAGACTGTGCAGTGGTTTAACTAATGATACGACATACTTTGTGTCACGATAAAATGTCACCTGGGAAAGACAAATATCATTATTGATGCTTTGAGAATAAAGTCATATTCATCTTATTTATCATATAAAAGATGCATGATGGGATGACATCGGGATACAAAACATCTGAGTTTGGCAAAAACAAGAATGATGGAATTCATGAGACGGATGATGGGACAATGTGTTTTCATAACTTGATGGTGGATTGTAATGCTAGATGTTTGAGGAATATGCTTCTTGGGGAAGAACTTTCCTCAATATATGTTACACATCCTAGAAGTATCTAAATGTACCATAATATGAAAGATATGGTTTGTGACCATGGATGAAGTGTGATGTAGAAGAGTTCTTGGCCAAGTGTCTAGTTTGCTAGTAGGTCCAGTTAGAACATCAAAAACCTACATGTTTATATCAATTGTTGTTGATTTCTAAATGGAAATGGGATCGTATTACTATGGATTGTTTAATGAAGTCGAGGGGTATGAATATATATATATATATATATGGGTGATTGTTGACTACCAAGGGGTATGAATATGTATGGGTGGTCATTGATTATTTGATGAAGTCATCCCACTTCCTAGTGGTCAAGACTACCTAAACAAACATGACCCAAACCTACTAACAAGATTTTAGGCCCTCCAAGGAGGGATTACAACTAACCATTCACTTTTAGTCACATACCAAAAATCAACCTTATTTTTTATTTAAATAAGTATAACTTATGTAACATCATGTTAACTTGAAGGATAACATTTAGATTATTCAAAAAATGAAAGGATACAACAGAGTTTGACTTTTACATAAGAGAAAGAGTTCCAACTTAATATACATCTACAATTCATTATATACTACTCTATTTCCCACTCTCTCAATCCCAAGATCTAGAGAAAGGATAAGAGACTATCTAACTACCATAACATTTCCTCTTGAAACCTCATCTCCTCTATTGTATTCAAAACTAGGCTTTTAATCCTCCTTTAGAGTTGGACCCTTTCCTAAAATATATTTAGTAGATTGTATGAGCTACTAGCACAATGCATATAAAATCAACAAGTAACTATGATAAATCAGATGAGAAATATTTACTATTTATGATACAATCAAGTTATACAAGTAACTAAAACTATCTTGATTTTAAATAAATAATGGGTACTTATAATAATTGACCATGATGAAACACTAGATACCCATTAAGTTATTTAGTCCATCTATTATATATCCTAGACCCTCATGAGGGTGTACCACAACATGTAGAAGCATTGCATCATGATATGATCTCACTATAAAAGACTTAGAAGAATGCCCAGGATTCTAAGTTTGAAATCACTAGCTACCTTGTTTGCAATGGGCCTCACCACTTTTGGCCTCTGTGGCTAATAGGATTGGTCATATAACCAGACTCCTCCTCTAGTTTTGGGTACTCAGGCAGAGAGTCAAACCACTTGGCTTATTCTGCAATAGTAGTTTCACTAGGCTAACAAACTAACCGGCATCAAAAGTATCACTGACATCTCCAACTATTGTTTGGTACCAAATTATAATAAGGAGTTTTCCCTCACTTCCCTAGACCCCTGCACCCTAATAAATTGCATTCTAGCTATCTAGAGATGCACTTATCCTCTAGTAGAACATTTTCTCTTGCTAGCATACGCCTCTAATGAAGGAGTCTACAATGTTTAGGGAATCTAACATCTAATGATATTTCATTTATTCATAGAACATCAATACCATTATTAATATTACCCCATCTTTAAAATATAGCATTTGGCATTGTTTATCATAATCATCAGACTAAAAACACAATTACATATTAAAATCCTTAAGATCCAGAATTAGGGAAAACCTATGATTACTGGTGCCACTAGATCCACTATTCCATTTATCATATTAGCTAGGAGTCCACATAATGATTGCATATATCAACATCATAGTACATGAAATACTGAACAACTTATTCTTTCTACTAAAAATGATTGTAATAGCATAATATTTTCACAATTTCAATCGCTAAGAAAAAATCAACACAGAAACATGATTAAAACAAGTTTTTTTACTATAAATCAATGTTAGAAGGTGATTTTCCACTCACTTGGATCTAATCCTAGATCAATGGTATCATATCTAGGCTTTGTATGTCTTGATTTGCTTTATAGATCTTGGATTTGTGATTAAAACTTCCATATCTACCTTCTATCAGTCTAATGATAGATATGTTGCTCTAACAATGTCCTACTAGAGGAAGAAGATGAAGAGGAGAGGAAGAACACAACCTCCAATTATTCAAATATTTGATCTCAAGTAAGGGAAAAAGAAGAAGAGATCTACAACCAAAATCTACTTACTATGATATATCTACAGTTAGATCATCATTCTCCTGATGTTCCTCACGTTCCTTCCAAAAGTCATACTATAATTTTCCTCTTTGTCAGTCTCTTAAGAGGTTTAGGGCTAAGGTTGTGTGGATGATTGAGATAAAACTCCAAACAAACAAATTTCATTGGATTTGGATATGTATAGCAAACCTTATGGTCATTTTACTGATTAGTTGAAGTGGGTGGATGTGCAGTTCATTTCCATCAATCTCCATGGCCAACAGTCTATGTGGCTGTCAGTCTATGTGCCTGTCAGTCTATGTAGCTCATCATTGTAGACATTTGAGGTTTTCAATTTGTGTGGCCCATCAGTCATCATGGTCCTCCATCCTGTGGGGCCATCGTCCTGCGGTCCATCGGTATGTGTGGCATGTTAGTCTTCATGGCAATCAGTCTGACAAAAAAGTAGACTAAAGCCATTTTTGCACATGCTTATTAGAACTATCACAGCTCCTTAATTTTACTTCAATTTGGTTTATTATATTTGTGTATGATTTGTAATTGAATCCTCTATGATCCTAGATTATTAGTTTGACATTATTATCATATTATAATTTCTTTATTAATTTTCCCTCAAGTATTATTAATTCTCTTCTCGCATACATGTGTGGTATATCTCTATATCAACTAAAGCTTGGATCTCATGGTGTGATCAATTTGTGATTTTTTATTACCAAATCATAATCTTAAAATAACTAAAATTGAGAAAAAGAGCAAGGTAATCATAGTAATAAAAAAGTATAATTAACTTTAAGGTTATATTTAACCCTTAATTACCAGTAAAACAATTATGGGTTGTAACATACAAGGCTGAGAAGTTATCACATATCTATGTCAATGCACCAACACAATGTAATAGCTACTATAGTTTCATACAGAGGGCCTCAATTCACGAGAAAGTTCTGAGAGCATTTACATGAATCTTTGGGGACTCAATTGAGGTTCACTACATATTTTTACCCACAAACAGTTGTCAATCTAAGAGGACAATATAAAGTGAACATTAAATTTTCTTGTAGGAGGGAGGCAAGATGAATACGAGAGCTCCCTGACTTTGTCAAAAAAATTGGACAATATCAAATTTGGAAGATCCTATAAGGGATTTTTGGCTCTAATTTCTTAGCAATTGGGATATTCATCTAAGCTTGATGGATTTTGCCCACAATAACAGTTAGTATGGGAATATATACATGGCATTGTATGAGGCATTCTATGAAAGACATTTTAGATAACCTCTTTTTTGGTACAAGGTAGGTGAATATCAACTTTTAGATCCTAATTTGGTGTAGAATATGAAAGAGGAGATCAATATCATCAGGCTACAATTGAAGGAAACACATGATAGGTAGAAGTCTTATGAAGATAACCATAAGAGGCTTCTTGAGTTCCAGGTTTGAGACCTTGTGTCTGTTAAGGTCTCACCTTAGAAGGGAGGGTTGAGGTTCAGGAAGAGGGGTGATATGGATCCTATTTTTGGGGGATTACCCTATCACCAAGTGTCTTGGTAAGGTAGCCTAAAGCTTGGAACTATTGTTTAAGTTCAGTCATTTGCACAAAAGTTTTCCATATTTCTATGTTGAGGAAGTTTTGTTTAGAAATTTAATATATGCCATATTTTGTAGAAGTACATCGTGACAATGATATCACGTATATTGAGGGTCTAATTTTTATTTTAGATAGATGTGCACAAAATATAGGAATAAGTACATAGTCATGTGAAGGTTTTGTGGCATCACCATCGTTTGAGCATGCCACATGGGAGTTAGAGGATGAGACGTGTTAAGTGCCCATATTTGTTTAGGGTTCCTCGAGAAAAATCCTTTGTTAGGGGTATATGGTTGTATGTTCCCTAAATTATATTAATGTCTACCTTGTTTTTACATAATTTAAGGCTTAATTAAGATCTTGAATAAATGCATTATGAGAAATCTCATGTTTATCCCTAATTTTACTTTGTTTGCCCGAATCACATGGTTTACATGATTATTTGAATATGTTTGAGGACGTGATTTCAAATATACCAAACAATATATTAGGTCACACTTTAATCTATGTGTCTACCTTGTATGTGGGGCTTTTCATATATTTGAACCATGTATATCATCATGTTTCTTCCTTGAGTTATACCTACAACCCTAATGTATGGTTTGGTGGTTAAGGTGTTTGAGCTTGATGAGTATGAACCATGACCTTGATGACCTGACCCTCAATGGGTCTACCTAGGACCAATGGGTCTTAGTTGTAGCATCGATGAGTGAGGTTGGAGTGTGTCACACCCCAAAATTATTATCGATAAGTATCCACATAAGTCTTGGCCCTACGAAGGGAGACTCAAATTAGAGTAGGACAAATGGGCCAAGTTCTCTATATTTAAGCCCATTTTGAAGGACTTTTACATAGTATCTAGAACCCATCGAGAATTTAGTGAATTAATTCTCCTGGAATTCTATAAAGGTCATAAGAAAAATTATGTTTGATTGATATGATGATAAGGTTTTTTAGGAATCTGATGCTAATATTATTATCAATATATTATATACCATACCTAAATGTGCTTTAGGCTTTTTGATAAATTAGGCTCTCAAATGCATGTAGTGATGATTTTTAGGATCAATATCATGCTCTTGATGACATAAATAAAAGTTGTAAAAGTTTTAGTGAAGTTTAGAGTCAATTTGGTGAATTAATATGTTGATTTAGGTCATGAGATAAGTGAAATCACACTATATTGGAGTAGTCTATGAATTAGGTTGTGAGGATCTCTCTACAAGAAGATAGTATGTATATGAGGTGTTGGACAAATTTTGAGACCAATCAAGATCAAGGAGGCCTATTTTTAGGAAATTGGAAGGGATATAGCTTTCTTTGGTCTATTTGAGCATTGAAAAAAGGAAAGAAGAGGTTGAACCAATGGGTTCATGGCAAAGTGGTCGACTCATTTGAGCATGGTCTGGTTCACTGGGAAACACTAGCTAGGGGAAAGGAGACATAGTCTTGCAAACCCCATTTCTGAAAGACCAGTCTCGAACCAGAGGCAAAATTTTGGCAAATCTCATTGCAAGATTATAATAGATTGAGGCTATAAAGACTAATATATCAAATCACTAGTAAGGTGAAGTCAGTTTAGTTTATAACAAGAACCAAGCAAGAAAGAGGTTGGGAGAAATAAAGATACGGAGAAGTGGTAGAGACACATGATTTTCTTCTTAGAAGATTCAAACCCTCCATCAGATCTAGGTCCTTTTCATGCCATGATAATGTGGAAGGGTGTGTCAGTATCAGATGTCATGATCTCCAGCTTTGGTTCTCCTCCTACAATGAGTTCAAAGTCGTCCGAGAAGGATAGGGCAGCAAAGATGAACTATGCTATAGAGAGGGACTGAGGGTGTCCTAATTAGGCTAGGGATGCTTATTTGGATCTAGGTCAAGGTCCACAAGCCGTCAATGTGTGGTGCACATCGTCACCTTTTCAAGGCCAATGAATCAGTTATGGATGACTGAGTCATTCCTACAAGTGGTAATTTTATAAAATTAATATGTTTTAATATGTAGCTCCATTTGGGATGACCAAGGCATCAATGGAAAGGGTTTTGAGTGTTATATTCCCTAAAAATATCTTCAATAGACTAATTTTTATGTTTAAGCAACCATATATCTTATGTACTAAGAGTTATATGATTTCAATGTTATGAACACAAAACTAGCAAAAAACATTAAAAATTCATAAAAAATAGCAGTAAGCATATTTAATAAGGTAAACATTGTATTGAAGCATGATCTTTGTGATTTGAAGTTTTAATAAGGTTTTTGGTATAAGCCCTGATAAGGGTATTTTGGGTATTTACCTATTGTTTGACCATGAAATTATATGAAATTTTTATATAAACCCTAATGTTCAATGTTCTTATTATTTTAAAGTTTTGATAGAGTTTTATATATTATTATATTAGTATTTGATTTTTAGACCTAACATGATATTGTATAATATGTTTCATGGATATTGATGAAATATTACCTTGCATATATGCAACTACTATAAAATAGAGTTGTTGGACATCTCTCTCTGATTTCAATTAAATCACTGTAACTAGAGACATGTATTTATATTTTAAAGTTTTCCCTTGGTCATGGATCAATATGTTCACATATTAGTACATTATGTGATTATCATGACTTATTTGAGTATGAAATTTATAGTAATGTGATTTTGCATATATGTTCAATGCCAATATTTTATGGTGATTTTAGATCAGAGTTATGTTTAACCTAAATAAGAATCCTATTTCAATTTAGAAGATTAGGGTGATGAGGATCTGATATTTTTAAAGGCATTGAGGGTAAGGTATGGATTTTCACTTCTCGAATTCCCGCGAAAAGGTTTGTTCCAGATCATTGAGATGACATACAGTTTCAACTCAAAGTTTTTTGCATTGAAGTACGGGATGACGATAGGGCACCTGGGTCCTAGTTGCTACCAACTCTCTAAATGTCTTTCCTTCTTCATCATCTTCACTTTCGCTGTCATGGTCATCGCGCTCACATTCATTGTCGCAGTGATTGTGATGGTGCCTTATTCAGTGACGGTAATGTCATTCTTCATCGTGTTTTTCATCTTTGCATCGGTCTTCTTTAAGACGTTCTTCCTCACATTGACAATTGTCTGAGTAATGACCATCTCTATCTTCATCTGTCCCAAGTGGTGGGGGGTCATGTTGAATTCTTGCATTTCGTTCATCCCCAGTGAGAGTACCATTCACACAAGGAGGCATGGTGACTCAAGGTTAAGGAGAAAAGTCAAATGAGTCTGCTTCCCTCTGGGTTCCCTGAATAGACCGCACAGTCGATTTAGAAAATTGGACATGTTAAAACAAACTATTCTATGTAAATGCAAGGTAGAAGATTTAAAGATTCTATTCAGTCAAGCTTATCACTAAGCTTGAGGCATGGGAGTATAGACTCAAGTTTTAATTGTGTCATTTTTCCTTGTCCCCGACAATAGAGCCAAAAAGTTGACCGGACTAAATCACATGTCCAAAAAGGAGCAGATCCAGAGTAGTCGGACTCTTAAGATGATAACCCGACACTCAAGCCCCCGCAACTATTATATGGGGTCTAACGTAGTAATCAGGGTCAAACCACAGGGACAAGGTTAGTAGATGTTAAGTATGTAGGGTCTCACACTCATATACTTTGGATAAATAGATGATTTAAAAAGGTTGTTCCCTAAGGAACGATGGTTCTTAAACCAAAACAAAGAAAGATAAAATAAAGAAAGAAAATAACAACAAGTGAAAACAAGGACAAACGGTAAGGAACAAAGATATGGAAGGGAACTTGGATTGGGTTTCACCTACTAAGGTCTCTCACTAACTGGAAAAATGCACTCCCCTTTGTATACTCCTATCAAGATTACAAGCGGCCATAGAAGTGCCCATTCCATCCTCTCTCGAGATAAGCATAGATCTAGGATCTAAGGCGGCTTCCCTCTTGAGATAGCAACCTTACAACCACAAAGCAAACCATATGACCATAAGCTTTATAATCTAATATTTTCATGCATTCATACTACTCCAAAACACCAAATAAAGAAGATAATACTCTTTCAAGGTACTAACGATCAAACATCACAAGATGGTAGCTAATCATACAAGTGAAGCATTAATAACAAGCTTATGGAGATAATCTTGATATGAGTGCATATATATATATATATAATCAAAGGGAAGCAAGAATATACATGTTGGCAGAGCCTTAGTGGCTAATCCCAACCCGAATTAAGTGTTTATCCACACATGTTAATGAGAAGCATAATGAAGTTACAAAATGATAGATACATCATAACCACAAAGAGGAAAGGGGTACAACATAATGGAGATTACAGATCTAGAAGAGAGAGAGACGATGGTGATACACCAAAGTACTCCTTTGAATCTAGATCTAGAATGGATGGTGCGGATGCTCCCCTTATACTGAGGGAGATTGGCCTTCAATCTTCTCTTTCCTCAGCTTCTACCTTCAGAGATCCAATACTGATTGGATGGATGAGAGTGGGTATGGAATTTGGTAGCACTTCGTGGTCCTTAATGATTTGATGATGTGACAAGTCCAGGTGGGAGGGCCTATTTATAGGTGTTTTCCACCGACTTAACCACCCACACCGCAGTCGAGGCTTGGTATCGGTCAAGTTTTGATTGCAGTCGATCGAGGTCTCTCCTCAATCGAGGTCACCTCAGCAGCTAGTTGAGTCAGTACCACGGTTGAGGTATTGCACCACCTTGGTCGCGGTCCTTCATCAGTCGAGGCATTGCATCGTCTTGGTCGTAGTCCTTCCTCAGTCATGGCATGGTAGCACCTCAGTCGTGGCGCTACCTCAGTTGAGGTTAAGATGGATGTGTTGTAGGCCACGACCAAAAGAGGCGTGTTTGCACCGCGGTCACAGCGTCATCGGGGCGATGGGTGGCATCGACCGCGGTGTGAGAGTCTTCTTTGATCGATGAGTCGCGGTCGAGGTGTTGACTGCAGCCGTGGCTTGATGTGATCCTACAAGGATAGAAAAAGTGTACAATTAAGATTCTCGTCATAAAAGTGCTAAAATAAGTGGAAAAGTCTATAAAAGATATGTTTGGAGTAGGGGTGAGCAAATCTCGGTCCAGACCGTAAAACCGGACCGCTCAATTCGGTCTGGTTCGGTCCGGTCCATTTCAACTTCGGTCCGGTCTGCGGTCCAATAAATTCGATAAATTCGGTCTTCGGTCCGGTCCGGTCCGGTCTGGTCCAAAACCGGTCCGGTCCGGTCCGGACCGCAGACTAACTTTTATATAAAATCCATATATATTTGAAGGTGTATTCTATAATAACTACAAATAAAGTACATATATAAGTACTACTAGTATAAATGTTTGATACTAAAGTTATATAATTGTTAGAAGTGACTAAGATTATCAACTTTGTATAATTAAATAAGTTGTAAAACATCTAAAAAAGGCTGATTGCGGTCCAAACGGTCCGGTCCGGTCCGGTCCGGTCCGCGGTCAAAACGGTCCGGTCCCGGTCCGGTCCGACCACCAAACGGTCCAGTCAACGGTCCAAAAATTATTGATTTTCGGTCCTCGGTCCGGTCCGGTCCGGTTTTGGACCGATGCTCACCCCTAGTTTGGAGAGGTTAAAATAAGTGTGAAAAGTGTATAAAATTAGATGTTATTAAATCCCCCAAACTTAGAACCAACCTGTCCCTAGGTTAAGGGTAGGTTCAAAATCATAGAGAGAAGAGCAATTTTGTGACAAAATTTTGCGAAACATAACTTTACAGAGTTATCTCATTTTTACACCAAAACACTTGTGGTATGTTTTCTCAATCCTAAAATCTCATTCCTTCCCCTTTACAACTAGAGTTGTACAACTTCAAGTTCTTGTCATATATTTTGGTAGTAAAAGGTCTCTCTGTCTCAACATATCACCCTTCCCTACGTTAGATTACTAGCCATACTAATACAACATCTCCTAGAGGGGTAGCTTTCACACTCTTCCTTTATTTTCAGTTGGCCCTATGCTGATGTGTTTAGGTAGGATCCAGGCTTAAAGTCTTTTCCTTTTCCCCTAAACTTCCTTCACCCACTACTGTCTTAAGGACAGTGTTTCCCTTAGGGGATTCTGACGTTTAAGTCATGTGGTTGTGTGAGGTTTGTTTAGGATTGAAGGTGGGTAAGTTTGGCTTCAAGGTTCCACTTACGGGAATGACATATCTTCATTCATGAGTGTAACAATACACCAGCTGAGTGGAACCCCTTGGCATCTTTTAGGCACAACTCTCGTTATATATATATATATATATATATATATATATATATGGATTTTTATACCACCTCTCTGGTTTAAGTGAGTGGGTTTTAACTTGGTCTTCTGGGTGGCCAAGCCTCTTTTCATCCCAAAGAGGGGATACTTAAACTTGAAAGGGGTAGCTATTTCCTTCCTGAAGAAAGTGAGGATTTGCAGGCTGGAATCGTCAGGTTAGGGTGGTTGGTCAGGAGTATGTCTTGGTGAAGTTCTCCAATTTCCAAGGGTTTCATAAGTTTAGGATTGTTACACACACAACATCATATTGTAAGAATGAGATAAAATTGTATTGTTATGCTTCTTGCTTTTCTTTTATATGCATTAGTTGCTCGTACATTCTTCTCTAAAAATGATGGCATTATAGCCTTTAGTAAGGGAGCAGAGAAACTAGAAGGTAATTATGAAAAACTGTGACGTATAACAAAATTCTTTAAAGCATAAATTTTTTTCTAAATCAGTTTGGCGGGAACTAAAATATGTACAAGTGCACTAAAGTATTTGTAAGTAAAAAAATTCAAATTTTTGCAAATTTTGGGAAGAGATTGTACCTCTCACGCCCTTTTATAACCCCTCCCCCAAACTTATCATTCACCCCAACTCAGGGTGTCAAAATAAGAGTTAGGTGTATAAATAGGCTTGTTTTATTTCTGCTCACTGGTCTTGGTGGCCCACTTTGACTCGAGGAGCATCCGTACACTCTGCATAGTGGATGGTACTGTTTGTACTGCATTCCTCCCACCTTTGTATTCAGCATGGCTAGGGCCATCATCTAGGCTAGACAGTAGAAACCACAGTCATTTGATAGAGGCACCTGTTGAGGAATCCTGTGGCAGAACTACGTCTTCTTGAAGTCTTTGCCTTCTTTGTGTTTGTGTCCATTTCCATGACTCTTCAACATTTCAACAATCACCTCCATGCATGTGACTGCCTTCTCTTCTATAGGTGTCTTTGTAGTAGTCATGTTTGTTTTCTTATTTAGAGCGAAGGATGTGTCTGAGCTATTATATAATACTGCATTCCTTTTGATTACATTGACTACCAACAAAGTCCAATGGCTTTCATGAAGTATCGAAAAGAATATGTAGTTTGGGAGAGACATCATCGGGCATTGTTGCAGGCATTACTTTTCACCTAATCTTTTGTCTCGTAGGATGTAATATACCAATAGAAAATATGCCATGTGTACATTTGGCATGTTGTCATTTAGTAGAGCTTAATAAGAAGACTTTGTGCTGACTGAGAGGTACCCTCCTATTTTCAATGTATCTCGGAGGTCGTCCTTCAACACATAGATGCCATCCATTTCGAATACTGTCTCTATCAGTGCATCATCTTCCTTCAAGGATTTCATTAATGCATTGAGGGCTTCTAAAGATAGACTCACGCAACTCCATCTGTGGAAATCCTTGAAGGTTAGCATTATTTATCTAGCCGACCTATCTGGTTTATCCTCGGGTAGATCTTCTTCTTCAATCTCACCTTCTTCTGGCTGGCCTGGTAGAGGTTGTTCATCTTTGTCTCCTGGCACTGGAGGCTGCTCTGGCTTAGATTCTGATATTCTTTCTATAGTCACTCCAGTATCAGATGTCCAGTCTTCCTTCCAGGCTACTACTATGGTTGTCTCTATATGGTCGATCCATAGTGTCTTGAGTTCCTCCCTCCATGTCTTCTTTTCTGGGAGAGGGATTTCTTGATAAAGCCTCCATGGTACTGTGTTTGGAGGCATCATCGGTTCATTGAAGAACTGACAGTCGTAGATGACCTCCATTACGTACATACCACGCAGACCATGTAGATCCTCTATGCAAAGATCTTCCAGCATGACACCCTTATTGATGGCTTCCATCATCCTTAGTATAATGAAGGCATAGTCCCATATTCCAGCCTTCTCTTGGGGGACCTTATTGCAGATTGAGAACTACTTCCACATCCCCTTGTGTCTGTTGTCTACTGATTGTATAACTCTTTGCAGACGTAACGACACCTTCAGGATATCTCTCGCTTCTTTGTTCTTGTAGATCATGGATCTGCTGTCCAGTTCAGTTGCACAGTAGTTGAACATCGTCGTTCATCTTTTATACAGGTTGACGATGATCAGAGCCCAATGCTTTACAGTCCTTATGGGAAGGACTACAATTCTTGTTTCTTCCTTGCTTACTATGTGTTGTTGCTTGATCGCATCAGCAGCTTTGTCATTTTCTTCATAAAGGAGACCTTCTATATGTGTGGTATCATTGAACACTGGATGTACTTTATCTGGATGTAGGAATTCTTCAAGGAGGGTGGCACACATCACTTTAAACAACTTCTTGTACATGCGTGCTCTTGTCTGGAACATCCCTCTGAAGTAGTCTTTGTTGAGTGACCTACCCTTGTTGTGGTAGATGATGTCAGCTTCGGGCAGGTTTTCATCTAGTACGTTGGCGAGGATATGGACATCTCTGTATGTTATCCTTCATAATGTAGTCATTGATAACACCCAAATCTACGCATATTATCTATGCATTTTATGTATAGTTCTGTGTCACTTTAGTCTTAATTTTCCCTAAGTAAACCATGTTTCTTATTTCCCTATAATTTATGCCTTTTTTTTAAACAAAGACCGCTCAACTAGCCAATTTTGGGACTTGTAGGCACCGGACCTGAGAAGACATCTTTACTCCATAATTTCTCCCCAAATCCACACATTTTTGCAGCAGCGAAGTCTACACCACGGCTGCGGCCCACATGGTCTCGACCGCAACCGCAGCCAGGATGCACACCACGACCGTGGTCCTCACCATCACTACAGCCACGACCGTGGCCCACATGGTCCCGACCGTGACTACGGCCAGGATGCACACCGCGATCGCGACTGAACTAACCACGACTGAGGTTTACACCTCAACCATGGTGCCCAGCCCCAGCCAAGGTGATCAGTCAGCCTCAACTGTGACCGCAGAAGGCACCTCGGCCACATAACTATGACCAGAGGTCCTCACCGTGACTGTGGTAGTTGAAGCTGTGATCTAGTTCAGAGCTACGATCACACCGCCTAGAAATACCCGTCCCCCTCCACCTGAAGAAGGGTTCAGATCTGCGGTGTTTTTCCAACAATTGGTCTCGACCCAGCTAGGTCCCCGGAGCGCCGTGGGAGAGTCTTGAGGTCTGAAGGGGCTGAAGTGCTCATTCTACGCCCGCCTCTTCAGCATGCTTTCATCTTCTACCGCTTTTCCACCTCCATCCACCGACCGAGCTGTTGTTTGGGGAGGATCTAGAGAGGGAGGAGGCCAAGGTGTCCGGATGACAAAGGAGGAGGGCCTTAAAAATGAGATCTGGCCTATACGGAGGCTAAGGAGAGAGAGCCACCTCTCCTCTACGGGCTTAATCTCTTCTTCTTACTCCTTATTTCTTTTGTTCCCCTTGGTGTCTTGTACAACGATGTTCTTCCATCTTTGTTCAGGGCCAACTATGCTTGTCCATGGCTAGTTGGGCTCCATCTGGCTATGTAGCCCGGTTTGGGCATGTTTATGTACTTTTGCCTTAAGCAAATAGTTTTATTCCATTTATAGTACGTTGTTTGTTTTATCTTCTATATTTGGTTATGATTTCTAGATTGGTTGATCTCTTTCTAGTTTGAACTGTTGTTTCTGCCTGAATCAAGAGATCCGTTGTAGGAATAGATGAGAGTTGGTAGTTTGGATCGGAACCCGAGAGGAGGATGGTTCAAGGTCCTCTGTTCCTAACATTCCAGAATACTCTAAAACCCGAGAGGGAATCTAGAGTATTTTGGGGTGTTGATTTGTCATCCTCTAGAGAGGTTAGATGGCTTATCCTTGATGGTTTTAGTCACGCTATGCGAGAGCGAGTGGGATGACCCCACAGGAACAGATACCACAATGCGTACTATGTTTGGTTTTAATATGCTTGCTTAGGTGTTCGAGGGTTGTCTACGCCCGAGAAAGGTGCATAGACTGCCCAAGTTGTGGTTACATAGCCAAGAACTCCTTCTCTCTTGATTAGTAGAATCCTGTGAACTTCGTTTTGTTTTCTTTTCTTTTCTTTTCTTTGTTTTAAATAGTGACAACCCGCTAGACTAGTTCTAGCACATATTTGTATCAACTATCTCTTTTGGCTTATCTAACTAAAGAACAACATCTCAAGTGTCCTAAACGTCACCACATCCCTATGTTTGACCTTGTATATCTACTTCGACCTCGTAATAAAAGTTGCGGGCATCCTAGAAGAATTCGGGTTACAAATGTAAAGCTTGATTCCTTCCCTTATCCTGTGTTCATATACGGACGTGAGAAAAAGGAGGCGATCAAATTTTTGGTGTCGTTGTCGGGGAGTAAATGCCAAAAAGTTCAACCCACACCTTTGAGGACGATCAACTTTTTGGCGTCGTTGCCGGGGATGTGGTTTTCCACGTTTACACGCCTTAAAGATTTTGTTCTGTCACTATAATCCTATATATATATACATAGTTTTCCTCTTGCTTTACACATACTTGTCCATATATACTGAATAGTTTTCCTTTTTTCTTATACCTTTTTCAGCCATGGATCTTGCTTCAGCAAGACAAGTTATTTTGTCCACCTGTCCTCCTAAATGTTTTTGCAGTTCCGACTGTTGGCAAATAATTCAAAGTCGTGCCTTACAACTCGTCGAGTTATATTCGCCCCCACCGTCATCATATGAAGATACCCCAACAACAGAGACTTCCAGTTAGCCCTCGACTTCCGTGCCATCATGGGAGCAAGAACTGATCAAGGAAGTGGAGTTGTGCCGAGAAAGTGCCAACACATTCATCTGCTCAACCTCTCATCTCCAAGAAAATGTCGATCCACTCCAACAGCTACTAGAAAAGTAGAAGTATCATCTCCAAGTAGCTACGGAGGCTGCAGACCGCAGTAGAAGCCTACTTCAAGTTGTTGAGCAAGGATTCATCCAAGCATGCCAGTTTGATACAGTGAGTCTACAATGACATTGTGAGGCAGAATTGATGAACCTTGAAGGTGTTGTTGCACAAGCCTGACAACTTCGCGAAGATGTTGAACAATGCAGTAGGCTTCAACAGCTCATCCATTGGGTTACCATGTAGTCACAAGCTCTACCGCCTAGCAATGAAGAAGCCAGTCATCAAGACCATTCCATTAGGTCTGAAGAGGAGTATGCTTCACCATCCGATTTAGATCATCAACTGAATGCGTTGGGGTTTTTCTGTGAAGACCAACCTATGCGGGGAAGTTCTTCATTCTATACAGATGAGCCAGCTGATGAACCAATGAAGGAACAAGAATGGGTCTACGAAGATGATGACTCCTATCCTCACTGGGAAAGTCAAACAAACTCACTATCAGAAAGTGAAGCTTGTTTTGACAAATCTAATTCAGATAGTAATCCAGACTAGAGTGATGGCCCTCACATTGAGACTTGTCACTTAGCTTCGAGCAGTATGCCGATCATGGTTTGGAACAATCTATATGGTGAGGATGACGACGACTATTCATCTCAGTGGAGCGAATACACCGATGATGATGAGCTGGAATAATACGAGCTTACAATCACCACCATCCCTCCTCAAGGCTTGGTGGAACTCAAGGGAGGTAGATGGATAGTTCACTACAACATGGTTGCTGAGCATGAAGAAACCCCAGACCCTACAGAAGGCAACAAGCTTGGGGTGGAAGAACATCAATCATACTCTTCTGGGGACACTTCATGTTCAGAAGATGATTGGATGACTCAGACTGTATATAGTAGCTTAACTGAGCATCCAACCTCAAGTTCAGAGATGGAGGGAGGAGAAATGGATCCTACCCAAGTCATTCAACATATCCCCTCCATCTCATCCTGTGTCAACATCCCAGGACCTTCATATTCAGATTCATATAATGAAAGATACCTTGAGGATGATATGCCGAAGAATTCATCCCAATGCAGTTCAAGCCACTTCCAGTACAAAGATGACTTCACTGAGTCACCAGATTTCAATTTGCTTCTTCAGACTCGATAGGGCCAACACATCCACCTATTCTACTCATATTATGTGGAGGAACCCATAGGCAAGACACAGGTGACACTGGTCCTAAAACTTAGGATTTGGGATCCCAGTGTCGGTATCGTGGGGCAGCCACCCCCTTTTCTCTTACCCACCCTCCCGCCCTTTTATTATAATAATTTTTTCTATTCATGTTCTTGTTAGTTAGTTTCTTTCCTCTAACTGTTTTTATATCCTTGCATCCATGCATCATCTTTAGAACTTCAATAACTACCATTAAAATCATGCATTCCTGCCTCACTATTTCAAGTTTAAGTCTTTCTCGAGGACGAGCAAATTTTAAGCTTGGGGTGGTAGGCTTCGCCCTTCTATCTCTTCATCCTTCTAGCATGCATGTTTACTTCCTACATTTAGTTTTAAAATTCTCAAAAAATTTCAGCTTTTTAGCTTTGCAATTATGGCTATATGGTGCGAATATAATATATAAATGCTTGACTTTATGCATAAATGCACAGTTTTCATCTTAAAAATTGCTTGACCTTTCGCTTGACTTGCTCTTTGACTCTTTCCTTGAGTTTGGTAATAAATCTAAGGTTATGTACCTTTTTCATAGCTTAAAGCTAAATCCCTTGATCTATGTTGTAAATGGAAAATCCATGGTAAAGGATCATTGGAATGAGCTAAAACACAATCAAAGACATCTAGCTACAAGTTCATGAGCTTCCCTCTATTCTAAGGATTCTTGAATCATAATTGCAACTTTTCACACAGGTGTCAAGCAGATCATGATGAGTTTTGAGCTATAATCAAGATGAAATGTTTTCCTTGATGGACTACACGCCTTCTCACATTAGATTGAGTCAAAAAGGTGAAAATATAAAAAAAATGTGCAAAAGAGGCTTGGCCGCCCATAAAATCCCAAAATATCTATATAGTTCTCACCCAATCCTATAAATAGAATGCAGATGATAAAAGCCTAAGTGTGAACAAGAAATGAGCATTGTTTTCTCTTTTAGGAGAGTTGAGGATGGTGCCTATCCAGTGTATGACTGCGCTCACAAACATAGGTATGTCATGCCTGGTAGTATCACTCCAAATGCTCATTACAGAGTCACTAGGAACCCCTAGGAGACCTATGAGATCATCCCAGTAGCAGGGTTGGTTCGGGCACAGTACGAGGAGTTCATCTTACTACTTTGGACCAACTGGTTCAGAATGCAGGGACTATTGCTCGCTACATGGACCAACCTGATGTAGATCGGGATCCTCAGAAGTCATTAGAGTCTTTTTGCTTTGTTTCTTAGGACATGAATAAGTGAGAGGTGTGGTGTTCCTGATTGGTATGCATGGATTCATGGTGATGGCTCATTACTCATCACCCATGAGATCACCTATGTGGCAATTTTTTCATATTTAAATAATTATGATTCAAACCCTCAGGAGTATCAGCAGGCTGTAGTGAATTTGCTTAATCTTTCCTGGAAACACTTTTATCTTGCTTTGGAAAGACTGTGGTTGATTGGTGGGGGTTTGTTCTGAAATGACATGGATCGGGAGAATAGATGCTTTAAACTATTTTTCTTAACTTTAGCATTTATTACCAAGCTTAATTTGGATGTTATCTTTTTTTTCTTTGAGAACAGTCTTGCTTGGGGACAAGCAAGTTTTAAGCTTGGGGTAGTTGATAACACCCAAATCTATGTGTATTATCTATGCATTTTATCTATAGTTTCATGTCACTTTAGTCTTAATTTTTCCTAAGTAAACCATGGTTCTTATCTCTTTGTAATTTATTCCTTTTTTTAAATAAAGACCGCTCAACTAGCCAATTTTGGGACTTGCAGGCACCGGACCTGAGAAGACATCTTTACTCCATGATTTATCCCCAAATTCACATGTTTTTATAGCAGCAAAGTCTATACCACGGCCACGGTCCACATGGTCTCGACTGCGATCGTGGTCCTCACCATCGCCACAGACGCGACTGCGACCCACATGGTCCTGACCGCAACCGCTACCAGGACGCACACCACGACCGCGACTGAGGTTTAAACCTCGATCGTGGTACCCAGCCCCAGCCAAGGTGATCAGTTGGCCTCAACCGCGACCGCAGAAAGCACCTCGGCCGCATAATCGCGACCAGAGGTCCTCACCGCGACAGCGGTAGTTGAATTCACAATCTAGTTCAGAGTCGCGATCACACCGCCTATAAATACCTGTCCCCCTCCACCTGAAGAAGGGTTCATATCTGGGGTGTTTTCCAGCGATTGGTCTCAACCCATCCAGGTTCCCAGAGCGTCGTGGGAGAGTCTGGAGGTCCAAAGGGGCCGAAGTGCTCATTATACGCCTGCCTCTTCAGCATGCTTTCATCTTCTACCGCTTTTCCTCCTCCATCCACCGACCGAGCTGCTATTTGGGGAAGTTCTAGAGAGGGAGGAGGGCAAGGTGTCCGGATGACCAAGGAGGAGGACCTAAAAGACAAGATCTGGCCTATACGGAGGCTAAGGAGTGAGAGCCACCTCTCCTCTATGGGTTTAATCTCTTCTTCTTCCTCCTTATTTCTTATGTTCCCCTTGGTGTCTTGTAAAATGATGTTCTTCCATCTTTGTTCGGGACCAACTATGCTTGCCCATGGCTAGTTGGGCTCCTTCTGGCTATGTAGCCCAGTTTGGGCATGTTTATGTACTTTTGCCTTAAGCAAATAGTTTTATTCCATTTATAGTGTGTTGCTTATTTTATCTTCTCTCTTTGATTATGATTGCTAGATTGGTTGATCTCTTTCTAGTTTAAATTGTTGTTTCTGTCTGTATCGAGAGAACGGTTGTAGGAATAGACGAGAGTTAGTAGTTTGGATTGGAACCTGAGAGGAGGACAGTTCAAGGTCCTCCATTCCTAACATTCTAGAATTCTCTAAAATTCGAGAGGGAACCTAGAGTATTCTGGGGTGTCGATTTGTCATCCTCGAGAGAGGTTATATGGCATATCCTTGATGGTTTTAGTCATGCTACGCGAGAGAAAGTGGGCTGACCCCACATGAATAGATACCACAATGCGTACTATGTTTGGTTTTAATATGCTTGCTTAGGTGTCCGAGGGTTGTCTACGCCTGAGAATGGGTGCATAGACTGTCCAGGTTGTGGTTACATAGCCATGAACTCCTTCTCTCTTGAATAGTATAATCCTACAAACTCCATTTTGTTATGTTTTCTTTTCTTTTCTTTGTTTTAAATCATGACAACCCGCTAGACTAGTTCTAGCACATATTTTTATCAACTATCGCTTTTGAGTTATCTGACTAAAGAACAAAATCTCAAGTTTCCTAAACATCACCATGTCCCTGTATTCGACCTCGTATATCTACTTCGACCCCGTAATAAAAGTTATGGGCATCCTTGAAGGATTCAGGTTACAAACGTAAAGCTTGATTCCTCCCCTTTCCCGCGTTCATATCCTGACACGAGAAAAAGGAGGCGATCCACTTTTTGATGTTGTTGCCAGGGAGTAACCACAAAAAAGTTTGACCCACGCCTTCGAGGACGGATCAGTCATGTCCATACTCGCCATCTTACAGGACAGAGGAGGAGTCACACCTAATTCTACTTCATTGACTGGTGTGTTCCTTCATCTTTTTGTACCTCATCAATAGGTATACATCCATGAAATGATATGCAATCTTTGTGGTTTGACCTCCCATGTAGAACTCCTTAGTATGGTTTGCTTCCCCTCCCACTACTGCTGATAGGCATTCAATGAGAATCCTGCCTATGTTCACTAGTCTCTTATTCAGCATGGACCAGATGACAAAGAGGTCTCCTTTTGTCATGTCCCCGGTCTCTTATTCAGCATGGACCAGATGACAAAGAGGTCTCCTTTTGTCATGTCCCCGGTCTCTGACCTCATGAAAATTGTGTTGGTAGTGATCTTCTACATCACCCGAATGAAACATGATGTGATGAGGGTCGCCTTGGAGTTTTTGGAGTTGTACCTACTCCCCTATCAGCTTTTCCCACATCATGTGGCTGATGTACCTGATCTTTTCCTTCTCTCCAGATGCGGTAGAGAATGCTTGTGCTTCCTTAGTTGTTCTCATGAATATCATGTACAACATTACCTCTATTATTGTGTGAGTCTTCCCCCCAAGTCTCACCTCCAGCTTGAAGTCGTCGCCACTCTTCTTGCATTCCCCGTCACTGACCAGAAATTTCTCTAGGGACGACATGAACTCTGTTCTTAGTTGTGTTAGTGAGGGGGGTTTAGAGGTACACAGGGTATGTAGGTTCACACGCTCTAAGAAGTTGACTACCCTGTCATAGGATCCCATCTTCTTGAAGTCTTTTACCTCTAGGTATCTGGTAGGCCTGAACCCTTTTGTCTGCAGCAACCAGTCGAACTGTGACTGGTGTATGGAATTTCTAGGCATTAAAGTTGGTCATTTCCCATCTAGGGCCACCTCCTCATTCTCTTCCACTTCTTCATGGGTTGTTTCTTTATCCTACCCCTTCATTTTCTCCACATCAGTCATCTTTCTCTTTTTGCTGCCCTCGGCTTCCTTGGGTCCAGCCTTCCTCTTCTCCAATTTCTTTAGTTCAGCTGGTGAAGGTTGGTATTTTGAGCTCTCCATATTAGATGTATTGGGAGACTCCTCTGATTCTTCTAGCATCTTGTAGGCTAGGATATAGTCGTACTTCTTCTTCAGTAGTTGTAGTTGGAGTCTCTTTGTCGGAGAGAGGTCTGAATTGTCTTTCAGTGCATTATTGATCTTCTCAAGGATTTCTTCAACCCACTTTAGTGAAGTCGCATTTTTCATCAAGGTGTCTTTAGTTGAGGTCGACATTCTAAAAGTTTCACATTAATTTTTTTGTTATCACAATTGAATTATCTTTTAGTAAATCACCATCAATTTTATTTTATTATCATGTATATGTATATGTGCATATATATTTCAAGTTCAAAATTTTTCTTTCTTTTTTCATAGGACCGTGACCGCGGCTATAAGCAAGAGGTGAGTCGTGACCATGACAAGTGCCATGACTATGGCCTCATAGATAAAGAGTATCCAACTAAGAAAATGATAGGCCACGATCGCAACATGGGTGCCATGACCACAGTCATTTACACATAGAAACAAGGGATGCCGCGACTGCGGCCAAGAAACACCGTGACCGAGGCAAAAAACACCTCGACCACGACTGTAGTCAGTTGATAGTCGACCAATATATTACTCTTTAGGAATGCCACGACCATGGCTCAAGATTGACTGTTCGATTGGAGAAGATTTAGGTCAAGGAGGAGGTCAAAAACCTAATTCAAGAAACTATCGGTCGAGGCCAAGGTAGTGGTTACCACGATCAAATCACATTCCAAAATGCTAACCTAAGTCGAATCAATGTAGTAAGGTCATGAATGGGGCGAGATGTTGGTGAGCATTCACTAAGTTAAAATAGGAGGAACTGTGGTGGTTGCCATGGCGTTCACTATCCAACAGATTGACGAAAGCAAAGGAAAATGGTGAGGCATGGGAAAAACACCGAAGAGCAACCGATGATAGTCGAGAAAGCATTGGGCGAAAACCTTAGTTAGGTTAAATGGCATCGAAGGCAGAGGTAGGGGCTTGACGCTACAGAGGTGTAGCTTCAAAGGAGGAGGTCAAAATTTGGTTCTGGTCGTTCACTCTCTTGCATTGGGAATCTCCTTTTAACAGCTCAGAAAATCTCAAAGATTGAAGGAAAGAAAAATCCTATTTTGAAGGGTTTAAGCTTATATACCCTAGGGGTGCTGCAACCACAGCATGAGGGTTTCCGTGACCATGGTCAATATCCTTCTTTGCATATGCTGCGACTGCGGTCCTTTGCTGCAAGGAGAGGGTACCGCGACCACAGTGTACCCCTCCTCAACTGAGGTTCAAGTCGCGACCGCAGTCTAGGCTGCAACTACGGTCCTTCTAAACTAAAATAAATAAACAAAACAAAATAAAGCAAAACTTGTTCTTCCAAACAACCCTCTTAGGTAGAGAAATATTAAAAACCAAGAAATAATTACATCATACTAGAAAAAGGGAGACTAAAATATTGAAAAATGAGAGGTATATAGCTCATAGTACTAAAGTACAAGATAAAGGAAAACATGAACTAAAGAAAACAACAAAAAACTTGGGTTGCCACCCAAGAAGTGCTTATTTAAAGTATTTAGATCAACTTTCTCTCTCATCTTTTCTTCATTCTCCTTCCATTGGTACAATTTCTTCCTCATTCATTCTATTTCTTGTTGAGTTGGGTTCCCCCAAACTAAAATATGTTCTCCTTACAAAGGCTTGGTCTTCATAGTATCTTTTCACTCTTTGTCCATTTACCTTGAAAGTTCCCATCTTTTATTCTGCTATCTCCATTACCCCTGATGGGTATATTTTTACTACAAAAAAGGGACCTGACCACCTGGTTCTCAACTTCCCCATAAATAACTTGATGCTAGAGTTGAACAATAGGACCTTGTCTCCTTCATGCACATCTTTGTTCTTTAGGTGGGCATCATGCCAGACCTTTGTCCTCTATTTATAAATTCTTTCATTTTCATAGGCATGCAACCTTAGCTCTTCGAGCTCTTGGATCTAAAGGAACCTTTTCTGACCATCTTTTTTGAGATCCATGTTCAAAAATTTTATGGGCCATAGGGCTTTGTGTTCGAGTTCAACCGGTAGATGACAAGACTTTCCATAGATCAACTTGTAGGTTGTCATACCTATAGGTGTCTTTTATGCAATGTGGTATGCCTAGAGCATGTCATCCAGTTTTGTAGACCATTCCTTTCTTGTGTGACTAACAATCTTTTCTAAAATTTATTTGATCTACCTATTCGATACTTCCACTTGCCCCGATGTCTATGGGTGGTATGACATTGCGACTTTATGCTTCACTCCATACTTCCTTAGTAGAGCCTCAAACTTTTTCTCACCGAAATGCAACCCCCCGTCCCTTATGACAGTGTGTTGCACTCCAAAGTGTGGGAAAATAGTCTTCTCAAAAAGCTTAATCACTACTTTGGAGTTGCATGTTTGGGTAGCAACTGCCTCAACCCATTTGGAAACGTAATCAGCAGCAACAAGAATGTATTGATTTCCCTTTGATGACAGAAAAGTCCCCATGTAGTCGACTCCCCATATGTCAAAGATTTCTACATCCACCCAATATACCATTGGCATTTCATTTCTTCGGCTTATGTTCCCCGTGAGTTGGCATTCCTTAAATGTTTTAACAAATGATGCAGCATCCTTGAAGAGTGTGGGCCAATAAAATCCTGATTGTAGAACCTTTGTGTTCATCCTCTCCCCTCCATGGTGTCCTTCATAAGGTGAGGCGTGACATTCTTTGAGGATTAGAGGCACCTCTTCTTCAGGTATGCATCGACAGTATAGGTTGTCAGAGCATCTCTTAAACAGTAGTGGGCCATCCAAATAGTAATTCTTCAACTCAGAGAACAACTTTTTTTCTGATTATATGTTATCTCTGGAGGAAGTTGCCCACATTCTAAATATTTACAGATATCGGCAAACTAGGGTAAGCTCTGCTCCTCCGATTGAGCCATTAGAAGAGCTTCGTCGGCGTAATTGTCATTCATAGGCTGTTGGTTTTCTTCATCAAAGATTATTCGTGATAGGTGTTCTGCGACTACATTTTCTTTCCCTTTCTTATCGATGATTTCATGGTCAAACTCTTGCAATAACAATGCCCATCTCAAAAGCCTTGGCTTGGTGTCCTTTTTTTACATTATGTACTTTATTGCCCCGTGATTGGTGTAAACTCTTACTTTTGATCCTACCAGGTACGACCTCAACTTGTCAAAAGCAAATACAATAGCCAACATTTCCTTCTCAATGGTAGTGTAGTTCTCTTGGGCTTCATCCAAGGTTCTACTTGCATAGCAAATCACATGATGTTTCTTCTCTTTCTTCTTCCTGAGGACTATCCTGATGGCTTCATCGCTAGCATCGCACATTATCTCAAAAGGCAACTCCCAGTCAGGTGCTTGCAGAATAGGCGCTATCGTTAATGCTCCCTTGAGGGTGTTAGAGGCATCTAGACATTCGGTGGTAAACGCAAACTCGACATCCTTTATCAGTAAATTTGATAATGGCTTAGCAATCTTAGAAAAGTCTTTTATGAACCTTCTATAGTATCCGGCATGTCCCAATAAGCTTTGCACTCCACTGACTGACTTTGGTGGTGAGAGTTTTGATATGGCTTCAATCTTGCTCAGATCCACTTCATTTCCTTTCTTCGAGACCTTGTATCCAAGCATGATACCTTCGTAAACCATGAAGTGACATTTCTCCCAATTTAGGATGAGGTGCTTCTCTTAGCAGTGTTGCAACACCAAAGATAGATTTCTCAAGTAGGCTTCAAAATCCTTCCCATATATGGTAAAGTCATCCATGAAGACTTCTACAATGTCTTCCAAAAAGTCTGAAAACATAGATATCATACAACATTAAAAAGTTGTTGGTGTGTTACATAAGCCGAATGGCATTCTTCAGACGGAGTAGGTGCCATAAATGCAGGTAAAAGTGGTATTTTCTTGATTGTCAGGGTGAATAGGTACTTGGTAAAATCCCAAATATCCATCCAGAAAACAAAAGTAGTCATGGTGAGCTAACTGCTCTAGGACCTGGTCGATAAAAGGAAAAGGGAAGTGATCCTTTTTGGTGGTTGTATTTAGCTTGTGATAGTCGATGCACATCCGCCATCCTATCACTGTCCTCATTGTTACTTCATCTCCATCTTCCCCTCATATGACCATCATTCCATCCTTCTTGGGTACCGCATGGATAGGACTAACCCAATTGTTGTTGCTTATTGGGTAGATGATCCCATCATCTCATAGCTTTATAACTTCTTTCTTTACAACCTATTTTATCATTTGGTTTAGCTTTCTTTGTGATTGAGCTAGGGGCTTCGCTATTTCTTCAAGTAGAATTATGTGCATGCATAAAACCAGGTTAAGACCTTTGATGTCTTCTACAGAATACCCTATGGATTTTCTATGCAGCCTTAGCTCATTTAGCAACTTCTCCATCTGGTTGTCTATTAAGTTGGTATTAACAATCACTGGATTCCTCTTTTCTTTGTCTCAGAATTCGTATTTCAACCCCTCTGGAAGAGGTTTCAATTCTAGATTGGGCTTCGACGCTTCCTTCTCCTCAGTTGTTTGCTCTAACGAGGTGTACTTCACCGTCTCAATTATCTCTTCATCATCGCTAAATTCCCCTTCGGATCGGTTCAGTTAATCTAAGATTTCAATGACCTCTTGGCCCACCATAGTAGGATCCTGGCTATTTAAGGCTCACATTAGGGGGTCAACAATTACCTTATCTTCTTATACCTCTTCATAATACTAATTATAGCGGACCATGAAGTAGACTGACTCAGATAGAGATGGTCCCCTCATGGCATCTTGTACACAAAAATCCAAGTGATCATTCCCTACTCGTAGTGTGATGATTCCTTCAGCAACATCTATTAAGGCTCTCCTTATTGCAAGGAAAGGTCTTCCAAATATCATAGGGCATTTACAGTCTTCGATCGTGTCTATTACCACTATATCATATGGTATGAAAAATCGTCCAACTTGTATCAGAACGTCTTCAACTATTCCCACTGACCTTGTGAAGGTATGATCGGCTAACTCGATCCTCATCCCTGTCTTTACCATGTCTATCAGCCCAAGCCTTTGGGCTAGAGTCAAGGGCATTAGACTGATGCTTGCTCCCAAGTCTGCTAATCCTTTTCTCTCCATGTTATCTCCAACACAGAAAGGTATGTTGAATGCTATGTGAGTCTTTCTTCTTGGTAGGTGGCTCTTCTTGAATAAAAACACTTGACATCTTTTCTAACCGGATAGTTTTAATGTGATCACCTCTTCTTCTCTTCATAATCAGGTCTTTGAAGAACTTTTCATAGGTTGGCATTTCTTCTATTGCATCAAGAAAGGGAACATCCAGGTGTAGCTTATTTACAGCTTCCATGAACTTTTCATATCTCTTTTTCAAGTGTGCTTTTATTAACTTATAGGGGAAAGGAACTCTTGGGGTGTATGCATTTTTCATTGAAAGGACGTCTCCTAGTGGATCTGAGTTCCTTTCTTCTCCTTCCTTCTTTTTGTGTGGCCATGCTTCTTTGCCACCTATAGCTTGTTCTTTCCCCTTTGATTCTTCTATCACTTGCTCATTCTCTGACTGTTGATTAACATGGCTTCCTCCTTCTTTAGTGTTGTTAGTATTAGGACTTTCCAACATTCTCCCAGATCGAAGAGTAGTCATTTTGGTGGTCTCAGTATTTGACGGGATCTTTCTTGAAGGATTTTTCATGAGCTCGACCAGCTTTGAAAGCTCATGATCAATCTGTCTCTGGTGAGTTTACATATCCACCATTTGAGTTTGCATGTTAGTTAGCACTCCTAAATTTGTGAGAGCACTTTGAGCCAGTTGATCGTTCACCAATGCATGCCTATTTGCAAAGTCAAATAGTTGAGCAAACATGTCATCTTGGTTATTGTCTTTTGCTTGGCTCGACCGTGGGCCTTGTCCTTATCCTTGCCTACTCACATTTTTGTTCTGACCTTAATAGTTGTTCCTTTTCTATTGGTAGATGGTAGTCTTGGTGTATCGTGTTGGTACTCCTTTCTTCTCAAACCCTGGGGGAGGTTTAGATGAATTACTCAGTTGATGTGCATTCTCTGAAGCTTCTTTGTTGCCATAACTAAACCCAGGGTGGTCTTGTCGCTTGAAGTTAACATAAGATAAATTATCTATTTCTTCTTCACTTTCACTTTTATCACTCTTCTCGGGCCTAGTATAGATACAATTATCAATTTCGTGTCCTCCTTCTCCAGAAGTGACACATTTCATGGCTTTCTCAGTATGCTTCTTACCCTTGGCTCTAGTATCCTTCAGCTGTTTGACGTCAGTGGCTATTTTCTGAATTTGGGTTGTTATGGTCTCCAAGGCTTTAGCTTCGATAGATGGTCCTTCAGACCCTACTTTCTTTGTCGATCCTCTATCATTCCTATCATAATCCATGCCTACTTGTAGTGTAGCCATGTTGTCTATTATCTCCATAGTTCTACTCGACATCTTTCCAAGAAAGTCACTGCTAACAGCTATGCCCAATGAAGTCCTCTCAGTAGGAGTCAACCCATTATAGAAGGTGGTCAGTAGGAACCCCTTACAGTAATTATGGTGCTAACAATCCCTCTGATACTCCTGGAAGTGTTCCCATGCCTCGCGCAAGTTTTCTCCCAGCTTTTGTGCAAAAGAAGTGATCTTCTGTATGTTGCGGATAGTTCTCTTGGTTGGATAAAACTCAGTAACGAAGGCATATTCCAGGGGTCTCCACCCATCTATGGACTGGTGGGGGAATTTGAGGTACCATGATAGAGCCTTATCTTTAAGAGAGAAGTTGAAGCCCTTATAGTATATCACTTCTTAAGGAACTCCCCTCATCTTGATGGTATCATAGATATTTTTAAAGGCATCGAGGTGATGGTATGGATTTTCACTTCTCAAAATTCTTGTGAAAATGTTTGTTCTGGATCATCGAGATGACAGCTAGTTTCAACTTGAAGTTTTCTGCATTGAAGTGCGGGATGACGATAGGGCACCTTGGTTTGTTGTCCTTAGTTGCTGCCAACTCTCTAAGAGTCTTTCCTTCTTCAACATCTTCACTTTTTTTGTCAAGGTCATCGCGCTCACGTTCAATGTCACGGTGATTGCGATGGTGCCTTCTTCAGTGATGGTAACATCATTCATCATTGTGTTATTCATCTTTGCGTCGATCTTCTTCACAATGTTCTTCCTCATGTTGACAACTGTCTAAGTAACGACCATCTCTATATTCATCCATCTGAAGTGGTGGTGGGGGGATACTGTTGAATTCTTGCATTCTGTTAATCCCCAGTGAGAGTACCATCCACACAAGGCGGAACGGTGACTCAATCTTAAGGAGAAAAGTTGAATGAGTCTGCTTCCTTCTGGGTTCCCTGAATAGACCGCACAGTTGAGTTAGAAAACTGGACGTGTTAAAATAAACTATTCTACGTAAATGCATGGTAGTAGATTTAAAGATTATGTGCAGTCAAGCTTATCACTAAGCTTTAGGCACGAGAGTATAGTGAGTGTATTGGTATGTATGCCCATAGAGCAAGTCATGTGATGATTGTAATGGGATACTTTGTAAATTGTTTAAATAATAATAAAGGCAATTTCTGATCTATATGTTTTAACTGTTTCTGAGATATAGTGTAACATGATAGATGTCTAAAGAATTGTTTTACTCGATGACGTATCGTTTTAGGTTCAGGACCTAAACGATGAGATCATACGGATGTAAAGAGTATACATTCTTGTTTTGTCCCTAGTCGGTTGTTATTGTGGAAATAATCATAGACATCAATAACACTAAAGACTAGATTGTGTATTGGTTGATGCAGAATCTCATTAGTCATGATATAGTGATATCAAACCAAGCACATATGTACTTGTTAGAGAACAAGTGTATCGGACAGACCCACCGTGAGAGTGACACATGGAACCATGATTTGGTAGTCACAGTCATCTCTCACAGTGATGGTGGTGAATGTGATTCTTCAACCTGAAATCACTACACTCAACACATGTCGTTGGGTACACTTTGACACCATCAAACGCAGTCTTGAAACATGGGTTGTTATAAAGGTGATGATTGGGTGACTTTGACACATGGGGCTTTTGAGGGGTGAGTGATAAATATGGGATTTTTCCCTCCTAAGGGAGTTTGATGTCCATGGCCACTTGATGAGTAGGATTGAGAAAGGCATGCACATGGATGTGTGAATCAATATGTGATATTGATGTCACACACATCTCACCCAGTCTGCTCTGAGATCAAGGAAATGGATGAACGTTGAAAGGATGATTATACCATGCCTTGAGTTCATTTAGGACATTAGTGACAAAGGAATTATACATTCACTGTAACACCATTCACAGATTGTAGGATTGAAAGTTGTTCTCCAACTTTCTATTTCACTTGGGTAGCACTGATGTGCGACTAGGTGCCACTCTTTGCGTGTGAAGTCAAAAGTGTTATGCACTTTCACTGTCAACGTGAAATGGACCTACAGGGTCACACACATAGGATTTAACCTGGAAGAGGAGTTTATCCACAAATGATGTTTAGATTGATTACCAAAGGAGTTTAGTAGTTCAATTAAACACTCAGTTGATTGATAGCTCAAAATCATAGTGTTTAAGGTGTTGGACCAATTGATTAGAGTATCGGATTGATTGAAACTGTGATTGACTATTTTTGCATAGTCTACACTTCCAACTGATCGGCTCAAGGGTTGAACCGATCGGCTCAGGTTGGTGAACCAATCGGCTCAGGTTGGTGAACCAATCGTCTCAACTGGTGAAATGATCGGCTCATGTGTCATGAGACGATCAGCTCAATTGTTGAACCGGTCGGTTCATGGACCAACCGCGATCGTTTGGAAAGTCAGAAGACTATTTTGCAAATATAATTTGTTTCACTTGTACAAATTTGATTTGGAGAAGGATTAATTATTTGATTAATCAGAAACAAATATGAAAGTCAATTTGAGTTGGACCAGGACCACGAACCGATCGGCTCAGGGGTCCCAAACGATCGGTTCATGTGTGAACCGATCGGTTGAGGTCACCAAACGATCATTTCAGGGTTGAAACGATCGGTTCAACTGGCGCAGTTGGTTGTTTTGTGGAAAATCTTGAACCTTTCTACTCCTGCCTTAATCTCACATTGCTCAGGATAGAGAACCATGTCCCATGACCCTCCTATATATATAGGAGTATTGGGGGCTTCTCAAAGTACAACTCAGAACACTAGTTGCTCTACAAAGTTGTCGTTCTCTCTGGTTTTGGTAACCGAGAGATCCAGAGCAAGTGCTACCCGATAAGAGAGGCACAACAAGGGAAATAAAACTACATAAAAGTGACTGGTAGAAGGAGAGTGTGTCGGTGACTAGTACACCGACAAGAGGGTGCGACTCCTTCTAATTCCTTGTGGGATAAGGAGATCGGAGTTCTAGGCAGTCTGTGTGGACAACTGCAGAGGCGGGAGACTTCTGCCGCTCGGAGGACAATTATCAATCCTGACAGTTCCGGTGAGACCAGGAGCTGCACAGACACCGTCCAAGAATGGAGGTGAAGACCGCGCAAGCTGCGAGGTAACATCGTCGAGCAAGCCTCGAGACAAGGTATGCCTCTACAAACCGTCCTTCCTCTTTTATAGACATTGTTGCCTTCTCTGTCTCCCCTAAAACCCAACAGTGGTATTAGAGCCACGTCAACTGCTCTATACTTTAGGATTATTGATATGATTGATTTTGGTTTGTCGCCTTTATTTATTGCATACGATGCAAATAAAATTGGCTTTATGCATGTCCAATCCTAAAACCACAAATCCTAATATACATATATGATATGTAATATAAATGCACTCGATGCGCGTCACCCTTAAACGAGTTTTGTGGTGGATGTATAACATGGTTATGGCCAATAAACCATATGTATGTGTGCTTGGTTGAATGTGGTTGCTTGCATCTCGGTCTGCACACTGATTCCCTATCTCCTATTCCTTATGTAACTCGAGATAACTCAATATTTCTTTCCTACCTTTTCTCCCCCCGAATGTAACTCGAGGTTTCCTTTTTCAAATATAAAATAGGATAGATTTAATTTTCTATTATGTCAAAGAATGGCAGACCTTTTTGACGATTGATTCGAGGAGCGAGATGAGCAGGTGGTAGCCTGAGGAGATGTATGACAACCAGTGAACCGATCGGCTAGAGGTGCCAGTCGATTGGCTGGTGGAACCCAACCGACTAGTCTGATGGCGATCTGATCAATCATGGAGATGAGTCGATCAAACCCAGAAAGACAAAGCATAAAGTTCATCTTGTACAGGTTGCATGTGATGTGGACCTAGATGACCGTGATTCCTCTAGGCTCAAGGAATTACATTAGGATGGCCATAATCATTGCTTTTATCGTTTCACATGTTTTCTATGGGATATAGCATGTATATGATACTTACTATATTGTGGTGATTGGATATGTATGTGTACCTATAAAAACCAAATCCCTAATCTAAATATTAAGTCTTTCATTCCTTCCATTAGTGGAACACATGAAAAACTTGATCGACCAAGCGTAGGTTATGCCAAAGCATGGTGCGTCGTCTATCTCATGGAAGTGTGAAGGGTAAGCATGTAGGTTCTGCCAAAGTAGGGTGCATGTTTAGCGTGTCGGCTTTTGGGTTAGACTTAACTAGTGATTCTTAGAGTGTCTAAGCCCAGAGGCACGGAATGTTCATGGCAAGGTGTTACACATGTTCATTCATCAAGAGTTGCATATGATGAAATTGGCATGAAGGCCTACCTAAATAATCAAGATTGTGGGCGAACAGCCAAAGCTGACTTATGACTTGATGAAATATGGATCTTGACCCACTAGAAGATTGTACGCTACAATCTTCTGAATTGATGGTGAGGGTTGTCAATTTGAATCAAAATAGTGGGAGCGGTAATTAATTAAAGGCCTAATTAACTATTGTCAACATTATTCAAATCAAATCAAATCAAAAGGAGTTTTGACAAATGCAATTTTCTCTTGTAGAATGGCAAAAGAATCATCTTTTAAAATGGGAAAATTAATTGAGAATAAATTCCATAACTGGTTAGGAATTGTGAGAAGTGTTCTTCACAATCTAGATATACCGGTAGCCTTTGAATCCACTCTATGTGTGCTTAAGAAGAAGGATAGTTCATTTATGGAGATCAATGGAACAAAATCTAAGGACAAAGGTAAGGGAGAGAAGGGTTCTCTCGCCAAACCAATGTCAGGATCTTCTGTGCTCAAAACATGGAGAGGATGGAAGGATCAATGGAAGAAGAAGCGAGAGATAGAGATCGCTACTTCTGGTGTATACATGATAGAGATTAACTTTACTACTTCCTTGTCATGGGTACTTGATACCGGATGTGGATCTCACATTTGTTCAAATGTGAAGGATCTTAAGAGAAGCAGGCCTTTGGGGAAAGGCGAGGTTGGACTACGTGTTTCCAATGGGGCAAGAGTTGCTGCCAGTTCCGTAGGAACCTATGAGTTAACTCTACCTAGTGGGCTAATAATGGAGTTGAAGAACTGCTATTATGTACCTGCCATAAATTGGAATATCATTTCTGTCTCTTATTTGGATAAGGATGGTTTTGAATTTCTTATTAAGAATGGAAAGTGTTCCATTTCAAAAGATGGGATCTTTTATGACAGTGCCCCAATGTCTTATGGTCTATACTTGATAGATCTAGAGACAAGTGTATACAACGTAAACACCAAAAGGCAAAAATTCAACAACTCAAACAAAACGTATCTTTGGCATTTTCATCTAGGGCACATAAATGAGAAGCGCATTTCTAGACTCCATAAAGATGGTTATCTAGACTCTTTTGATTATGAATCAATAGAGACATGTGAATCTTGTTTGTTGGGCAAGATGACCAAGACTCCCTTTTCAGGTAAAGGTGAGAGATCTAGTGATCTATTAGGACTCATACATATTGATGTATGTGGGCATTTTAGAACTAATGCTAGAAATAGGTATCAATACTTCATTACCTTCACTAATGACTTCAGTAGGTATGGCTATGTCTACCTGATGAAACATAAGTCTGAAACCCTTGAAAGGTTCAAGGATTTCATGAATGAAGTATAGAACCAACTTGGTAAAAGTATTTAAGCACTTCGATCCGATCGAGGAGGAGACTACTTAAGCCAGGAGTTTGAGGACCTTCTACACGCCCATGGTATTGTATCACAATGGACTCCGCCTGGAACACCATAGCATAATGGTGTGTCTAAAAGAAGGAATCAAACTTTACTGGATATGGTGCAATCAATGATGAGTTTTGCTGATCTTCCAATTTCCTTTTGGGGTCGTGCTCTTGAAATCGCCGCGTTTACACTTAACCGAGTACCATCTAAATCGGTTCAAAAGACACCATATGAGATATGGACTGGGAAGCATCCCAATATGTCTTTTATGAGGATTTGGGGGTGTGAGGCAAATGTCAAGAAAATGTTTCCTGACAAGTTAGGCCCTAGATCTGATAAATGTTATTTGTTGGATATCCTAAGGAGACCAAGGGATATTACTTATACCACCCAACTGACAACAAAGTGTTTGTTTCCAGGGATGTTGTGTTCCTAGAAAAGGAATTTATTTCTAAAGGAAGCAGTGGGAGGAAAATAGAGCTTGAAGAAGTTCACGCCCAACTAGAAAACATTGAACCAGTAGATGTACAAGAGGAACATAGAGATTCACAAGGTGTTATGGAATCTCAGTCTCCTCAAGTAACAAAAGGACCTCATAGATCTAGTAGGACACGCCTTAAACATGAGAGGTTTGGATACCTTGTGACTCAGTAAGGCAGTGAGTTGATCATAGATGATGATCCAACTACCTATATAGAGGCTATGGAGGGACCAGGTTCTGAGAAATGGCTTGAGGCCATGAAATCTGAGATGGAATCCATGTACTCCAACAAAGTATGGACTTTGGTGGAACCACCTGAAGGGGTAAAACCCATAGGGTGCAAGTGGGTCTTCAAGAAAAAGACCGACATGGATGGCAATGTACAAACTTATAAAGAAAGATTGGTTGCAAAGGGTTTCCGACAAGTTCAAGGTGTTGACTATGATGAAACTTTTTCTCCAGTTGCCATGATTAAGTCCATCAGGATCATGCTTGCTATTGCGGCTTACTATGACTATGAGATTTGGCAAATGGATGTTAAAACTGCATTCCTTAATGGGAATATAAATGAGGATGTGTACATGACACAACCTGAAGGTTTTATAGATCCAAAGAATGCCAATAAGTCTGTAAGATACAAAGGTCAATCTATGGATTGAAGCAAGCATCTTAGAGTTAGAATCTTTGATTTGATGAGGAAGTCAAAGTGTTTGGCTTTATTCAAAATGAAGATGAACCTTGTGTGTACAAGAAGGTTAGTGGGAGCATGACCACATTCCTCATATTGTATGTGGATGACATACTAATGATGGGGAATGATGTCTCAGCCTTAGAGAAGGTAAAGACTTGGCTTGGGAATACTTTCTCAATGAAGGACTTAGGAGAAGCATCCTACATTATAGGAATTAAGATCTATAGAGATAGATCTAAAAGGCTTCTCGGACTAAGTCAAAGCATGTACATTGACAAAGTGCTAAAGCAGTTCAGCATGGAGAACTCAAAGAGAGGCAACATCTCCATGCTACATGGAGTCATCATCTCTAGAGCTCAATGTCCCCAATATTGTGAAGAGAGGGAGAATATGAATGGGATCCCATATGCATCATCCATCAGATCCATCATGTATGCTATGTTGTACACATGCCCAGATGTCTCGTATGCTCTCAGCATGATGAGAAGGTACCAGTCAGATCCCGGCGATGCTCACTGGACAGCCGTAAAGAACATCCCCATGTACTTGCGAGGGACTAAGGATCATTTCCTTGTATACGGCGGTGAGGAAGAACTGGTTGTAAAGGGTTACACAGATGCAAGCTTCCAAACCAACAAAGATGATTACATATCACAATCAGGATTTGTATTTTGCCTAAATAATGGAGCTATGAGCTGGAAGAGTTCCAAGCAAGAAACAGTTGCCGATTCTACTATAGAGGCCGAGTATATTGCTGCTTCACATGCAGCAAAGGAAGCTGTGTGGATCAGGAAGTTCATCTCTGAACTTGGTGCAGTTCCCAATAGTTGTGATGCAATTGAGCTTTATTGTGACAATAATGGAGCTATTTCTCAAGCTAAGGAGCCCAGATCACATCAATAGTCCAAGCACATACTGCGGCGCTTCCATCTCATATGAGAGATCCTACAGTGAGGAGATGTGAAGATTTGTAAAGTACCAACTGAAGACAACATAGTTGATCCACTGACTAAGGCCCTTTCTCAGCAGAAGCATGATGGTCATGCTAGGTCACAAGGACTGAGGTTCCTAGGTGACAGGCTCTAAGTGCAAGTGGGAGTCTGTTGGTATGTATGCCCATAGAGCAAGTCATGTGATGATTGTAATGGGATACTTTGTAAATTATTTGAATAATAATAAAGGCAATTTCCGATCTATATGTTTTACCTGTTTCTGAGATGATAGTGTAACATGATAGATGTCTAAAGAATTGTTTTACTCGATGACGTATGCTTTTAGGTTCAGGACCTAAATGATGAGATCATACTGATGTTAAGAGTATACATTCTTGTTTTGTCCCTAGTCAGTTGTTATTGTGGAAATAACCATAGACATCAATAACACTAAAGACTAGATTGTGTTGGTTGATGACAGAATCTCATTAGTCATGATATAGTGATATCAAACCAAGCACATAGGTACTTGTTAGAGAACAAGTGTACTAGATAGACCCACCATGAGAGTGACACATGGAACCATGATTTGGTAATCACAGTCAGCTCTCACAGTGATGGTGGCGAATGTGATTCTTCGAACTGAAATCACTACACTCTCACATGTCGTTGGGTACACTTTGACATCATCAAACGCAGTCCTAAAACATGGATTGTTATAAAGGTGATGATTGGGTGACTTTGACACATGGGGCTTTTGAGGGGTGAGTGATAGATATGGAATTTGTCCCTCCTAAGGGAGTTTGATGTCCATGGCCACTTGATGAGTAGGATTGAGAAAGGCATGTGCATACATGTGTGGATCAATATGTGATATTGATGTCACACACATCACACCCAGTCTTCTCTGAGATCAAGGAAATGGATGAATGTTGAAAGGATGATTGTACCATGCCTTGAGTTCATTCAGGACATTAGTGACAAAGGAATTATACATTCACTATAACACCATTCACGAATTGTAGGATTGAAAGTTGTTCTCCAACTTTCTATTTCACTTGGGTAGCACTGATGTGCGACTAGGCAACACTCTTTTCTTGTGAAGTCATAAGTGTTATGGACTTTCACTGCCAATGTGAAATGGACCTGCAGGGTCACACACATAGGATTTAACCTGGAAGAGGAGTTTATCCACAAACGATGTTTAAATTAATTACTAAAGGAGTTTAGTAGTTCAATTAAACACTCAGTTGGTTGATTGCTCAAAATCATAGTGTTCAAGGTGTTGGACCAATTGATTAGAGTATCAGATTGATTGAAACTACGATTGACTATTTTTACACAGTCTGCACTTCCAACCGATCGGCTCAAGGGTTGAACCGATCGGCTCAGGTTGGTGAACCGATCGACTCAATTGGTGAGATGATCAGCTCAATTATTGAATTGGTCAGTTTGTGGACCAACCAAGATCATTTGGAAAGTCAGAAGACTATTTTGTAAATACAATTTGTTTCACTTGTACAAATTTGATTTGGACAAGGATTAATATTTGATTAATCGGAAAAAAATATGAAAGTCAATTTGAGTTGGACCAAGACCACGAACCGATCGGCTCAGGGGTCCCAAACGATTGGTTGAGGTGTGAACCGACCGGTTGAGGTCACCAAACGACCGTTTCAGGGTTGAAACAATCGGTTCAGCTGGCGCAGTTGGTTGTTTTGTGGAAAATCTCGAACCCTTCTACTCCTGCCTTAATCCCGCATTGCCTGAGATATCGAACCCTATCCCATGACCCTCCTATATATAGTAGGATTGGGGGATTCTCAAATTACAACTCAGAACACCAGTTTCTCTGCAAAGTTGTCATTCTCTCTGGTTTTGGTAACCGAGAGAGCCCAAGCAAGTGCTACCCGATAAGGGAGGCACAGTAAGGGAAAGACAACTGCAGAAAAGTGACTGGTGGTAGGAGAGTGTTTCGGTGACTAGTATACTGACAGGAGGGTGTGACTCTGTTACACCCCGATCTCACAATTTCCTCAAATCATGAGATTAGGGCATAAGACGGGATTTATATGAAACACAAAGAACACCCTTAACTTTTATGAAACACAAAGAACACCCTTAACTTTTTCCTTTTCTTTAAAACTCTTTCTTTCCCGCATTGAATCACATAACATCTTAACAAAGGAATCTGAACATTTCTTTTACTAATCATACTTCAATAGAAAAGATACATGTATAAACATTCATGATGTCTCTCACACCTTGTGCACATAAAACTTGCTAATTAGCATATAAATCAAAGAGGAACAAAATTACACATCATAATTACAACTCTCTCTCTTATCTCTTACTGAGGACCTAGAGTGACAAGGACCGACTGACACAACTAATCTCGTACTTGACTCTTGTGGCAGATCTACACTGAAGTTCTGACCATCTCCAAGTCCATGCGGTTAACCCTAAAAATGTTTGAGTAGAGGGGTGAGCCTACTCGCTCAGTGAATGAGTACTTCATGGAAACAGACTAATGCACTAATGTGATTACAGATATAATTTAAGTAAATGATATGAAATTTAACAACAATAAATACTACACTGAGCAGTTCTAAAACAATATAATTGAAATAACAAAGAATGTAAATATTGCATCCAAAGAATAACTACTAGGAGACTATGCTCTAGTCTTCCCTAACTCTTTCATTTATAAGGAACTTTGTGAACCTATGATTTAGATTATTATTATGCCCTAAATATATGCAATGTACTCTGCATATAAATATCCGCAGCAAGTTCATGCTACGGTCCCACCGTACAAGACTTAGCGACACACCCGGGAAATGCTAAGTCTGACTGCTGTCCTGGTCTACTACAGGACTCTCAGGCTCACACGGCCTCACTGCACTCTCAAAAGAGTGTACTCTAGACTCCTCCTCTAACCTGAGCACACAGGCGGAGAGTCTCACAGGGTTACCTTCGTGACACAAGCACGAATGGTGTTAGATAACCGTGTTTTCTTTTCTTTTCCCAGTGCCACCGTGACACACGCACAGATTATTGTTGAACACTGCTTTTCTGCCCTCGTGCCACCGTGACACACGCACGGATTATTGTTGAACACGAGTCACCGACCATCTAGACACACACTAGGTAGGTCGTTTCACCCCAAGGTGCAGACCTCACGAGGGGTTCTACGGTGTTAGGGCACCTAAGTCTATTAATTAGTTAACATATAAATATCATAGCTCATGTATTCAACATATACCATGTCTCAGTAACATCCCTTTCTAGGGCATGTCATATCTCATTACCTGAAATTTACGAGATATGTATTGAAAATAAGAAGCCCTGCAGTATGTAGATATCAACTCAGAGAGAACAAGCATATAAAGTTAAATGCACTAGAAACATACAATTCAACAGTTAAGTATCACCACATCTCATATTGAGACCTTTCATGTCACCATAACATGATTCATTGAACACCCTATCCTTAGGGTTTCATTCACCTTATTCATTCATCACATGCCAACACCCTACTCTTAGGGTTTCATTTGCCTCATTCACTTGTCACATGGCTCTTATCATCATCTCATAAGATATAAGCATTCACTAAATAAAGACTGTTTCCAACAAATCTTATATAATCAATATAGATATGAAATCATGGAAACTTAACTAAATTTAGATTTTCCATATCATTTACTGAGATATCATTTATCAAGAATAAAATTCAATTAAGATAACCCATGAGATACATCCTAACCAATTATAGGATTACTAGTCCTTTTCAATAAGGTTGAAACACTAGTTATGTCTCAATTAGGTTAAACCCTAATTACATCATTTGATATAAATCTGAAAAGCATTCTCACTAAGAAGTGTTGTATACGTATCTGATATGAATCTACCATCAAAAAGTCATTCAAACAGAGAAGGAATCTGTATCATATCAATTTACAATAACTTAAATCAAACAGACATTTCAGGATTTAGAATTCACATGCTAAGCATTTAGGGATTTGGATGTTATAATCAAATTCGTGCATTAGAATGTTTGAAGGAAGAACCCACTCACCCTAAGGTGTGAAAACACCTCACAACTGCAGCTCAACTCAGGGAATCTCGAATTCCTATCAAATCCCTAGCAAATCTCCCAATTCTTCTTCCATTCAACTCGGGAACCTTGGAAATGAGGGATTATGAAGAAAGGGTGAGAAAAGAGGGAATTTCGACATCATCTTGGATAAAATCAGAGAAAGGACGGAATCTTGACATGAGATAGAAGATTCACCATAAAAGTCTATGCAAAGGATCCAAACTTACTTGATTTCACCACTCTTGGGACCGCAGAACCCTAATTCAGCAATTCCCCCACTTTCTTCACTCAAGCCCTAACTCTCCCTCTCTCTCTAGATTTTCTTTTCTATGGAGTGAATGACGAAGAATGAGAGCTTCTTGTGTGTGTGGTTGCTCATATAAGTCAATTGAGCTGCTTGGGTCAATTGCATATTGACCCAACACTTAACTTTAATTATATTGGCTGAATATTCAGTTATACAAAAGTTACTGTAATTCGTTTATTTCAGAGACCAAAATTCTCCAATAATTATGGGAATTTAGCACGTTGTTTATAATTGATCTATAAAGCTTCAGTTAAAATTTAAGATCATTTGAAATTACCAATAAATAATTAAAAATAGAACAATGCACTGCTATATTGCAGTCTACAAAATATTCGGCCGAGTTTGTCCTGCACAAACTCGACCGACACCCTTACTGTAGGGATTCAAAAGTCATCCAAAAATTATGCCAATTTAACAGAGTGTCTAAAACTGTGTTTTTCAAGCACAGTTAAAATTTGAGATCAATTGGATATACCAATAGAAAGATAAAATTCAATTACCACACTGCTGTATAATTCTGGAAATGTGATCGGTCGAGTTTGAAACTCGGCCAATAAACAGGTCAGAACATTCTTCAAAAATTCTGATATTTACCAATATTGTTCACATTTTATATATCCAAATCATATCCAAATTTGAAGTAAATCATAGTTACACATAAAATAATAAAAATCATTTAGTGAGACATTCTACTTATCAAATTCTGTATTCATGTATCATCAAAACCCTATTTGGGCCGATTAGGGTTTATGCTTCTCAAACCCTAATTCTCAAGACAAAAGAACATTTAGACTTCTTATCATAGTTAAAACATCCTAATTGTGTTATCGTCATTAATTAGATTTCAATAATGATTATTCCAATTAATCTTTGCAATTGTCTAGGTAAACCCTAGTTTACCAATTAAGCTCAGATGGGGTCGTAACAACTCTCCCCCCCTTAGAATGTTTCATCCTCAAAACATGAACCTACAAGAAAGATACATTCAAGGTTATTCTAAGCTTCTAAAACCTTCCATGTCATTATATTCTTGTATTTCATACCTGAATGTAGTTTTTAACATTAGATCTTTTAATTCTTTACTAAATCACAACATATTTCAAATAGTTCTCAATGATATCAAGCAAATTCTTTATGCCACAGTCCAACATAGAATGCAAAGATAAACCACCACGCTTTCACTGCACAACTCTGATACTCTGATACAACTATCTCAACTTATGCTGCTCAGAGAGATCTATTGTTCTGTATCACCTTTAAGTGACAAAAGCGAGTTCACCATGCTATTTTAAACTTTAATCAAGTGCTATTCAAATAGCAAAACAGTCTTAAATTAAAAGACTAGATTCAACAATCAATTGCACAATACTACTCTTGGCATCCCCATTGGGTCATGGATGTATGAGGTGAAGCATTACCACCTCATTCCATACTATCCTGTTTCGATCCTGGGATCTGTGGGTTATGGGCCCACACACAATACAAAGTGTAACCATCGCATTATATCATTTTAGGGTTTCAACAACAGTAATAAGGTAATCCACGATTGTATCAGTCATTCAAGCATTAATCATACTCAATTATCATCACTCAGTTATACTAGAGCTAGGTATAACAAGCTACACCTCATTAGGGTTACTTGTCCAGACAATCTGATTATCATCCCTTTCTATTAATATGAGTGAATAGGTATAACTACCTTATTCAGGATATCACTCCATGTCTTCCGTCATCATCCAAATTGTATCACCATATTACAAATACACAATACTAGGATGCATATCTGGTATGAATTACTACAACTATCATACACCTTTAATTAACACATAGCTTGCACAAATACACTGAACTCATATGTAGAACCAACTTTCATATCTTAATATGCCTTCAACAACTCATACATGTAAAAACAAATTCACATACTACACAAAGCTAGTGTTTTCCCATATCTCTCTGCTCATTCATTACTTCTTTACTTTTTGCTACCTATCCTTTTCATATGATTATATACGATAAACATTATTAACATTGAAGGATTTAAGATAGGAATAGATTATTCATCATTCTTGCTATCACACAAGAATTTATTTCTTATCACACTTCATCATACTGTATGTCACTATTACATTCACTAGATGACCCCACCAAGGTAGTTATGCATCATATATGATTCATTTTCTCTTATCATTTCATTCCCCCCTTGCTCTTATTAAGGAATATATGAAAGAGAAGATGATTTTAAGACTTGGAATACTTGTATTCAAACATTCCCTTAATACATTCTCGTATGCAGATTTACTTAGTTATCAACATAGATATTTGATTAATTAGCACCTTCCTGAATCTCACAACCTCTTTATATTATAATTTCTCCATCATATTTCAAACCCTTTCTTATGTTCCATAGTCCTCTCACCATATACTACTCTTTAACCAGTCATCTTTAATTCTAAATTTTTCTCTTATGATCATGTTGCTTATTCATATGTATGGTCATGTATACCATGTTGCACATATTTCCTCCTTTATTTTTTTTATACTATTGTGAAGTTATTGTTCTAAATTAATAGTCTTTCTATTAGTTCTTTCCTCATGTTGAATACATTACATATTCTTCATTTTTAAATCAAGTGGATCATGCATGGGTCAAACATAGTTTCTCTTTCAATCAAGTTTTTTCTCCTGAATACAATCTACCTTTGTATGACTTATTCATTCGTTAAACTATACCTATGTTCTTTGCTTAGAAACTAGTTTGTTGTCCTAGTCTTATGAATTACATGTTCATACGATCCTCTTCACTTTTACTCTTTTGTAGACTCTTCACTTCTATGGACCTATTGAATGCTCAACTCTATTCTCTACTTAGCCTTTGCTTTAGAGTTCATAAAAGTATTATACTCTATTATATGATTCATTCTTCATGATTGATTCTTGTTATCTTGAACCATACATACATACATTTCACATATTTTTTCTATATTTCATATGTATAGTTCATGCAAAATTAATCAATAAGCTGATTATGAGCTTCATATCATGTTCTATTATTCCCTATTAAGGGTTTCACCTTTGAGACCCCAGAGTTGAACCTCAGATATCGGTTTCAACTAATTCTTAGTTGTTCTGATCTTGCCCATATGTTTCAACATCTTACTGTATGTACATTCTTACTCTGAGGTGGGTCTAATTATTCCAATTATATTCTTATTATGTTATAGATAGGATTCATTAGATCCTAGTAACGCATCCTGCCAACCGGACCAGGCCAAACCTGAAGTCCTGAAGCCAAGAACTACAAAGGATTACATTCCTTCTGAACTGCCACTCACAGCTCAGAAACTCGGCTGATTGGTCAGAAACTCGGCCGATTGCTTCACAACTCGGCCGATCCGCTTGAAACTCGGCCGATCAACTTGCCGTTTGATTTCCTGAAGAAGGAGACTCGGCCGAATTACATACAACTCGGACGATCAGTTTGTTGTTCGATTGCCTATTAAGGAAACTCGGCCGAATCACATACAACTCGGCTGAATCGCGTACAGACTGAAAACCTAAACAGACCTGCTGATGTCAATTTCACTCGAATCAGCGGGCAAAACTATAGAAACAAAAGCCCATTCAAAGGTCAATTCTAGTCTACTTGTTACAAAGAATAAAATCAATAAATGCTACAATTGCATAGTGTACAACAGATATTAAAGACCCATATTTCAAAGTATTGAATATTTAAATTCAAACATATAAGAGCATTTCTGTACATTTCCAACAAAAACACCATTATGAAATGTAAGTTCTATCCCCTTTTACATTTACGCTCTTAATTCTTGTTTCTTTTCTCGTTTTCTAACCCTAACATTTCTAGGGTTCCTCTCTAGCCCATTCTTCCACTGTATACCTGGCCAGGGTATACGTGAGAGAATAGACAGAGTAGCTTGTACTGGCTGATCCAAGTACTCAGATATCGGGCCAGGATATCCAAATACTCAAATCCCCAAAGCTAACATCAAACATCTCCTATCTGCCACACTTAGGACTCTAACTTACTAACTTAATGGTCCTTGACAACTCACCCTAAGCTCTGATACCAAGCTGTTACACCCCGATCTCACAATTTCCTCAAATCATGAGATTAGGGCATAAGACGGGATTTATATGAAACACAAAGAACACCCTTAACTTTTATGAAACACAAAGAACACCCTTAACTTTTTCCTTTTCTTTAAAACTCTTGCTTTCCCGCATTGAATCACATAACATCTTAACAAAGGAATCTAAAAATTTCTTTTACTAATCATACTTCAATAGAAAAGATACATGTATAAACATTCATGATGTCTCTCACACCTTGTGCACATAAAACTTGCTAATTAGCATATAAATCAAAGAGGAACAAAATTACACATCGTAATTACAACTCTCTCTCTTATCTCTTACTGAGGACCTAGAGTGACAAGGACCGACTGACACAACTAATCTCGTACTTGACTCCTATGGCAGATCTACACTGAAGCTCTGACCATCTCCAAGTCCATGCGGTTAACCCTAAAAATGTTTGAGTAGAGGGGTGAGCCTACTCGCTCAGTGAATGAGTACTTCATGGAAACAGACTAATGCACTAATGTGATTACAGATATAATTTAAGTAAATGATATGAAATTTAACAACAATAAATACTACATTGAGCAGTTCTAAAACAATATAATTGAAATAACAAAGAATGTAAATATTGCATCCAAAGAATAACTACTAGGAGACTATGCTCTAGTCTTCCCTAACTCTTTCATTTATAAGGAACTCTGTGAACCTATATGATCATATTTTAGATTATTATTATGTCCTAAATATATGCAGTGTACTCTGCATATAAAGATCCGCAGCAAGTTCATGCTACGGTCCCACCGTACAAGACTTAGCGACACACCCGGGAAATGCTAAGTCTGACTGCTGTCCTGGTCTGCTACAGGACTCTCAGGCTCACACGGCCTCACTGCACTATCAAAAGAGTGTACTCTAGACTCCTCCTCTAACCTGAGCACACAGGCGGAGAGTCTCACAGGGTTACCTTCGTGACACAAGCACGAATGGTGTTAGATAACCGTGTTTTCTTTTCTTTTCCCAGTGCCACCGTGACACACGCACGGATTATTGTTGAACACTACTTTTCTGCCCTCATGCCACCGTGACACACGCACGGATTATTGTTGAACACGAGTCACCGACCATCTAGACACACGCTAGGTAGGTCGTTTCACCCCAAGGTGCAGACCTCACGAGGGGTTCTACGGTGTTAGGGCACCTAAGTCTATTAATTAGTTAACATATAAATATCATAGCTCATGTATTCAACATATACCATGTCTCAGTAACATCCCTTTCTAGGGCATGTCATATCTCATTACCTGCAATTTACGAGATATGTATTGAAAAATAAGAAGCCCTGCAGTATGTAGATATCAACTCAGAGAGAACAAGCATATAAAGTTAAATGCACTAGAAACATACAATTCAACAGTTAAGTATCACCACATCTCATATTGAGACCTTTCATGTCACCATAACATGATTCATTGAACACCCTATCCTTAGGGTTTCATTCGCCTTATTCATTCATCACATGCCAACACCCTACTCTTAGGATTTCATTTGCCTCATTCACTTGTCACATGGCTCTTATCATGATCTCATAAGATATAAGCATTCACTAAATAAAGACTGTTTCCAACAAATCTTATATAATCAATATAGATATGAAATCATGGAAACTTAACTAAATTTAGATTTTCCATATCATTTACTGAGATATCATTTATCAAGAATAAAATTCAATTAAGATAACCCATGAGATACATCCTAACCAATTATAGGATTACTAGTCCTTTTCAATAAGGTTGAAACACTAGTTATGTCTCAATTAGGTTAAACCCTAATTACATCATTTGATATAAATCTGAAAAGCATTCTCACTAAGAAGTGTTGTATACGTATCTGATATGAATCTACCATCAAAAAGTCATTCAAACAGAGAAGGAAACCGTATCATATCAATTTACAATAACTTAAATCAAACGGATATTTCAGGATTTAGAATTCACATGCTAAGCATTTAGGGATTTGGATGTTATAATCAAATTCGTGCATTAGAATGTTTGAAGGAAGAACCCACTCACCCTAAGGTGTGAAAACACCTCACAACTGCATCTCAACTCAGGGAATCTCGAATTCCTATCAAATCCCTAGCAAATCTCCCAATTCTTCTTCCATTCAACTCGGGAACCTTGGAAATGAGGGATTATGAAGAAAGGGTGAGAAAAGAGGGAATTTCGACATCATCTTGGATCAAATCAGAGAAAGGACGGAATCTTGACATGAGATAGAAGATTCACCATAAAAGTCTATGCAAAGGATCCAAACTTACTTGATTTCACCACTCTTGGGACCGCGGAACCCTAATTCAGCAATTCCCCCACTTTCTTCACTCAAGCCCTAACTCTCCCTCTGTCTCTAGATTTTCGTTTCTCTGGAGTGAATGGCGAAGAATGAGAGCTGCTTGTGTGTGTGGTTGCTCATATAAGTCAATTGAGCTGCTTGGGTCAATTGCATATTGACCCAACACTTAACTTTAATTATATTGGCCGAATATTCAGTTATACAAAAGTTACTGTAATTCGTTTATTTAAGAGATCAAACATTCTCCAAAAATTATGGGAATTTATCACGTTGTTTATAATTGATCTATAAAGCTTCAGTTAATATTTGAGATCATTTGGAGTTACCAATAAATAATTAAAAATATAACAATGAACTTCTATATTGCAGTCTACAAAATATTCGGCCGAGTTTGTCCTGCACAAACTCGACCGACACCCTTACTGTAGGGATTCAAACGTCATCCAAAAAGTATGCCAATTTAACAGAGTGTCTAAAACTGTGTTTTTCAAGCACATTTAAAATTTGAGATCAATTGGATATATCAATAAAAAGATAAAATTCAATTACCACACTGCTGTATAATTCTGGAAATGTGATCGGTCGAGTTTGAAACTCGGCCGATAAACAGGTCAGAACATTCTTCAAAAATTCTGATATTTACTAATATTGTTCACATTTTATATATCCAAATCATATCAAAATTTGAAGTAAATCAGAGTTACACATAAAATACTAAAAATCATTTAGTGAGACATTCTACTTATCAAATTCTGTATTCATGTATCATCAAAACCCTATTTGGGCCGATTAGGGTTTATGCTTCTCAAACACTAATTCTCAAGACAAAAGAACATTTAGACTTCTTATCATAGTTAAAACATCCTAATTGTGTTATCGTCATTAATTATATTTCAATAATGATTATTCCAATTAATCTTTGCAATTGTCTAGGTAAACCCTAGTTTACCAATTAAGCTCAGATGGGGTCGTAACAGACTCCTTCCGATTCCTTGCGAGACAAGGAGATCGGAGTTCCAGAAAGCCTGTGTGGACGACTGTAGAGGTGGGAGACTTCTACCGCTCAGAGGATAGCTGCCAATCCCGACACTTCCAGTGAGACCAGGAGCTGCACAGACACCGTCCAAGACCGGAGGTGAAGACCGCACAAGCTGTGAGGTAATGTCTCCGAGCAAGCCTCGGGATAAGGTACGCCTCTACAAACCATCCTTCCTCTTGTATAGACGTTGACATGATTCCTTTATTATGGGTTTGGGAGAAGAAATTTTTTGTTTCCGCTGCCTTCTCTATCTCCCCTAAAACCCAACATAGTGGACTCAAGTTCTTAACAGTGCCATTTTGCCTTGTCCTCGACAACGATGCCAAAAAGTTGACCGAACTAAATCACGTGTCCAAAAGGGAGCGGATACAGAGTAGTCAGACTCTTAAGATGTTAACCTGACACTCAAGCCCCCGCAACTATTATATGGGGTCTGACGTAGTAATTGGGGTCAAACTACAGGGACAAGGTTAGCAGGTGTTAAGTACGTAGGGTCTCACACTCATATATTCCAGATAAATAGATGGTTTAAAAAGGTTGTTCCCTAAGGAATGATGGTGCCCAAACCAAAATAAAGAAAGATAAAATAAAGAAAGAAAATAACAACAAGTGAAAACAAGGACAAATGGTAAGGAAAGAAGATATGGAAGGAAACTCAGATCGAGTTTTACCTATTAAGGTCTCTCACAAATAGGAAAAACTCACTCCCCTTTGTATACTCCTATCAAGATTATAAGCAGCCAGAAAATCACCCATTCCCTCCTCTCTCGAGATAAGGACAGAACTAGGATCTAAGGTGGCTTCCCTCTCAAGTTAGCAACCTTACAACCAAAAAGCAAACTATATGACCATAAACTTTAGAAATTCAACATTTTCATGCATTTATATTACTCCATAATGCCAGATAAAGAAGATACTACTCTTTCAAGGTACCAACGATCAAACATCACAAGATGGTAGCTAATCATACAAGTGAAGCATTAATAACAAGTGTATAGAGATAACCTTGATATGAGCATATATATGTATATGTGTATATATATATATATATATATATATATATATATATATATATTCAAAGGGAAGAAAAATTATACATGTTGGGAGAGCCTTGGTGGATACTCCCAACTCGAGTTAAGTGTTTAGTCACACATGTTAACAGACAACATAACGACGATACAAAATGATAGATACATCATAACCATGAAGAGGAAAGGGGTACAATGTAACGAAGATGATAGATCTAGAAAAGAGAGAGAAGATGGTGATACACCAAAGTACTCCATTGAATCTAGATCTAGAACGGACGGTGTGGATGCTCCCCTTCTTTTGAGGGAGAGGGGCCTTCAATCTTCTCTCTCCTCAGCTTCTTCCTTTGGAGATCTAAGACTGATTGGATGGATGAGAATGGGTATGGAATTTGGAAGCACTTCGTTGTCCTTGATGATCTGATGATGTGACAAGTCCAAGTGGGAGGGCCTATTTATAGGTGTTTTCCACCATCTTAACCACCTACACCGTGGTCGAGACTTGGTATCAGTCAAGGCTTGATTGCGGTCGATCGAGGCCTCTCCTCGGTTGAGGTCACCTTAGCGGTTGGTAGAGTCAGTACCTCGGTCGAGGTATTGTGCCACCTCGGTCGCGGTCCTTCATCGGTCGAGGCACTCCATCGTCTTGGTCACGGTCCTTCTTCGGTCATGGCATGGCAGCGCCTCGGTCGTGGCACTACCTCGATCGAGGCTGAGACAGATGTGTTGTAGGTTGTGACCAAAAGAGGCGTGTTTGCACCGTAGTCATGATATTATTGGGGTGATTGGTGGCATCGTTCGTGGTGTGAGAGTCTTCTTTGGTCGATGAGCCACGATTGAGGTGTTGACTGCGGTCGTGGCTTGATGTGACCCTACAAGGATGGAAAAAGTGTGCAATTAAGATTCTCGTCATAAAAGTGCTAAAATAAGTGGAAAAGTCTATAAAATATATGTTTGGAGAGGTATAAAATAAGTGTGAAAAGTGTATAAAGTTAGATGTTATCAACTCCCCGAGATGCAAAAGAGAGGAGTTGCGGGACATTCTGGGAGTGAAGGAGGTGGATAGGCAGACATCCTATTTGGGACTTCCTACGGCTATGGGCAGGTCCAAGAAGAAGGTGTTTGACTACATAAGAGAAAGGGTGAGCATCAAACTCCAAGGTTGGAAGGAAAAATTGTTATCCAAACCGGGAAAAGAAATCCTCATCAAGGCAGTGGTCCAGGCAATCCCTACATATGTGATGAGCATATTCCAGCTACCGGCGGGCCTTATAGCTGATCTCAACTCTATGGTGGCACGATTTTGGTGGGGAGAGAAGATGGGAGAAAGGAAGATATCTTGGATTTGTTGGGCAGGGCTGTGTAAGCCTAAAAGAGATGGAGGCATGGGCTTTAGAGATATGTCAGTCTTCAATTAGGTGTTGCTTGCTAGACAATTATGGAGGCTACATACGAAACCGGAGACTTTGGCGGCAAGGTTTTTGAAAGCAAAGTATTTCCCGAGAAGCACCATCTTAGAGGCACGTCTTGGCCTAGCTCCGAGATATACGTGGAGTAGTCTATGGGGGGCTAAAGCTCTTCTTAGGGAGGGAATCATGTGGCGCGTTGGGAATGGGCAAAGCATTAAGATCTGGTCGGACAGATGGTTTCAAGGGGAATGGGTAGACATGGAGACAGCTAGAGCAGCGACGGACACTGATATCAACTTGGTGAGCGACTTGATGATGGATAATAGTAGGGAATGGAACGTGAACAAACTTCTTGATATTTTTCCAAGAGATATTGCATCGCAAATTTTGTCTATCCCATTGTCTAGTAGGGAGATAGTGGATGAGGTGTTCTGGTGGCCGGGAAAGGATGGAAACTTTACAGTCCGGTCCGCGTACTGGCTGGGTTTATTAGGAATCAATGGAGTGCACATACGTGAAGGACAAGTCCTGCATGAGCTATGGAAGTTTATATGGGATGGAAGATGGGCCCCGAAGATTTCTCATTTTCTATGGCGTATAGCAACGGGCAGTATAGCAACAAAAGGAAGGTTGCAGGATAGACATGTCACGGCTGAAGGTATATGCCCACTATGTGCAACAGATGAAGAAACTATCCCTCATATGCTTGATCAATGTACCGGGGCGGAAGTGGTGAGATAGGTCAGTTGGTTGAATAACTCTTTACGTCTAGACAATGGAAACCATCTGCATGATTCTTTGCTAGCCCTTTGGGAAAGATGCACATCGGAAGAACTTGACGAGCTTATGGTTGTTTGGTGGTCTACTTGGACATGTCGCAATAATAAAATCTTCAAGGATGAGGCACCTTTTCCCCGACCAATTCTTGTCAGCCGTAGAGCCTTGATTGTGGATTATAGAAGGGCTAATGGTGGAAGGAATGCAACAACCAACAACAGCGGGGGAGCTGGTCAGTTTGGACACGCTGCTCAGTCAGTGGCCAGTGTGAGAGAGATTCACGCGCATGGAGTGGACGGCAGCTGGTGTTGGTTGCATGTGGACGCTACGGTGAGGGAAAGCAGAAGCTGTGGATTGGGGGCGGTGATACGTGGCGGAATGGGAAGTTTCTTGGGTGCTGTCCAAAAGAAGGTGAGGGTGGCTTGGAACTCTGACATAGCCAAAGCCATGGCCGCAAAGGAGGGAATTCAGTTTGCATTGACGAAGCTGGATCAAGGAAGCAAAGTGGTACTATGCTCGGACTCGCTAAATGTGATCAATGCCTTGAAGGATTTGAGGAAAACACCGGACTACCTGGGAATGATAGCTGAAGATATTTGTCATCTTATTTCTTCTTTTAATTCTGCATGTCTTATCCATGTAAAGAGAGCTTACAACTCTCTGGCTCATCTAGTTTCTCAAGATGCATTACTTCTAGTTGGTCATCTTTGCCATCGGGTATCCTTGCCTACTAGATGGAAAACAACAGCTGAAGATGATGTATTCTTTGTACCTTGAATTTTCCTAAATGAATGACAGGCGGTGTCTTAAAAAAAACAAAAAAAAACTCCCCGAAACTTAGAATCAATCATATCCCCAGGCTAAGGGTACGTTTGAAATCATAGAGAGAAGAGCAATTTTGTGACAAAATTTTATAAAATGTAACATTAGAGAGTTATCTCATTCTTACACCAAAACACTTGTGGTATATTTGCTCAATCTTAAAATCTCATTCCTCCCCCTTTACAACTAGAGTTGCACAACTTCAAGTTCTTGCCATAGCCTTTTGTAGTAAAAGGTCTTTCCGTCTCAACGTATCACCCTTCCTTATGTTAGGTTACTAGCCATACTAATACACCATCTCCTAGAGGGGTAGCTTTCACACTCTTTCTTTATTTTCAGTTGGCCCTATGTTGATGTGTTCGGGTAGGCTTCAGGCTCAAATTGTTTTCCTTTTCCCCTAAACTTCACCCACCACTGTCGTAAGGACAGTGTTTCCCTTAGGGGCTTCTGACGTTTAAGTCAGGTGGTTGTGTAAGGTTCGTTCAGGATTAAAGGTGGGTAAGTTTGGCTTCAAGGCTCCACTTACGGGCACGACATATCTGTATTTATGAGTGTAGCAATACACTGGTTGGGTGGAACCCCTTGGCATCTTTTGGGCATAACTCTTGTTATATATATTTTTTCTTTTTGGCTTTTTATACCTCCTCTCTGGTTTGGGTGAGTGGGTTTTAACTTGGTCTTCTGGGTGTCCAAGCCTCTTTTCATCCCAAAACGTGGATACTTAAACTTGAAAGGGTAGATGTTTCCTTCTCGGGGAAAGTGAGGATTTTCAAGCTGGAAATATCAGGTTAGGGTGGTTGGTCAGGAGCATGGCTGGGTGAAGTTCTCCAGTTTCAAGGGTTTTGTAAATTTAGGATTGTTACACACACATCTTATTGTAAGAATGAGATAAAATTGTATTATTATGCTTCTTACTTTTCTTTTATATGCATTAGTTGATCATGCATTCTTCTCTAGAAGTGATGGCACTACATCCTTTAGCAAGGGAGTAGAGAAACTAGAAGGTAACTATGCAAAACTGTGACTTATAACAAATTCCTTAAAGCATAAATTTTTCGCTAAATTGCTTTGGCGTACAAGTGTGCTAAAGTATGTGTAAGTAAAAAAAAATTAAATTTTTGCAAATTTTGGGATGGGATTGTACCTCTCACACCCATTTATAACCCCTCCCCCAAACTTATCATTCGCCATGACTCGGGGTGTCAAAATAAGAGTTAGGTGTATAAGCAGGCTTGCTTTATTTATACTGGCTGGTCTTGGTGGCCCACTTTGACTCGAGCAACATTCTAGCGTACACTCCACGTAATGGGTGGTACTGCCCGTACTACATTCCTTCCATCGTTGTATTCAGTGTGGCTAGGGCCGTCATCCAGGCTAGACAGTAGAAACTGCGGTCGTTTGATAGAGATACATGTTGAGGGCTCCTGTGGCAGAACTGTGTCTTCTTAAAGTCTTAGCCTTTTGTGTGTTTGTACCCATTGCCATGACTCTTCAGCATTTCAACAATCACCTCTGTGCATGTGACTGTCTTCTCTTCTGTAGGTGTCTTTGTAGTAGTCATATTTGTTTTCTTGTTTAGAGCGAAGGCTGCGTCTGAGCTGTTATATAATATCGTAGTCCTTTTGATTACATTGACTACCAGCAAATTCCAATGGTTTTCATGAAGTATCAGCAAGAATATGTAGTCTGGGAGAGACGTCGTCAGGCATTGTTTCACGTGTTTCTTGTCACCTAATCTTTTGTCTTGTAGGATGTCACCTACCAACAGAAAATATGACATGTGCACACTTGGCATGTTGTTGTTTAGTAGAGCTTGATAAGTAGGCATTCTGCTGACTGAGAGGTACCCTCCTATTTTCAATGTATCTCATAGGTCATCCTTTAGCATGCAGATGCCATCCCTTTCGAAGACTGCCTCTGTCGGTACATCATCTTCTTTCAAGGATTTCATTAATGCATTGAGAGATTCTAAAGATAGACTCACGCAACTCCATCTGTCGAAATCCTTGAAGGTTGGCATTATTTCTCCACTCGGCCCATCTGGTTTATCCTTGGGCGTATCTTCTTCTTCAATCTCACCTTCTTTTGGCTGGCCCAGTAGAGGCTGTTCTTCTTTGTCTTCAGCCACTGGAGGCTGCTCTGGCTTAGATTTTGGTATTCTTTTTGTAGTCGCTTTAGTATCAGCTATCCAGCCTTCCTTCCAAGTTGCTACTCTGGCTGGCTCTGTAAGGTCAATCCACAGTGTCTTGAGTTCCTCCCTCCATGTCTTCTTTTCTGGGAGGGGGATTTCTTGATGAAGCCTTCGCGGTACTACGTCTGAAAAACTATACCCACCCTATTGACAGGGCCAAATGCAAAGAAAATAGCCAATGATAAAATAAATTAGAGAATAAGACCACAAATTCTATTAACTAAAAACCTTCACAAAATTACAAGGATTGTCACTCTCACAACCCCTTACCTACAATTAGATCCCTTAGCCCACTCTCTTTCTCTCACATTTTGTGTTCCCCTTTTTTCGGCCCACAATGCTCTTGCAAATTGGCACGCCTAGTTTTGTCACCCATCTGTGCATTGTATCATACATCTCTATGCCTCATTCATAATATCCCCAAGGTACTAGATAAGACATCATAAAAGATAAGGTCAAACCATGTATTGCAGTATAAGAGGATAAGACTAATTTGTTGAAAAGGATAATAGAGATATAATATCAGACGAAACCGACAAGAGGAAAGGATGATGATAAACATGATCTCAGACTCCAAGTCTATCAAATTTGGACTTTTCAATATTTTTATATTATATTCTATCCAAAAATAGGATAAGAAAATAATTTAAACAATAAAAAAGTTATATGATAAATGAACATATTAAAATGTTTAGCTACAATTTTCATAATATTTTTATTTCAAATGTGGTATTACATCTGTGAAAGAAAATTATAAATTAGGCATCTAACAATAAAGTACAAGTAAATTATGGACATTGCATTGAACACATAAAAAAACAAATAAAAGTGTATTGATAAATTAAATATGAACCATGCAATTATTATGGATTTGGTGAAATAGTGATGGGTATAGAAACTAATAGATTAAAAATTTATGGTCACACCATTATTATATATTTTCATTCATCTATTTTTATATGTACTTACCTAATGTCAAGTTTGGTATGTGATGGTTAAAGGGAAATGAAGGAGGGAGAGGATAGTATATTTATAGTAGATATTTTTTATTATTTACATGATGAGGGAGAAGGATATTAAAAGAAATTAAGATGTTTTCCATAACAAGTGTACTACATCTATATTGCCAGATACACATATATATCTGTCTATGTTACAATATGTTTCTTGCTATAATTTTAACTAACTATCTATATTCTCCCTATATTTAAATATATTCTTCTAAATCCTATGTATTTTTTACATGGTATCTATGTTTTCCTCCATATGTCTACTTTAAATTTTAATTTTCTATATAACGTTATCACATATTGAAAGGTTCCACAAACATTTTCCCATTTTTTGTTCAAAATATTTATTTATATTATTTTTACACTCCAAAATTTACCTTTATTTTCCCCATCAAGTTTTTCGCAACTATCTTGTCATATATTTCTCTCTTACTTGTCTTTACTCTTATCTGATTAGAAAGGATGTGGTAGAAAATAAATTATATAGTTTCCCACTTGTTCCTTTATATTCCTTTCTCTTTCCTTCCCTATCATTTTGATAAACCAGTCATGAAATAGTTCTTCTCTCCTAATCTCTTACCCAATATTTTTTCATTTCCATATTGACCTTGTCACTTTCACACTCTTGGGATGACATGTTTGTTGATCGGTCTTTCATTTATGTCATCATTTTTCTTTTTCTTTTCAAATACATCATCTTCTTTTTATTTATAATAACAACTTATTTGTCTGTTTATATCTTTTGATTTCTATCATTGTTTGTATCTTAGAATGTCACTAAAGAACATCAAGAAAAACTTCGTAACAAAATGGGTAGTGATTTTCATTTTGATGCTATGATTGTTCACTTTATAAGAAACTTTGTCAAAGTATTTAAGAAAAATATTTGAAAATAACTATGATCATATTCAAATTTTAACAATAAATGACACATTTTAGTCCTAAAAAACTAAATATTGATTAAAATTTTCTATGTTAACTTTAGGTCTATATGTTAGTTTTATGCTATAATTTTATTATTTATAGTTAGTGTTATCTTCTATATGTTTGAGGTAATAATCAAATCAAATAATTATATTGAGATGGAAGGTAGGCATGTACTAAATTGTGTCATCATTCCTTTTTTATGACAAAAGTAATAATTATGTGCTAGAAATTTGCATCACCTCTAAACTGAAAGACTTTCACTATACATGTGTACTCCCCCCCCCCCATATAGTTCGGTCAAGTTCCCCCACTGGTTTTATTGTACATGCTTATATTGTATCTCAGATAGCAGTATTTTCTTAGTATGACGATTTGCATAAATTTACTGCAAGTGGTATCAGAGCAGGTTCATGGTAGACAATAAGAAAAAATTAGAGGTGCATAAAAATATGATGATGTTGACAACTATTGTTCAAATTCTTCCATTAGAAAACTTTGATGTCAACTTTATTATGAAACGGTGTACTTCTTATGGATGGTTTTAGACTTGGGTTCTTGTGTCATTATACATATTGTATAAATTTATGATGAAACATGTCACACATTTTTGGGGGTATGATATGTCCCCATATGAAGAATGATCTGATATCAAAGAGGGTGCTTGAATCTACTGGTTGTGAACTATCAGTGCAAGGTGGGGTCATGCAATTTACTTATAAGGGAAAAATAATCTTGAAGTTTACTTGATCCAATGAAGCATATTGAATGATTGGATTTTTTTAACCAACAGAGGAGCAGATGATGAGAGATCTATAGATATGGGAGGCATCCATGAAATGGTGGCATGGGTGGCAGGGGTCATGAACTCGAGTAGTGTTGCATGTATTTAACTCTCAGGGGTAGTCTGGTGCGAAACTGTAAACTCAGTTGTAAATTTCAATAGGTGGAGAGGCAAAACTATCAAATGTTGGAAGCAGTAATATTTGGTAGGACTGACCATGCACTACCAACAAATGGGTGTGTCTTAGAGAAGGCACAAGCCTATGGCATGGGGGACAATAGTGCGAAGAATGTCGTTATTTCAACCATAGGTGGAGACAATACATTTTATCAAATTGTACATCTTGCAAAGCTCTCACATGATGGATTTGGACAGCCATGTCTAGACAAACATTTTGTATAGGCATCAATGATAGAGTAATTTTGGAAAAGGAAGTAACTTCTGAGGGTGGAGCATAGAAGAAGAATGAGAGAAAATTCTATTAGATTAGTAATTACACTTTAGCATATAAGATTGAAGGTTGAGATTGCAGGGATAATATAATAGATTAAAGTAGATTATAATTTTATTGTAGCATTTTACTCATAGTTGAATAACTATTTTTTGTAACTACATGTAGATAACTTCTACAATCTTCAAAATATTTTGAGGGGGCCGATATAGAAGAACATAATATGTTTAAAAAAACTAAAACTTGATATTATAGTAATATTAATTTTCTAAATTTTGTGGGGGGCATGGCCCCACCTTGCCTCTATAGAGATCCTGCACTAGATAAAACAATAACAAACCTTAGTCGACAGAGTCAAAACCAAGAAATAATGAATGAGAGAACAATTTTGGCAAAGAAGATCAAAATTTTATCAAATAAAATCTTCACAAGTTTACAAGGATTTTTTCCCTCTCACAATCTGGTGCCCAAAATAGAATTCCTAAACCCGCTTTCATTCTCTCACCTTCGGCTATTTTTTTGGCTTCCCTTTTTTGGCCCACGTGATTGACGAATGTTAGCACACCCAATGTTGCCACCTATCTGTTGGGTTTTGTGGAGAAAACATGTGTGGTGGAAGCAACAAAAATAAATTTTCACACAACTCAAAATAGGATCTCGTCGACAACAGCGTATTCAGAAAGAGTATTTGTGGGATATACCTTATTGTGGAGTAAGTCCAGTGATGTCTCACTGCACGATGGTGTGTAACACTACTAGCCTACATGGATGGTACTTCTCTCCTATTTGCTGAGTGCATCGCGGAAAGATCCAGCAGCACTCATTTCGTGCGGTTATGTATGCCGCTTGTAGTACGTATGGATGACCATTGACATCCTCTAAATGCATGCGTCTCAGCATCTGTGTCTCTACTTCATCCACACAGATGGACTAGAACTACATGTCGCACTTTCTAATCCGGCGGGAAGGAGTAGCCTCTGTGCGGCGACGTGATAGAGTCACGGTACTCTCTTTTCTCTCTTGAGGATGGTGACGGCTAGGGTTTGTGTATGTGAGCGTAAATTGGAAAGGCTCTCTCTATATCTTATAAAGATATTGACTGTCAAGCCCCTTTAAATAGGAGACGAAAGAAAATAGGGTTTCCAAAACCCATCGGTAAATAGAAAGATGGTATTAATTAAAATGCTCATGGATTAATTAGAATATTTTGGAATTAATTAATTAATCAAATAATTATATTAATTGATTAATTAATATCTGACTCCATGCAATCATTCGGGATAGCTCTATGATAATATATACCAACACTATCTGCACATTGTATCACATTGTTTTGTATTTTCTTTATAGTACTCACATAGTACTAGATAAGATAATACCAAAAGATAAGGACAACCCACGTAAGGCGGGACAAGATGATAAGACTAATATATTAAAAAGAATAACACAGAGATAATGCCAAACTGAATATGTAGGAGGTGTGGATAATGCTAAATGTTATCTTGGATGCCAGGTCTATCGATGTGAACTATTTTAATATTGTTAGATAATATTTAATATCCTAAGAAATAAGCTAAGGGACAATATCTCAACACAAAGCATATTTGTGATCTTCTAGTCCGACACATCCAGTAAACGATGTCATATTATATTAGTTGGGCTCCAACATAAGGTGAGTTTTTCTTCCCTATTTTGTACCATTGATATTCATATGTATCGGTTATAAATGGTGCATAATTAAGTGGCAGGGAAGAATAACTATTTTTCTACTATGCTAATTGTTCAATGTGAAAGAGACATAGTCAAATCATTTATTCTTTATGGGTTGAGGCATCTAAACAAATGCACTACTTTAGAAATAGAAAATTATGCAATTTCATTAACTAGGGATTTTTGTAATGTATGGTAATTAGTAATACTAGGCATAAACTCATGCTATGCACATGTGATTTTTTTTATTTTGGTCTGTCGAAACTTGCCCTCCTTTTTTATATTTCTTTTGAAATAGTTTTATGTACAAAGCATGGAGCAAGAGAAAACTGTACAAGTATACAAGAACAACTATATGATATCTTCTTAAATATAAAAGAAGGAAAGGAGAAACAACCCCAATCCCAAGTAGGAAACATCTCCAATACAGAGAAGAGAGGCTTCAAAAGGCTCTTCAAACAACATATACACGAGCATATCAACAGGCTTCTCTGTAATCCAGAAAAAGAATCTTGAAGCTTGGTGCCATCAAACCAAGAAAGAAACCAGGCTCTTTCATACTCAACAATGAACTGTCATCGCCTCTAACCCTTCTAACTCATGCAGTAGAGAACCAAAACCCTTCATCATCTATCTTCCCATCAATCGGGCCGCAACATAGAGAGAAACCTTAAGACCAGGCAATAAAAGGAAGCATCTAGAAGAATCAGTAGAACAAGGGTAATAAAATCCACACAAATAGTGAAAAAACCTATCTCACTATCTTCTTAGAAAATAAGAGTAGAGTTTTAAAGCTAGGAACCCTGAGACTCTAAACAAAAGCAAGACAGCACGAAAGCAACCCCCAACAAGCTCAAACAAACCATATCACAGAACCAGAAAAGAGTACCATGAAGAAACTGTAGGGTTTTGGAGGAGGCAGAGAAGCAGCGGAAACAAAAAAATATTTCTCCCCAAACCCGGAACAAAAGGAATCGCGTCAACATCTATATAATAGGAAAGATTGTTTGTGAATCATACCTTGTCCCGAGGCTTGCTCGGCGACAATACCACGCGCCTTGCGCGGTCTTCACCTCCGGTCTTGGACGGTGTCTGTGCAGCTCCTGGTCGCACCGGGACTGAAGACTCCTCCTCCTACCGGACTGTCGGATGACAGTTGTCCTCCTGAGCGGCAGTGACCTCCCGCCTCTGAAGTAGTCTACACGGACCACCTGGAACTCCACTCTCCTTGTCCCACAAGGAAGTGGAAGAAGTTTCACCCTCATGTTGACGTACTAGTCGCCAACACACTCTCCTGCTATCAATTGCAACTGCAGTTGTCCTTCCCTTGCTGCACCTCCCTTTGCGGGAAGCACTTGCTCGGGCTCTCTCTCGGTTACCAAAACCAGAGAGAACGACAACTTTGCAGAGCAATCAACTTGCACTGAGTTGTACACTGAGAAGCCCCCAATACCCCTATATATATATGCGGGTCATGGGACAGGGTTCTCTGTGCCCGGCAATATGAGACTAAAGCAGGAGTAGAAGGGTTCGGGATTTTCCACAAAAAGCAACCATCTCGCAACCTGAACCGATCGGTTCATAAGTGAACCGGTCGGTTGGGGACCTGAACCGATCGGTTCACCACTGAACCGATCATTTGGGACCCTTGAACCGATCGGTTCACTCATGAACCGGTCGGTTGGGGTTCCAGGTTGGTTCCCGATTGACTTTCCTTGTTTCTTTCCCAATTGGTATCGAATACCAATATTATTCCCAATCGAATTGGGCAATTGAAATGAAAGGAAAATTCTCACTAATCCTACTTCCCCAAGTTGCTCGATTGCACCAGTTGAACCGATCGGTTCAACACTTGAACCGGTCGTTTCACTCTGTGCATGAGCCGATCGGTTCAACAATTGAGCCGACCGGTTCAGCAACCTCAGCCGACCGGTTCATCACATGAAACGATCGGTTGGGAATACAGATTGTGCAGAATCAGTCAAAAGTGATTTCAATCAATCTGATACTCCAATCAATGCGTCCAACACCTTGAACATTATGATATTGAGCTATCGATTAATTGAGTGTTTAATTGAACTACTAAACTCCTTTAGTAATCAATCTAAACATTGCTTGTGGACAAAACTCCTCTTCCAGGTTAAATCCTATGTGTGTGACCCTGCAGGTACATTTCACATTGGCAGTGAAAGTCCATAACACTTATGACTTCACAAGCAAAGAGCGGTGCCTAGTCACACATCATTGCTACCCAAGTGAAAGTAGAAAGTTGGAGAACAACTTTCATCCTACAATCCGTGAATGGTGTTACAGTGAATGTATAATTCCTTTGTCACTGATATCCAGAATGAACTCGAGGCATGGAACAGTCATCCTGTCAATGTTCATTCATTTCCTTGATCTCAGAGTAGACCGAGTGAGATGTGTATGACATCAATATCACATATTGATTCACACATGCATGCGCATGCCTTTCTCAATCCTACTCATCAAGTGGCCAAGGATATCAAACTCCCTCAGGAGGGACAAATCCCATATCTATCACTCACCCCTCAAAAGCCCCATGTGTCAAAGCCACCCAATCATCACCTTTATAACAACCCATGTTTCAGGACTGCGTTTGATGATGTCAAAGTATACCCAACGACATGTGTTGAGTGCAGTGATTTTAGGTCTAAGAATCACACTCACCACCATCACTGTGAGAGATGACTGTGACTACCAAGTCATGGTTCCATGTGTCACTCTCACGGTGGGTCTGTCCGATACCTTGTTCTCTAACAAGTACCTATGTGCTTGGTTTGATATCGCTATATCATGACTAATGAGATTTTGTCATCAACCAACACACAATCTAGTCTTTAGTGTTATTGATGTCTATGGTTATTTCCACAATAACAACCGACTAGGGACCAAACAAGAAAGAATACTCTTAGCATTCGTATGATCTCATCGTTTAGGTCCTCAACCCAAAAGCATACGTCATTGAGTAAAACAATCTTTAGACATCTATCATGTTACACCATCATCTCAGAAACAGTTTAAACATATAGATTGGAAATTGCCTTTATTATTATTCAAATTATTTACAAAGTATCCCATTACAATCATCATATGACTTAATCTATGGGCATACATACCAACAGACTCCCACTTGCACTTAGAGCCAGTCACCAAGGAAACGCAGTCCTTGTGACCTAGCATGACCATCATGCTTCTGCTGAGAAAGGGCCTTAGTCAGTGGATCAGCTATGTTGTCTTCAGTTGGTACTTTGCAAATCTTCACATCTCCTCGCTGTACGATCTCTCGTATGAGATGGAAGCGCCGCAGTATGTGCTTGGACCGCTGATGTGATCTGGGCTCCTTAGCTTGTGCAATAGCTCCATTGTTGTCACAATAAAGCTCAATTGCATCACAGCTACTGGGAACTACACCAAGTTCAGAGATGAACTTCCTGATCCACACAGCCTCCTTTGCTGCATGCAAAGCAGCAATATACTCGGCCTCTGTAGTAGAATCGGCAACTGTTTCTTGCTTGGAACTCTTCCAGCTCACAGCTCCATTATTAAGGCAAAACACAAATCCTGACTGTGATCTGTAATCATCTTTATCGGTTTGGAAGCTTGCATCGGTGTAACCCTTTACAACCAGCTCTTCCTCACCGCCGTACACAAGAAACTGATCCTTAGTCCTTCGTAAGTACTTGAGGATGTTCTTCACGGCTGTCCAGTGAGCATCCCCGGGATCTGACTGGTACCTGCTCGTCATGCTAAGAGCATACGAGACATCTGGGCGTGTGCACAACATAGCGTACATGATGGATCCTATGGCTGATGCATATGGGATCCCATTCATACGCTCCCTCTCTTCACAAGATTGGGGACATTGAGCTCTAGAGACGGTAACTCCATGTAGCATAGGGACGTTGCCTCTCTTTGAGTTCTCCATGTTGAACCGCTTCAGCACCTTGTCAATGTACGTGCTCTGACTTAGTCCGAGAAGCCTTCTAGATCTATCTCTATAGATCTTAATTCCTAGAATATAGGATGCTTCTCCTAAGTCCTTCATTGAGAAAGTTTTCCCAAGCCAAGTCTTTACCTTCTCTAAGGCTAAGACATCATTCCCCATCAAAAGTATGTCATCCACATACAATATGAGGAATGTGGTCGAGCTCCCACTAACCTTCTTGTACACACAAGGTTCATCTTCATTTTGAATAAAGCCAAACACTTTGACTTCTTCATCAAATCGAAGATTCCAACTCCGAGACGCTTGCTTCAATCCATAGATTGATCTTTGCAGTTTACATACTTTATTGGCATTCTTTGGATCTATAAAACCTTCAGGTTGTGTCATGTACACATCCTCATGTATATTCCCATTAAGGAATGCGGTTTTAACATCCATCTGCCAAATCTCATAGTCATAATAAGTTGCAATAGCAAGCATGATCCTGATGGACTTAATCATGGCAACTGGAGAAAAGGTTTCGTCATAGTCAACACCTTGAATTTGTTGAAAACCCTTCGCAACCAATCTGCCTTTATAAGTTTGCACATTTCCATCCATGTCAGTCTTTTTCTTAAAGACCCACTTGCACCCTATGGGTTTTACCCCTTCGGGTGGTTCCACCAAAGTCCATACTTTGTTGGAGTACATGGATTCCATCTCAGATCTCATGGCTTCAAGCCATTTCTCAGAATCTAGTCCCTCCATAGCCTCTACGTAGGTAGTTGGATCATCATCTATGATCAACTCTCCACCTTCCTGAGTTACAAGGTATCCAAACCTCTCAGGTTCAAGGCGAGTCCTACTAGATCTACGAGGTCCTTGTGTTACCTGAGGAGACTGAGATTCCACAACACCTTGTGAATCTACATTTTGCTCCGGTACATCTATCGGTTCAATGTTCTCTTGTTGGGCTTGAACCTCTTCAAGCTCTATATTCCTCCCACTGTTTCCTTTGGAAATAAATTCCTTCTCTAGGAACACAACATCCCTGGAAACAAACACTTTGTTGTCGGTAGGGTGGTATAGATAGTATCCCTTGGTCTCCTTGGGATATCCAACAAAGTAACATTTATCAGATTTGGGTCCAAGCTTATCAGGAAACATTTTCTTGACGTAAGCCCCACAACCCCAAATCTTCATAAAAGACAAATTGGAACGCTTCCCAGTCCATATCTCATATGGTGTCTTTTGAACCGATTTAGATGGTACACGGTTAAGTGTAAACGCGGCGGTTTCTAGAGCATAACCCCAGAAAGAAATTGGAAGATCAGCAAAACTCATCATAGATCGCACCATATCTAACAATGTGTGATTCCTTCTTTCAGACACACCATTATGCTGTGGTGTTCCAGGCGGAGTCCATTGTGATACAATACCACGGGCTCGCAGAAGGTCCTCAAACTCCTGGCTCAAGTATTCTCCACCTCGATCGGAACGAAGTGCCTTAATACTTTTACCAAGCTGGTTCTGTACTTCATTCATGAAATCCTTGAACCTTTCAAGGGTTTCTGACTTATGTTTCATCAGGTACACATAGCCATACCTACTGAAGTCATCAGTAAAGGTAATGAAGTATTGATACCCACCTCTGGCATTAGTTCTAAAAGGCCCACATACATCAGTATGTATGAGTCCTAATAGATCACTAGCTCTCTCACCTTTACCTGAAAAGGGAGTCTTGGTCATCTTGCCCAACAAACAAGATTCACATGTCTCTATTGATTCACAATCAAAAGAGTCTAGATAACCATCTTTATGGAGTCTAGAAATGCGTTTCTCATTTATGTGCCCTAGACGACAATGCCAGAGATATGTTTTGTTTGAGTCGTTGAGTTTTTGCTTTTTGGTGTTTACATTGTATACACTTGTCTCCAAATCTATCAAGTATAGACCATAAGACATAGGGGCACTGCCATAAAAGATCCCATCTTTAGAAATGGAACACTTTCCATTCTTAATAAGAAATTCAAATCCATCTTTGTCCAAACAAGAGACGGAAATGATATTCCTATTTATGGCAGGTACATAATAGCAGTTCTTCAACTCTATTATTAGCCCACTAGGTAGAGTTAACTCATAGGTTCCTACGGCACTGGCGGCAACTCTTGCCCCATTGGCAACACGTAGTTCAACCTCGCATTTCCCCAAAGGCCTACTTCTCTTAAGATCCTTCACATTTGAACAAATGTGAGATCCGCATCCGGTATCAAGTACCCATGACGAAGAAGTAGTAAAGTTAATCTCTATCACGAATACACCAGAAGTAGAGATCTCTATCTCCGACTTCTTCTTCCATTGTTCCTTCCATCCTCTCCATGTAGAAGAAATTGGTTTGGCGAGAGAACACTTCTCTCCCTTACCTACTTTCTTCTTCACCAACGCATTAAGCATACATAGAGTGGATTCTAAGGCTCCTGGTATATCTGGATTGTGTAGAACACTTCTCACAGTCCTCAACCAGTTATGGAATATATTCTCAATTAATTTGCCCATTTTAAAAGATGATTCTTTTGCCATTCTACAAGAGAAAATTTGCATTTGTCAAAACCTTTTTGATTTGATTTGAATAAAATTTGACGATAGTTAATTAGGCCTTTAATTAATTACCTCTCCCACTATTTTGACTCAAATTGATAGCCCTCACCTTCAATTCGGAATATTGCAGCGTACAATCTTCTAGTGGGTCAAGATCCTAGAATCCTCTAAGCCATGGACCAGCTTTGGCTGTCACCCACAACTCAGATCTTCCGGGTAGGCAACTCTTGCCAATTGCATCATATGCAACTCTTGATGAATGAACATGCACAACACCTTGCCATGAACATTCCGTGCCTCTGGGCTTAGACGCTCTAAGAATCACCAGTTAAGTCTAACCCAAAAGACTACATGGTAAACATGCACCCTGCTTTGGCAGAACCTACATGTCGACCCTTCACACTTCCACAAGATAGACGGCGCACCACGCTTTGGCGTAACCTACGCTTGGTCGATCAAGTTTTCCATGTGTGTCGCTAATGGAAGGCATATAAAACTTAATATTTTAATGAGGGATTTGGTTTTATATATACATATGCATATCCAATCACCACAATATATAGTACGTATCATATACATGCTATATCCCACAAAAAACATGCACAAACGATAAAAAAGCAATGATTATGGCCATCCTATTTGTGATTCCTCGAGCCAAGAGGAATCATGGTCATCTAGGTCTACATCACATGCAACATGTACAAGATGAAATTTGTGCCTACCTTTCTGGGTTTGATCAGCTCATCTCCATCACTGATCGGCTCGCCATCAGGTAGGTTGTCCGGGTGCCACCAGCCGATCGACTGGCGCCTCCAGCCAATCGGTTCACTGGTCATCATGCATCTCCTCTGTCGCCACCCTCTCATCTCGTTCCTCGAACCGGCCGTCAGGATCACCAACTGATCGGTTCACTCCTTGAACCGATCGTCTTCAGGTTGTCCGCCGTTCTTTGACATAACAGGAAATAAAATCTATCCTATTTACAATTGAATTGAGAAACCCCGAGTTACATTCGGGGGTAGCAAAGGTAGGAAAAGAATTCTCGAATTATTTTGAGTTACATCAGGAATATGAGAAAGGGAATCGGTGCGCAGACCGAGATGCAAGCAACCACACAAACAACCACACACAGATATAGGGGTTTATAGGCCATAATCATGCTACACATCCACCACAAAACTCGTTTAAGAGCGATGCGTATCGAGTGCCTTAATATTACATATCATATATGTATATTAGGGATTTGTGGATTGGACATGTATAAAGCTGATATTTTCGCATCGCATGCAATAAATAAAGGCGACAAACCAAAATCGATCACATCGATAATCCTAAAATATAGAGAGGTTGACGTGGCTCTGATACCACTGTAGGGTTTATGGAGGAGGTAGAGAAGCAGCGGAAACAAAAAAAAATTTCTCCCCAAACCCGGAACAAAAGGAATCACGTCAACATCTATATAATCGAAAAGATGGTTTGTGAATCATACCTTGTCCCGAGGCTTGCTCGGCGACAATACCACGTGCCTTGCGCGGTCTTCACCTCCGGTCTTGGACGGTGTCTGTGCAGCTCCTGGTCGCACCGGGACTGAAGACTCCTCCTCCTACCGGACTGTCGGATGACAGTTGTCCTCCTGAGCGGCAGTGACCTCCCGCCTCTGAAGTAGTCCACACGGACCACCTGGAACTCCACTCTCCTTGTCCCATAAGGAAGTGGAAGGAGTCGCACCCTCCTGTTGACGTACTAGTCGCCAACACACTCTCCTGCTGTCAATTGAAACTGCAGTTGTCCTTCCCTTGCTGCACCTCCCTTTGCGGGAAGCACTTGCTTGGACTCTCTCTCAGTTACCAAAACCAGAGAGAACGACAACTTTGCAGAGCAATCAACTTGCACTGAGTTGTACACTGAGAAGCCCCCAATACCCCTATATATATAGGCGGGTCATGGGACAGGGTTCTCTGTGCCCGGCAATACGGGACTAAAGCAGGAGTAGAAGGGTTTAGGATTTTCCACAAAAAGCAACCATCTCGCAACCTGAACCGATCGGTTCATAAGTGAACCGGTCGGTTGGGGACCTGAACCGATCGGTTCACCACTGAACCGATCGTTTGGGACCCTTGAACCGATCGGTTCACTCATGAACCGGTCGGTTGGGGTTCCAGGTTGGTTCCCGATTGACTTTCCTTGTTTCTTTCCCAATTGGTATCGAATACCAATATTATTCCCAATCGAATTGGGCAATTGAAATGAAAGGAAAATTCTCACTAATCCTACTTCCCCAAGTTGCTCGATTGCACCAGTTGAACCGATCGGTTCAACACTTGAACTGGTCGTTTCACTCTGTGCATGAGCCGATCGGTTCAACAATTGAGCCGATCGGTTCAGCAACCTCAGCCGACCGGTTCATCACATGAACCGATCGGTTGGGAATGCAGATTGTACAGAATCAGTCAAAAGCGATTTCAATCAATCCGATACTCCAATCAATGCGTCCAACACCTTGAACATTATGATATTGAGCTATCGATTAATTGAGTGTTTAATTGAACTACTAAACTCCTTTAGTAATCAATCTAAACATTGCTTGTGGACAAAACTCCTCTTCCAGGTTAAATCCTATGTGTGTGACCATGCAGGTCCATTTCACATTGGCAGTGAAAGTCCATAACACTTATGACTTCACAAGCAAAGAGCGGTGCCTAGTCACACATCATTGCTACCCAAGTGAAAGTAGAAAGTTGGAGAACAAATTTCATCCTACAATCCGTGAATGGTGTTACAGTGAATGTATAATTCCTTTGTCACTGATATCTAGAATGAACTCGAGGCATGGAACAGTCATCCTGTCAATGTTCATTCATTTCCTTGATCTCAGAGTAGACCGAGTGAGATGTGTATGACATCAATATCACATATTGATTCACACGTGCAAGTGCATGCCTTTCTCAATCCTACTCATCAAGTGGCCAAGGATATCAAACTCCCTCAGGAGGGACAAATCCCATATCTATCACTCACCCCTCAAAAGCCCCATGTGTCAAAGCCACCCAATCATCACCTTTATAACAACCCATGTTTCAGGACTGCGTTTGATGATGTCAAAGTGTACCCAACGACATGTGTTGAGTGCAGTGATTTCAGGTCGAAGAATCACACTCACCACCATCACTGTGAGAGCTGACTGTGACTACCAAGTCATGGTTCCATGTGTCACTCTCACGGTGGGTCTGTCCGATACCTTGTTCTCTAACAAGTACCTATGTGCTTGGTTTGATATCGCTATATCATGACTACTGAGATTCTGTCATCAACCAACACACAATCTAGTCTTTAGTGTTATTGATGTCTATGGTTATTTCCACAATAACAACCGACTAGGGACCAAACAAGAAAGAATACTCTTAGCATCCGTATGATCTCATCGTTTAGGTCCTCAACCCAAAAGCATACGTCATTGAGTAAAACAATCTTTAGACATCTATCATGTTACACCATCATCTCAGAAATAGTTTAAACATATAGATTGGAAATTGCCTTTATTATTATTCAAATCATTTACAAAGTATCCCATTACAATCATCATATGACTTGCTCTATGGGCATACATACCAACAGAAACAACAGTAGCAGATCATAACTCATTGCTTTTCCCAGCATAAAAAAACATAGAGTCAATAGGAAAACCATGAAGAACAACCATAGGACAACGAACCATCTCAGCATAAGAAAGAGAGGAAAAACATAACTGTTCTTCTAACATCTGAACCTCCACACAAAGAAACATTAGACCCAGGACATAGCAGACGAGCAGCATGAAAAACCACTGAAACAAGGAGAACACCCAAAGACCTACCGAACAAAGAAATCTGATCTCTGGCCAAAAAGGATTACCACCAAGAAACAACCAACATCCAAGACCATTCATAAAAGAATATGACTGCCACTAGAAATAATGTTCCAGAGCACCTCAAGTTTCATAAACTCATTCTCATGGACCCTATGCACGTGTGATTTATTAAAGTAAATAAATATAAACTAATAATTTAGAAAAATAAAGTATAAAACTAATATAAATTCATCTATACTTTTGATATATAGTATAGATAGTAAAAAATATGAAGAATTATATATATTAATATTTTAATAAATACAAATATTTTATACACCTCCATCCAAACTTTTGAAAATTACATTCAACTACCTTCATATCATTTAAGATAGGGATGAGCATCAGTCCTAGCCGACCTGATCTTTATCTAATGTGTTCATATAATCTTCTTAGACCCAACTCATATAAGAAAAGATTATTGCCCAGGTCAAGGAAAACTCAAACCCAAAAATTAAGATATCTAGATTCATTATTTATACATGTAGATGTAGCATTATGTGTATATAACATTTAACTTTGTAGGATACATTAATAGTAACATTTTTAAAGTATCATTTATGTAAACTATGTTTAACCAATCATGTTAATAAGGCTAAAAGAGAAATAAAAGAAAATACATTTAAGGTATATGAACCTAGTTGATATTAAACATATTTACAAGAATTTACAACATAATCTAACCATGTATATTGGGTGAATATTGCTTTATTATATATGTTTCAAAAAGCCATCTTAACCAATTATGGACCATTATTGAAACAAACAATGTCCTTTCTAATCCGTGCTAGTTAGTATGATTGGATGATTCTCTATTTCATCTTTGAACAACTTAGCATGTAATCATAATTTTAAACTTTTCTAATCAAGATACTATCATTTCTTCTATAAGGTTGGAATTAATTTATAACTCATAAGTTTGGTAGTTATACAAATGGAACATATACACTCATAGAGACCCAATTATAATTTCAAAAAATAATGGGAAAATGTTAATGAGACCCTTTACGGGCTTTCTTATATAATATGTATGAGTATCCATACACAATATATCATTTCAAAAACAAAAATAAAAATGTAGTGTACATGCACATGGACCCATTAGCAATATAAAAACCAATGGAGAAAATTGTTTAAGCCCCCTCTGTGGGATTTCTTATATATTATAGATGAGTCTTCATACATAATATATCATTTAGAAATAAAACAAAAGTGTATTGTTACACTCACAGTGAGCAATTCATAATTTCAAAAAAAATAGAGAAAATTACAGCCACCCCCTCCACATGCTCTCTTATATAGTATAGATGAATTTCCATACATAATATATCATTTTAAAAATTAAAAATAATAGTGTAGTGTACACTCACAGGTACACATTCATAATTTCAAAATTAATGGGGAAAATTATAGTTAGCCCCCGCTGTGAGCTTTCTAATATGGTATGAATGAGTATACATACACAATATATCATTTTAAAAATAAAAAACTAAAGTGTAATGTACACTCATAGGGACCTATTTGAAATTTTAAAAAATAATGAAGAAAATTGCAGTCATCCCCCTATGCAAGCTTTCTTATATAGTATAGATGAGTCCCCATACATAGTAAATCGTTTAAAAATGAAAAACAAAAGTGTAGTGCACTCTCACAGGGACCCGTCTATAATTTCAAAAAATGAAGAAAATTGCAGTCAGCCCCCTTTGTGAGCTTTCTTATATAGTATAGATGAGTCTCCATACACAATATATTATTTAAAAATAAAAAAAACATGTAGTGTACACTCGCATGGACTCATTTGTAATTTCAAAAAATAATGGAGAAATTGTAGTTAGCCCCCTTTGTGGGCTTGCTTATATGTTATAGATGAGTCTCCATGCACAATATATTATTCAAAAACTAAGAAACAAAAATGTAGTGTACGCTCATAGGGACCCATTTGTAATTTCAAAAAATAATGGAGAAAATTGTAGTTAGCCACCTTTGTGGGCTTTCTGATATGGTATAGATGAGTCTCCATACACTATATCATTTAAAAAAATTTAAAGCAAAAATGTAGTGTACACTCACATGGATCCATTTGTAATCTCAAACAATAATGGAGAAAATTGTTGTTAGCCCCCTCTTTGAGCTTTCTTATATAGTATAGACGAGTCTTCATACACAACATATCATTTAAAAAAAACTAAAGTGTAGTGTACACTCATAGGGACCCATTTGAAATTTTAAAAAAAATGGAGAAAATTATAGTCATCCCCCTATTTGAACTTTGTTATATAGTATAGATGAGTCTCCATACACAATATATCATTTAAAAAATAAAAAACTAAAGTGGAGTGTACACTCATAGGGACTCGTTTGAAATTTCTAAAAGTAATGGAGAAAATTACAATCATCCCCCTCTTCGAGCTTTCTTATGTAGTATATATGACTCTCCATACACAACAAATCATTTAAAAAATGAAAAACGAAAATGTAGTGTACACTCAAAGGGACCCATTTGTAATTTTAAAAAATAAAGAAGAAAATTATAATCAACCCCTTCTGTGAGTTTTCTTATATAGTATAGATGAGTCTCCACACACAATATATCATGTAAAAAAAGTGTAGGGTACACTCACAAGGACCTGTTTGCAATTTCAAAAAATAAAGTAAAAAGTTACAATCAGCCCCAAAATATATAACAAAAGTGTCGTGTACGCTCACATGGACCCATTTGTAATTTCAAAAATATTAGAGAAGATTTCTATCAACCCTCTTTATGTGCTTTCTTATATGATATATAGATGAGTCTTCATACACAATATATCATTTAAAAAATAAATAAATAACTATTTGAAAAATAAAAAATAAAAGTGGTGTACACTCGCAAGGACTAGTTTGTAATTTCAAAAAATAATGGATAAAATTGCAGTGATCTCCCTTTGCGGGATTTCTTATATGGTCTTGATGAATCTCCATGCACAATATATCATTTAAAAAAATAAAAAATAAAAGTGGAGTGTACACTCACAGGACCGTTTGTAATCTCAAAAAGTAATGGAAAAAATTACAGGCAGCCCCCTCTGCGGCCTTTCTTGTATAATATACATTGGTCTTCACATACAATGTATCATTTAGAAAAACAAGAATGCAGGATACACTCATAGGGAGCTATTTGTAATTTCTAAAAATAATAGAACAAATTACTATCAGCCCCCTCTGTGGGCTTTCTTATACAATGTACATTTATATGTGTGGGAAAACTGAGAAATTACATTGAGTTCAAATTTGTTCCATTTTGTTCAAGCATTTTCTCCCTCCTTATATTCATAGTCAAATCGGTCACCTTAGGTCTCCTTATCCAGCTTCACCGTTGGTTATTAAACAAACCCGATAAATTCATGACAGCTTATCTACTCATGCTATTAGCTTGAGCGGGTCCCTGAGAACAAAACTAACATAGGAGGTATTCTGCATTTTTTTTCTATAGGAGAATCATTGAGAAAAACAACGAACACTTAAAATCAGTCCCTAGAAAAAAAAATAGAGAGATGAACCATTTCCATATACTAAAACAAATTATGATTTGATTCTAGAAGGCCTCCTATACAAAAGGCCTCTAGGTCACTGCGGAGAATTTCTCTCCACTACACTCCATATAAAACGTTACTTGTTAAAAAAGGAAACCCTCATCTTAAAGTCAAAAAGGGAAAATATCAATGTTATAGATGTAGGAGCGCATGGTTAGCGTACCCTGACACTATAATAATCATGAATTCATGTTATTACTTATCATTTATTTACTCCTTTTGACGCTCTGCTGTAATCATTCTATGCTTATCCAAACGGATGTGATCAAATTGTGGACGGCAATAAATCATCAAAAACGACCTCAGTCCTCGTCTCCGGTAAGGTGGATGATCTGGTTCACAACTTATCAGCCAGCACGTATATACTCCGCCTGTATTCGGTAGGTGGAGCAGTAACGGCCGGACATGAATTACATTGGCATATTTGTTTCCTCGCAAAGAGTGATCAAAGTCGAGAGCAGGGCAAAGGAACAAAGAATGGCTCTGTATTTACAAGGCACAAGCTTAGTTCAAGAAATTTAACGCGCAGAGCCGGGTTTTGGTGGCCTCGTGTAAAGAGCTAAATTGGCAGGCTGAGGTTGCTGCCCGGATACCGAATGGGGAAGTAGGGGTCGTCATTGAGTGAGGCGGCGCCCATCCACGTCATAGTGCGGCTACGGTGGCGTGCAGCGGCCTGGTCACGTTGCTGCTGGAAGAGTTCCGACAGCTCATCTCCGATGACCACGAACAGTCTCACAGTTGCCTGTGCCAGGGCCAAGCACATGCTTATCTTCTGTATCACCATGTATCCGAATCCGATGGGTGCTTTCAGTTGGCTCACGCTACAAAATCGTCGTTTCTATTCCCTTCCACTCCTCTGTTTCAGGTACTTGGTCCTCTATCCGCCGCATCAAAGTCCTCTTATGTAGTCCCTCTGCGGCGGTGCTCTCTCAGCGCTGACTGCTGGGATAAGCACCCTCTGGCAAACTGGACGGCCATTTAATCAATCTACTATCCAAAAACCAGGGCCCCTGGCCCCAGTTCATGTACTCCGGAAGCCTACACAAACTATTCGTCCCACCTGGTCCCCAATCCCCACGCCAAGTTGCAATTGGAAATGGGTCCGTGCCTATCTCTTTACACGCAGGCCAGCTCTTCTTGTTTTGAAAAAGGCAAACCAAACCAAGCTGGCGAGCTCAGATTGAGCTCGGATCGCTTTCACGAAACTATTTGAAAGCGTTTCCTAATTAATACTAGGTTCGAATTTGTACGGTTATCTTAATGAAGGAGGTACTGTATGGCCGTATAGCGATTGGGTTTATCCGCAAATACTATGATGGCCTTGATGACCGACGGGCGACGGCGAGTTTTAATTGGGTCTAAATTTGCTGTTGCATGCTGTTTTGGATGTATAAAATACTTAATTAACTTTTTAGGGATATGTTTTAGGATAAATACATGGTTGGCATTATCTGAAACACAGTCTAAAATAACATCCTGCTAAAGTAGATTTGAGTGTGTTTTCTATTCCGCGGCACTAATTGAATAGACGAAAAAATAATTCCTTCTAGACATTTGTTAATATTGCACTGTTCTATACATATACGACTGACGCGTCCTAGCTGTGACGGGCCTTTGGAGCAGGTTGTAAAGCGGTTCTCCGTTGGACCGTGATGGTTTTTCCTGGCCGGGACCTATTTTACTATTTTTTTCTCCATGCGGTATAGGTGCAGAAAGAAAAACACAAAAAGGAAATATATGAAAGAGAATTTATTTTGCTAATAACCTTTAATATGTAATAATCTTTTTTGACGAAGTAAAGACCATTGGACTCATTACAAAAATACAATCTAACAATACTAATCTTGATATACTTTGAAATAATTAATATACATAATAAAAATGAGTACATAACAATAAAAAAATAGAAGAGAGAACAATTTATTTTACTTATAAATTTTAATTCATGATGTATTTTTTGACGAAACAAAAATCGTTAGATTTTATACAAAATCCAACAAGATCAATGTCGATATATTTTGAGAGAAATAATTTGATACATTACGTGCGTATAATCATGATGATGATGTCAACGACGACGATGATGATTATGAGGAAGATGATGATGATGATGATGATGATGATGGTTTAACTCCATTTTTTAGTGCAATGCCTATAAGTTAGCGCATAACAATAAATTGTGTTAAAAAAAGACACTACATTGATAAGTAGACACATTAAGTCCATTTTAGGCGCTTTATTCCCATTTTTTGGTGCATTAATTTACCATTTATGCACATACCCCCAAGAATTGAGTGCTTTCACACCATAATTGGACGCATTAGCATCATAATTGGGTACTTTTCTACAAATATCATATGCATTATGTTACGATTTCTACTAATTTACTATTTATACACATACTCTAAGAACTAGACGCACTCTCACCATAATTGGGAGTTTTTCTACAAATATTATGCGCATTGTGTTAAGATTTGTGCTAATTTATCATTTATGCACATATCCCAAGAATTAGGCGCATTTACAACATAATTGGACGCATTCACACTATAATTGGACACTTTCCTACAAATATTAGGTGTATTATGTTATGATTTGTGCTAATTTTCTATTTATGCACATACTCTAAAAATTAGGCACATTCACTCACATTAGCACCATAATTGGGTGATTTTCAAAAATATCGTGCAGATTGTCTTAAGATTTGTGCTATTTATCATTTATGCACATACCCCAAGAATTGGGTGTATTCGCACCATAATTGGGCACATTAGCACCATAATTAGGCGTTTTTCTACAAATATTGGACGCATTATGTTAAAATTTGTACTAATTTGCTATTTATGTGCATACTTTAAAAATGAGGCACATTCAATCTAAAGTGGGTGTATTGATGGCAGTAGTGGACACATTCAATCAAAAGTGAGTGTATTGAAGATAATAGTGTGTGCATTAAATCTAAAATAGGCACATTCAAGATAGTATTGGGTACATTCAATCAAAAGTGGGTGCTTGAGGACAATATCATGCACATTAACCTAATTTTTAGGCGCTTTAACCCTACTTTTGAGCGCATCGGCCTATAAATTAGGCACATTCAAGCATAAATGAGCGCATGGAGGGTTGTGGTGGCCGCATTTAATCAAAAGTGGTGCACTGAGGATAATAGTGGTCACATTGAGGGAAATAGTGTAACAGACTGAATTCCAGGGTCCTTCTTGCAATTTACCCATTTTCAAGCTTTTACTTGCTTTCAAGTCCTTTTGGACCTTTTTCATAAATTTCCCTTTCTTTGGTATCCTTTTTGGCCTCAATGTTGGATTTGAACATTTATTGAGGATGAAATCTATATCTACCCACATTCATGTCAATGAATGGGTTTTTGCACAAATAATCCAATTAATGTGATACTTGAGGACTAATTATGCAAAATGACCATTTATGAGAGATAATTATGGATAATGTTAACTTGGAGCTATTACGTCTTTTTGGATAAGATATGATCAATAATGTGTATTTGATTTAAGTTAGGAAAATAATAAACCCATTTATTTTCTCTCCTCTAAATGGACCATAATACATTAATGAGAGGATAATATGGTGGAATATGACTCTTAATATTAATATGTGATGTCTGTCTCGAATTTCACTCAAATATGTCACTAAAAGACTCTCTTCATATTAATCACTCTTTTATACATCAATATATGCATTAATAGTCAATATAGCAATTAAGGGCCAAATTTTGTGTAAAATGAGAAACTAAATGCATAGCATTGGTCTAGGAGTCGTAATTAACCTATGGTTAAATTTTGGTATTTTTTAGACTTGATTTGACCCTTCAAATCGATTTTATGAGCTTTGGATATAGTGTGACTTTGGTAGATGAATCGAATCAATTAATTTCATTTATTTCGCGCGTAACACTATAGTCCCCTTCGATTTCCTATCACACGCCCTCGACTCTCATCTGACGGTTGTGGTTTATTTCGAGCCGATCCAACAACTTCGGCATCACCTTCAACCTCCAGTCACACGAATAGATCGCCCCCCTCGACTCTGCGACCCCTATCTCCCCCTCCTCTCCACCATTTCACAAGATCTTTCTTGGGTTTAGATCGTCTCCTCGAGCCGCTCATTTTGAGTCGTAACTCATCATCAACCACTTATTGTGCATGAAATGCCCAACTGAGGGTCGCACCTCTTCTCCGCCGCCAGTTTGCAGAAGGGGCATGGCACTTCCTCACGCCTATTTAAGGATTTTCTAAGGCTTCTTCTGCCCTTGTACTAACCTCCTTTCCACTCAATTGTTCCCCAGTACTCTCTTCTTCCCTGAACTACTCCATTTCCACTTCTGACGACCTCGACTGAGAGACGGCGCCCCTGACCACCTCGCTCCAATTCCTCACGTGGTAAGCATCTAAGGACTTGGCTCTTTCTCCCCCAACTCTTTGCTTGCCCCGAGATGACCCCAAGTGTCGGGTCCTATAGACCCTGACTCTGACCGCTGCCGGTGCTCGACGTCTCCATGTCCAGTGTGTCTCCGACCGTGATTGAGCTGGTTTTCGACTCGTCTTTTCCCCGTGAAGAATTCCCCAACCTCAGTTTCTAATTCCGTTGTGTTTTTTTATGGTTTTTGGTCATGGTTTTTCCGTGCTCTATTCCTCTACATTCTCCGACGTTTTGGGTGTATATTGTGCCATTCTCAAACTTTCTTGGTGCCTTCCTCACTACCGAGGTCCGACGGAGGAAAAGGGATTGTTCCCTTGAGTTGGAAACCACCAAGGCTCGAGATCTGTTTGAGCCTTGACCTTGGTTTGTTGCCCCCTCGCCATGGATGCGAGTGGATGAAGCCCGAACAAGAATTGACGATAAAGCCCATGCCTCTCTAATTGAATCAATTATTCGACTGTAGGCAGTGATGGTAATTCACCCCATGCTTTGTTTCTCGCCGCGAGGTCAGTTGCAGCGATCGATTGACCTTAATAATCTTGCCATCCTAATCGATTTAATTAACTAACGATGAGCATTTTGGTCTTTTTCCCTCTTTGCTTCGCTCGCCAGTGACCAAGTCCACACGAGCGCAGACCGGATGACTTGACCAAATATGGTTGGCCCATGTCAGCGTGGGTCCGGACAATGTGGCAGGTGTTTTCACAAATGGAGTTGCCTATGTGCCATTTTCTTGCATTTTGATTGGCCAAGATGATTTAATTCATAATAAATCAACCCTTCGTCATAAAAATGCAAATAAATAGTTATTGTAAAGGATTTTTAATGTAGAATCCGAATTTGTGGTTCTTGAGTCCTGATTTGGATTTCTTTTTTAAAGTTTTCCTTGGCTTCCATTTTGATGATATAAAATGTTGTAAAATATGTAATCAAGTCATTTTAACTCCAAATTGGGAAATTAAGTATGTTTTCTTAATCAGTGAAGTCTAACTAAGATTTTGGTCCTAGTTTTGAGTCCTAAATTAGTGGTTTTCCTAAAAGGTCTAAAATGAGTATCTTTTATACACCTAATGCCTAATTACATACTAATACATGTGAAATGTTTATAACTAGGATAAAGTGGAATTGGTCACAATCAATTAGGTGAAAGTGATGTTATGAATCTTCAATAAGGTATGTGAAGCCTATTTATGTATGTGGATCCTATTTATGTATGTGACGCCTATTTTTGGATGTGAACATATGAATGTACAAATTGTACCCTATTCCTTCACTTGGGCTTTTATCCAACCAAAATTCCTATGAGGCAATTGCTAGCCTTGGATTCTCTCTCTATTGCCTTTATTTGTTTCTTTATTAGTTGATTCATCTATTGCCTATGTTGGCTCATTTATTTGAGATACTTGAATATTGATATTGCCAATGTTGGCTCATCATATATGTGGTTTATTTCATGGGTTTTATTCCCCAATGCTATGATGTAAATGTTACTTATATTTCCACAACTGCCAAGTGAACTATTTAGCATGATGTGTTATTGGTCAAATGGCAATGTAGTGTACATGAGTACAAACCACCCATAGTGGGCATGAGCCCAGGGGAATGTGATTTTCTCCCTATTTTACATATTGTGAGGGATGTGAATTTCCCCTCTCCTCTTGGTGTAGGTCCGGTAGGTGCCTCACCCTGCATTGGTATGATTTTGTGTCATAATATCATTCATGCTATGTTGATTATTATTGTGTATTGATCTATGGAAGATTTCTATTTCTCATTTATTATACTTGCCTCATACTCTTACAATCTCTTAGTTTAGTCGATATTTTATTTATGCAATGTTGTACTTTATATTTGTCCTTATCCTTTTAATTAACATATACGTTTATCTCTCTCTCTCTTGCTAGATGATCCCAACCATCCAGGTATAGGATCAGAGTGCGCAGTTGAAGCTTGGTGAATCTACGTAAGGATAAGGATAAGGAGTCCAACCATGTATCTTGGACTTAGCTATATATAAGTTGTCTTTGTTTGGAGACAAGTTGATTTGGTTTTAGTCTTCCTCTACCTAGATCCTTTTGTATGTATAAAGTTGTACACCCTTTTGGGAAATTTTGTAATTTACACTTTATATAATTGAATATAGTCAAAGCTTAAAGTTCTTCTACTCCACATTAGTGTTTTGTTTGCCAAGTTTTAGTAGAGGGTAATAATCACTCTTTACAAATAGTGTGCACACTCAAATTAATAGTGGGTGCATTAAGGACAATAGTGTGCTTATACAATCAAAAGTGGGTGCATTGAGGGAATTAGTAGACACATTCAATCAAAAGTGGGTTCATTGAGGACATTAGTGGGCACATTAAATCAAAATGGATACATTGAAGGCAGTAGTGGGTGCATTCAATCTAAAGTGGGTGCATTAAAGACAATAGTGGGCACATTCAATCAAAATTGGGTGCATTCAATCAAAAGTGGGTGCATTAAAGACAATAGTGTGCGCATTCAATCAAAATTGGGTGCATTCAGGACAGTATTGGGCATATTCAATCAAAAGTGGATGCTTGAGGACAATTAATAGTGGGCATATGAATAGTAAAAATGAGTTCATTCAATCAAATATTCACACATTTAGAGCAATGTTGAGTGCAATAATGCGCTCACATAACATATGTGCATCACAAGTGGGTACGTCACTTCCCTCCTCTCCTTCCATTACTTCTCTCCTCTTCTTTAATTACTTTCTTCCTTACTTCCATCTTCTCCTTCTCATGTACTTCTATCTTATTTTTTGGTTTTTTACTTCCCTCCTCTCTCCTTTTATTCCCTCATTATTTTCCTCTTTTTTTCTTCTTTAAAAATATGTCAATATTGGTCTTGTTGGATGTAATTTTTATAAAAAATCTAATGCATTTTATTTCTTCCAAAAATTCTTTATAGCTTAAAAGTTATAAGTAAAATAAAAACTATAAAAAATATTGACACGCGTGACAATGGAGGTTGGGTGGTTGTCCCACATGGGTGGTATTGTCCCTCGCCAAAAGCTCGTTAAGAAGGATCATGTGTGATGAAAATTAATTCCATAGATATATCATAAAGTCAGTGAATGTAGACTTATAGAGTGGTAGGTATATAAAATATGAAGTAAAGTATCCCAAGTAGAAAACTTAGAGGTGGAAACTTCACATATAATGACCCAAAAATTGAGTCCACTATAAAGCAAATCAGGGTCGATAATATGATTGGATATTTTGGCCCATAAAAGAAATCAAAAGAGATGTCTAAAATAGGGATGGCTTCCCGTTAAGTAGCGCTCAATACTAATGAGATGGAGTAGCAAAACTATGACAATGAACTTGGCAAACATCATGTTGAAGGCTAGTGGAGGATCTTACATAGAGCTCAGGGTTCACGACCATTCTAAAGTTTTTAGAAAAAAAATTAATATTATTATACCATGTTGGACTTTGAAAAAATATTGTGTTAGATAATTATGATCCCCCTACCCCAATAATTTTAATAGTAGCTATTAATATATCAGTTATACGGTAAAATATAATGACTTACCACTAAAATAATTAACCTATAAAAATATAATTGAATGAGATTATGAATGTATGTTAATGGCCAAATGTGGTTTTCTTACAACATTTTATTTTAGAGAGGATGGCATACTAATGAAGTAATTATAATTGAATCATTTAACATTAGAATATAAACATAAAAATATATAATTCACAAAATGTACAAAAATGGAATGTGTTGGTTCATTTAAATGTGAATATATGACATAGCTTTAGAGTTGATCAAAAAGTGATCAACATCTAAACTAGGAAACTAATAGTGTGTATTTAAACATCAAATTTTTTATGATCAACTATGATCATAAAATAGTCTTCTCATTAAAGATATTTATTAGAGACAAGATTGTGTTAATTTTGTATGTGGTGAACGAAGTGGGGGAGGAGAGGAAACAAGGAGTAGCAATGAGATGGTACACTTATTTTAGTAAGTCTGATTTGTATGATGAGAGAAAATTAAGGATGTTTTTTATACTTTTATATTGGTTGTTTGATACAATATATATTCCTATGTAACTAAATATGTTTATTAGTTAATTCTTACCTAGGTATCTATGTTTCCTCTATATTTGAATTTTGTTCTCCAAATTAACTACAAATTTTAACCAGTTATGTTCATTTTCCTCCATGTTTTCAATCAAATTTTTTTCTAGATTTGGTATAAAATTTCTTTCATTTTTTAGTTTCACATATCTACTAGCTATTTGTATTTCTAATCTCTCTTTCCTCTTATAGAAAGCATGGGACCTAGTACAGATTAGTGTGAGGTCTAGATCGCATAACTTTTCTTAACTGGTAACATATGTGATTTTCACACATGCATGTTGTTCTTCATAATACTCTTCATAATTTTGATATAGTTTCACCTATAGATGCCTAGAGGGGCCATCAGATTGTCTGTTCTATCCTCCTAGGGTTGAGAATTTAGGGTTTCTCACCTATGTGATGATTTTTCTAAGGTATGGAAGGAATTCAAAGGTTTCACCTTGTGAGTAATGATTCGATGGTATCTCTTTGTGGTTGAAGATACTATGGACTTCCCTTGAGGTCCATAATCTGATGGAAACCCTAGTTAAAGTGTACAATCTGATGGGAGATCAGAATGTGCAAAATGACTCAGTATGATGATGATCTGATGGTTTTTCTAATAGTATAAATGAAACATCCGATTGGAACTCTGATAGTACATCTTAGAAGGCATGAAATAATAAAAATTATGGTAAAGATCTGAAAGAACTTCTACATTCATGGATAAGGACTAATTTTGACTTTTGGACACATGGCATGCATGTTTTGACACCTCCACCCACCTTTATCTCTCTCCTAGATATATATACCCTCCACCACTCTCACAAATGAACCTTTTGCCTCCCTTATCTTGTCCTTGCTTCTATAAAAACCCTAGGCCATCATTTCTGGAGGATAATCTCTTCGAGGTTGAAGCTTGGAGAGATCATGGGTGCATGTTTCCCTAGGGTTTGGAACAAGCTTCTCTAGTGATGTTTAAAGCTTCCTAACATATTTTCTTTCCCTAATCAAGTAAGATCTTTCTCTCTACTCTAGTTTTATTGATGTTATTTTCCTTCTCTCCTCATCTGTGGGCAGATCTCTTTCTTGGTGAAAGGATGTGCATGTGGTCGAAGAGACTCTTTCCTTCTCTCTTTGCCCTATATCTCCTTGTTCTTAAAGAAAGGATCTACCATTGGAGATTTGGAAGGGCGAAGCTAGGATTTTTCTTGAGTCACCTTTCTGTTTGGACGTTCATCTTCATATTGAGGTGAGTTACACAACTTTCATCTCGTTCCTTGCTTACTTTTAACTTTCTCCATATAGATCTTGCCCAAAAACTTATTGTTATGGAAATAAATAATCATATGTGCACTCCTTTACATACATGCATGATATTTGTGTATTGTCAAGTTATCCATAGATCATGTGAATGTCCCCTTTAGTATGAAGATGAACTATTCTTGGTTTTGGAGGTAAGAAATGATGATTTTTACTTAGTATGAATAATTGATTTCTCTCTTGGTATAGGAACCGATAGGTGATACTTGGTGTTGAATTTTAAGGTCATACTTAGTCTCTATAATGATGGTTCTTCATGTATTTGGAGTAAGGGCTTGTGAAAAGAGTAGATGGTGATGTTGTTACCTAGAGTGAGAAACGTTAACCTTACTTGATATATGGACCCATGTCTATACAAGTCAATAATCCAATAACTAGGTAAGTAAATAAACCAATGGTTATCTTTATCCTTGAAGCAATGGTTTTACTTAAGTGAAGGAATCTATGTTGTTTCCTAGTGATGACTCTACTTGATCACTAAACCTATGGTCTTTACTTAGTGTTTAATTTCTGATTTCACGTGGTTAAAGAATCAATGGATAAGTAAGTTAATAGCCTAAAGATTATGATTAAGTAAGAAAGTTGATGACCTTGTTGCCCATGATCCAATGGTTTAATTTTGATTAACTACTTTGAAGAACTGAGGCTTTTGCTTTGGTGAAGTGCTTTGATGAACCAATGGATTTGATTTTGGTTAAATACTCTAATAATCTAATGGGTTTGTTCTTAACCTAGTACTCTCATGATTTGATGGATTTGATTTTGGCTAAGTATCCCAATGAATTGATGGGTTTATTTGATGAGTAGAATGATGATTTATGTAACACTTAATCTGAGGGTTTTTCTGCCCATCAATTATCTAAAGGTATTGATTTTGACTAAGTGTCACAATGATCTGATGGTATTGTTTTTTATCAAGTTCTTCAATGATCCAATGGTCATCTTTTTTACTAAGTGCTTAAACAATATGATGGCTATGTTTTTGACTAAGTACCATAATGAATCGATGGTCATGTTTTATCTAAGTAACGTTAATGACCAGATGGTTTTTCTTGAGCAAAGTGTTTCAATAAACTGATGATTTTGGATTTGCCTAAGTATATCAATTATCTGATGGGATTTGTAGATATAAGAAGTGATGTTTTTGACTAAGTATAAGAATGAAGCGATGGTATATCTACATGAGATAAAACAATTGATGGGTCACCTAAGAGAGTTAAGGAATTGATGATTTATCTATATGTTTACTCAAGTAAGATAATAAAAAATGATGGGTTGCCTATGTGCCTACCTAAGTGTGTTATTGAAACAACGGTTTTCTTATGTGTTGCCTAAGGGTGATAATGAACCAATGGTTTATATATGAATGTAGAGTTAAGATACAAACCCTATCTACAATTGTTGAATCACTCTTCTAGTGGTTTGATAGCTCTAACTTCCTTTCATATTGAAATGAGGAACTTACACAACTCCTATTGCTAAAGGTAACTCTATTATGTAACTCTTGAGAATGTCATAACTATGGTTATGATTGATGAACCCAGATGATGGGTTTGAAGGTAATGAGTGTGTTGATGATATGATTGATCCCTCTGGAGGGCACCAAAGGATAATGATGTACCAAAGGAAGTGGTATTGTTTTGGCCTGAATAACTTTTTGGGAATGCTTGAGCCCTGATGAGAATATAGCCCCTTCATGAATGAAAATAGTGGGTCGTGGTGAACCCTAATGAAAGATGGTTTCCTTTAGAGGATGATAATGAACTTGTATAATGTGATATTGTGATCAGGAACATATCTCATACATTTTACATCTTCTAAAGTTGTTGTGTAGCCATGTTTGCTAGAAATGAATTAGGGTTTGTATGTCAAACTTGGTTGATGCATCTGTAATCTACCCAATTGGAAATAATAATCAAGTGAAACCCTAATCATGCAGTGTCCTATGTCGTAGAACCATTCCAGTGTCAGGATTTGCTGGATGGCAAAAAGGTTTTCCAGTATGTGTACTTGACGTACTGATCCCAATGTATGCAGGATGGTTGTGGTCATGCCTCAAATTAAGAGCAGTAAAGGTCATGTCTCGGATATATGTATATGTGATGTGAATGAGGAAAACTATGATTGTACCTTAGATGATAGGGTTGTACACCTTGGTTTCTAGTGTTGTGACCTATATATTGGTATGTATGCCCATAGAGACAATCATATGATGATTGCAACGGGGAATTTGATACCTGATTTCGTAATGATAAATGTAATACCATCTATTATGTCTATCTAAATCATGAGATGATGACACATATGTAGTATATGTCTAGAGAATGATGTTACTGTAAGACCACATACCTTTCTTAGTGGTTGAATATGCCTTCTTACCTTAATTAAGTTCTTCAAAACTTAATCTAACCTTTTTATGTGCTTTGATATCATGTGACAAGCTTAACTTTTAAGTTTGGTCTAGTTTGAACACTGTTTTAGTAACTCATGCAATTTGTGTACATTCTGGACTTTTCTATAATTTGCCCACATCTGAGCTTTTTCTTACAATTTTTCACATGTTAGTGGTACCTTGTATGTTTTATTATCATTATTGAGCTTTTTGTGCCATGGGGTGCCTTGTTACATCTGGGTTTGGTGGTGATACCTTTCTTGGGTTTAGTTAGGGCTTTGCCCTCATAGATGAGCTACCTTGGGTGGTGGAACTCAATGTTTCCCCTTTTTTTGTTGGGATCATATGGTATTGGAATCCACTGTTGGTTCCTTGAAGGCTCCTAGAGGTGTGAGGGTCAATGGTTTCCCCTCTTGGATCTTTTTGGGTCGACAGTTCACCAAGTGGAGGTGCAAACTCATGGTAAGCTAGGGTTTTCACCCTTGTGACCAAAGGGTCGTGATCCGATGGTTAGCCTACTTTTGTAGTCAATGTTTGGCCTAGAAGTCAACAAACGATGGCCTATAAGACTCCCACAACCTATGAAGCTTCTTCTTTGCATGGATGGGGTTCTTAAGACCATGGACACTTAGCAAACATAGTAGGACACCTAAACCTTCTTTTCTCTCTCATCTATATCCTTATATACCTCCCTCCTTGCTTCCAAATGAGCTCTTTAGTCACCTAGCTCCTACTTTATCTTCCTTTCTATTTAGATCTTCTTCCTCCTTGGCTTGGTGGAGAAAAAGGTGCCCAAGGTAGAAGAAGGTGGTCGATCTCCTTGCATGTGTTGTTAGGGTTCAGATCTACCCTCTATTAGAGCTTGCGGAGCTTCCTTTTCTTGTTCTTAACCTAAGAAAGTAAGATATCTCTCTTTCCATTAGTTTTCCTTTCTTCCCTACCTCCTTCTTCCTTCTTCTTGTTTGTGGCCATGGTGTTCCATGGTGGGGCATGATCTAGAAATTAAAGAACACCTCTTTCTTTCTTCCTTGACCTAGGGTTTGCCCTCTTTCTTGGAGAAGGATCTCCCTTGGTCATGTGGAGTGATAAGCTAGGGCTCCTACCTATTTTTCTCAATCTATCTTGTTGTTAGGAGCTTCTTCTTTGTAGAGGCGAGTTATAGAACTTTCTCCATGTTTATTTCTTGCTACTAGCTTGCATGTACATGATCTTTATCTAAAATGAAGTTCTAAGCATAAATATACTACCTTTTCCTAGGGTTTAAGCTTACATGATGTTTCATAGTTTATCACCATGAACGAACCTCAAACCTTGTGCACAAACCCTCCTTGGTAGAGGAAGCCCTATACCTTGCTTGCATATGCACAGCCGATGGTTTTTACTCTTCAAACGATGGTTATATTTAAGGCTTTGGAGTTGTTTTCCCTTTTTCTTTTGCAACCTGATGGTGGGGATTTTTGGTGACCTTCATGTGTTAACCGATGTCCATGTCTTAGTTATTGTTTTGAGTCCCCTTTTGTGCGCACAATTGATGCTCATTGGCCAAGTTTCCCCCTCAAATGATGGGTATCTAATAGGGTTTTGAGTTGTTTTCCACCTTGTGCAAGACTCGATGGTTTGACTTCTTGTTAGAACTGATGAATTTACTTTTAGGGTTATTTTTCTTGTGTTTCTCATGTCAACCTATGCTCCTACCTTAAGTTCTATTTTGACTCCTTTTGTGCTCAAGAATTGATGATCTTAGTGCCTAGTGATGGCTTCAACGGATGGTTTCCTTTTCCTTCACCAAAAGATGGGTTTTCCTTGTGTTTTGCCATGTTTTCTCACCTATTGATGACACATGATGGGAGTAATGAGTCAGACAACTGACTTCCCTTAGGGTCCATCAACCAATGGATGTTCTGACTCCAAGACTTTATGGTCCAATGACCTATGATCACCAACTGATGGCTCTACTAGTTCAACACTCGATGGTGTCAACCAATGGAGGTTTTAAACCATGATCTGATGGGGGTCCTGAGCACCACAAAGATGGTGGAAGTGGACACCACAACTGATGGCGATCCATTGTCCCACAACCGATGGTGGGTTGCATTCCCACAACTGATGGTTCTTCTTATGTCTTCAATTGATGGTGCTTTCGATGTTATCAAATGATGGCTTGACTAGGTTAGTTGGTGACCCTTTCTAGGTCACAACACTATGGTTTCTCTAGATGGTTTGTCCAATGTATTTTTCCTGTGTACAACCAATGGTTTTACCTACTCAACATTAGATGGTTTTAGGCTATTCATCATGGTATGTTGTTTTGGTTTTGATGATGTAGAATCGATGGCTATGTTCCCTTAGTCATGTAGTCTTACCTTTTCCCTCATATGAATGTAAACTTATGATTACCAATATGAGGTGTTCTGTAATGCTATCTAGCTTACATTGATACACCAAACCCTAATACAACTATGTGATGATGGGTAATCATACTTGATATACCTTGTTGAACCTGACATTAATGTAATCCAATGATGGTGATTGCTCATACTCAACATCCTTGTGTGAATTGTATGATAATGGAATAGTCTCTCAATGTTGTAGCAACCCTAATGTGTTAACTAGTGATTATCATGGCCCTTATGGTTGATTCTTTCTTATGCTAAACCTGTGCACTATAAGCATGATGGTGGTAAACCATACCTAGTCTTCTTGTATGATGATATGATGGTGGAATACTCTTAAGCCTACTATGTTATCATGTGAACATCGTTTATCTCTTTAATGCAAAGTTATGCTAACCATGTGTATCACAAGTATGGTGATGGTTGTTGAGCCTTTGGTATGGCATGGATATATAGTGATGTTCTTGTAGGTGATTATGATGTGATGGTCTTAAAGACCCTTGGGCATAGTTTATCCCTAATGAAGGTGTAATCCTTTTACTTACAAGACAAGGATTAGTATCATGTGGTGATGTGACAAGTTTGGTATCATGCTGACGTGACAAGTATGTGGTTATGTGACAAGTTTGGTATCATGTGGTGATGTGACAAGTTTGGTATCATGGTGATGTGACAAGTATGTGGTTATGTGACAAGTTTGGTATCATGTGGTGATGTGACAAGTTTTACACATTATATGTTTTATATCTTCTGAAGTTCTTATATATCTTTGCTTGCTAGAAATGAATTTAGGGCTTTGTATATCCACTTGTTTGATGCAGCCTTAATTCACCCAATTGGAAATAACTAATCATGTAGTGCCCTAAGTTGTTGAACCATTCAATGCCAGAACTTGCTGGATGGGGAAACGAGTATTCCTAAGGGAAGATCGTAGTTGCATACATAACATCTTGAGTATGCATGGGTGTAGGGAGTGTATATCCTTAACATCTTGATCCCAAGGTTGTGGAGGATGGTTGTGGCCATGCCTCATTTTTTAGAAACAGTTGATACTTGTTCATATGTGATTGAGGACAGATGTGGTTGTACCTTGGATGATAGGGTGGTATATACCCTAGTTTGGGGCGTCGTGACCTTTATGCCAGGGTGGGTCGGTGTTTAGCAGCTTGACTATATGTCACTGCAGAAAACATAATTGTGATGTCACTGTCTTTTAACTCGTACTAACCCAGGGAAAGAGATCTTAGGACGTTGGCACTCCTAGATCTTGTATGGAACTTATTGCAACCATGTGGTGGTCATTTGGAGTCTGAGGGGTATACCTCATGCTCCCCTGGTCTTAATAAAAGACATAATCTAGACATGTTGTATATCTGTTAGGGTTATACACAACACTTCACATTGGATGATAACCCTTGTTTTCTCTTTTCACATATAGATGATGTATAATGTCATAAGAGAAGTAGCCCTTCTTATGTTGTTAGATATACTTCTACTATTGGTTATGCTTATGATGATAGTTACCTCATGTTGTTAGCTATGCTTATACTGCTAGCCATGCCCTATAGATATATATTCTTATACTTCTACTCATACTTATGTAGTCAATTGTGCTTATGTTGTTAGCTCTACTTATGATGTAAATATACTTAACCTATTAGATATGCTAATATTGTCAACTATGTTCATGACACTAGTTAGGCTTATGTTGATAGACATTTTTGTGATGTTAACTATACTTGATCTCCTGAGAATATGGATAATCTTTCAATGCTACAAATACGACTGTTATTAGAACTATTCCTAAGTAGTACTATATCCAGTATTTCCATTTTGTTATATAATCATCTTGTTCGATTTCATCTGCTAAATATTCTTAGCCTATTTAATTAATTTATCTATTGTAATTAATAAGTGTTATTGAGAGTTATCTCTCTATATGGAACATGGGTCTCACCTCACAGGTCACCACATATTTTAAGGTGATCAGAAACAATAGTAGAAGACCCATGACAGTGAGGAGGAGCTATGGCAACTTACATTAGCGATGGTTGGCTAGATGTCTAGTGTGTCCTAGAGTTGTCCCTGTACTCTCAGGTCCGAGAGAGAATGTCTTTATGCAATTTTTTAGTTGAACTAAGTTTTGGCATAATTTTGGTACTGGTATATGTGGATAATGCTCTTCTATATGTATATGATGTGGTTGAGGCCACAAATTATTTGTAAAAGGTATTTGGCATGATATATGAATACAAGCAATATGTTGGACTTTTATGTGGATGTTCTTGAGTATGCTTATGAAATAAATCAGTTTTAATTATCTGCTTTTCTATTATGTGGTTAATTAGTGTTTTATCGTGCTTCAGGTTTTGAGTAATTTCATTTAGTGTGACAGGTTCTCACAAGTTGGTATCAGAGATAGGTTCACTGAGTCTACAAGGACACTAGGAATTAGGACTAGGATGATGTCTAAGAAAGTGGAACATGACATGAAAACATGATGCATACTACCTAATATTTGTATTTGGATGTCCTAGCCAGGTATTCAATTATTGAAGAAAAGGTAAGTGTGGAACTCTTAGATTGTTATCTTAATGACTACATTGATCAAGTTCTCAGGTTGAAATAATCTAAAGAGCATAATGAATAAGAAAAAATTGTGAAAATATCTCAACCTTACTCTAATGAAAGATGAAAATCACATCATAACCTATCAAAAATTGAATGTTGGGTAATTGAAAAGAATGATACAACACCATGAAACCTAATTCTGAATACAATTAAGCCGAAGAGGAGTTCTTGAAGCTATAATTCTAGATGATAATGAATTAAAAGATAGATAAATATGTGCTAATGGAATGAATCAAGGCATAAAATCCATTTAAGAAGAATAGAACTCGTGAGAGAAGTGAGACATGAAAAAATGAATAAGAAAAATGATAGATGAATAAAGTGGAATCTGAGTAAACTCAGACCAACCTATGTGTGTAAGAAAGTGGTAAATTGAAAGTATCATGACATTTAAAAGAAATTAATAAGAAAATGTAAAAAATAATGAGCTACCCCCTTGATAAGTGATTGAAAAACAAAGTAACATGAACGAACACACACATAACAATGATCAATCATCAACAAGAAAGAGCAATGAAGCACGATGATCATGATAATTCTTATGTTGATGGCAAGGAACCCAAATGAAAAATGTAAAATGGTACATAAAAGTTGTAACTTTCATGATGAAGATAGAATCAGTAACCCCGACACAGTTTTGTTATCTTGTGGGAAATGTGCTTTCCTTTGTGTTCTTTCTTTTTGGACCACAACTTTCAATTGGATCTTATGCCACTTGGTACACATGGGTTCACTGTAATCCTAGGGGTAGATACCTTGTTATAGCATGTGGTTTCTTTGGACTATAGTTCCAATATCATGATGTTTTTATGAGTATGCTTCTTGATCCTTCCAAGAGTTAGGAATACTCCTCTCATACATTTTGAGTGGGGTATGATGGAGGAGAAGCTGATGAGAAAGGGATGTGAGTTCTTTATATCACGTGAAGTGGATACCAAGGTGATGAGTCCTAATATCCATGGGTGTACCGATAGTATGGGAGTTTATGATGACTACCAGATGAGCTTCTAGGTGTTTCTTTTCCCTTATATGAGAGAGTTTGATGATGAGGTCCTCCCAGTGTTTCTTGGGAAGAAGAGTGATTCTGTGATGCTTTACATGGGCTACCAATAGCTGGATAAAACCACTGCCAAGGACAGATGGGTTTTTGATCAATCAACAGGTGTTGAAGTGCTCCTTCAAATAGATATGAGTTTGATATGTCATCAGATAAGAATCAAAGTGGATGACATCAGTTGTATGGTCACTATGAGATCATGGGTGTGCCATTTAGACTAATCAAAGCATCAACAATGGTTATGGACTTACTGAACAAAGTGCTCAGGTTGTGTCCATATGAGTTGTTGTAAGTCTTTTTTGATAGTATCTCAATATACTTCAGAGATGGTCAATAGTATGGACAACATCTTTGCTAAGTGTTAGGACTATTGAAGTAGTTATAACTGTGTGACAAGTTCAGTAAGAGTGAGTTTGGGGTTGACTAAAGTATCTTCTTGGGGTTATGATATATGTACTAAGTATGTTGTGTGAATCCAAATGAGGTGGAGAAAGTGCTAGAGTGGGAGAAACCCCAGACATAGACTAAGATCTGAAGCTCCTTAAGCCTAGCATGACACTATAGGAATTCCATTAAGAATGGAAGCACCGTGGCTTTACCCCTAACAAGGTTGGCTAGGAAACATGTTACTTCTTGTATGGAATAACATATGTCATTGGTTTTCAACGTTCTTTTTAGATGACGAAAGGGAAATTGACAAGTGTTTCACTGTTAGTGTTTCTAGAAAAAAGAGGAGGATACATTGTCTTCTGTAACGATTCATGGAACAGTTTGGGATACATGTCGATACGATATATGGTCACCCAGGAAGTCATCTTTGTCAATGTTTGCAAACAAGTCATAGTTATGCTATTTGACATATCATGAGACAGGACATCCCAACATTGCTTTAGTAGGAGGATTTACATTTGGAAGTATCTCAGTTGGTAGGATCATGGACACAACTACAAGTCAAATCAACACTGCTATAATAGGACATAGAAGGATAGGCAGACGATACCATGATGCATGATATCAGATCAGAGTAGAACAACAGAAAGCATGATAGCATCCATAAGTCAGGTGACAAGGCAGTGTATTATTCTACAACCAGACTAAGGTTCCAAATGTTGAGGGCTTGAGTGGGATAGTACCTGAGGAGATTCATCTTCAACATGTGTGATGTATCATAAATGAAGAACATGCAATGGCAGACAAGTATGGAACATGGTATGGCGCAGATATGGTCAAGTGCACAATTTTTGGCCAGTCAATAAGAAGCATTAGGAGTCTGCAAGGATAAGGATACAGTGGGACTTCAACACAACATTAGGTAGATGGACAGTCAGAAAGAATTGTGTTGAGTATTGGAGAATCTTTTAAGAATACATGTCCTAACATTCTTCATAGCTAAGGGATATTCACCTAATTGATTGAGCAGCTTCTACAACAATCACCAAAGGAGAAGAGACATGACACCTTGTGAAGTTTCATAGGGAAAGAAATACTAGACATTCCATGATTGGTAAAAGCAAGTAAATATAGATTTTGAGTGATGTGTTAATACAACAGACTATAGTGAAGGACATGGTGATTCAATACCAGATGGGAATAGTCCATGATAGGCAACTAGTGTTCTAGTCAGAGTTACTACTAGAGTTTCACATGTTTTACAATATTTTCTAAGTTCCATGATGAGGAAATGTCACCCTAGTATGGGACAAGTGATGCAGACAATGGAGGTGTAGTTGGATGAAGAAGTTTCTTATGTGGAGGTTTCCATGTTGACCAAGGCAACACATACATGAGTTGAGGGAAAAGAACGTGATTTCTATGAGAGTTTTGTGACATCACCATGGTATGGAAGAGACCAAGTGGAGGTTAGTGTATGTGGTGCATAGGAGGTACCCATCTTTGTTGACTTGGATTTCAGAAGCAAAATCCCTGTTAGGGGTTTGTGGTTGTAAGACCCCAAACTTGATTAGTGGTTGAATATGATTTATTACCTTAATTAAGTTCTTAAAACATTAATCTGACCTTTTTATGTGCTTTAATATCATGTAACAAGCTTAAGTTTCAAGTTTGGTCAAATTTGGACACTATTTGAGCAAGTTATGCAATTTTGAGCACATTCTGGAGTTTTCTTAAATTTACCCATATCTGAGGTTTTTCTTTCAAATTTGTCACATTATATTTTTTCTTATCATTCTTTAGCTTTTTGTTCCATGGGGTTCCTTGTTACATCTTGTTTTGGTGGGCATACCTTTCTTGGGTTGAGTTAGGGTTTTGCCCTCATAGATGAGCTACCTTGGGTGGTGGAACTCGATGGTTCCCCTTTATTTGTTGGGATCTGATGGTGGTTCCATGAAGGTTCCTAGAGGTGTGAGGGTCTATGGTTTCCCATCTTGGAGCTCTTTAGGTCGGAGGTTCAGCAAGTGGAGGTGCAAATTGATGGTGAGCTAGGGTTTTTACCCTTATGATCGAAGGGTCATTATCTAATGGTTAGCATGTTGTTGTAGGTCGATGGCTGACCTATAAATCAAACAACGATGGCCTAGAATACTACCACAAATGATGTAGATGTTTCTTTGCATGTATAGAGTTCTTAAGACCATGGATACTCGCAAAACATAGTAGGACACCTAAACCTTCTCTTCTCTCTCACCCATAGCCTTATATACCTCCCTCCTTGCTCACAAACAAGCTCTTTAGTCACCTAGATATCCCTTTATCTTCCTTTCTATTTATATCTTCGTCCTCCTTGGCTTGATGGAAAATAAGGTGCCCAAGGAAGAAGAAGGTGGTTGATCTCCTTGCATGTGTTGTTAGGGTTTAGATCTACCCTCTCTTGGAGCTTGTGGGGATTCCTTTTCTTATTCTTGACCTAAGAAAGTAAGCTATCTCTCTTTCCCTTCATTTTCTTTTCTACCCTACCTCCTTCTTCCTTCTTCTTAGTCGTTTCCATGGTGTTCCATGGTGTGGCATGCTCAAGAAGTTAAAGAACACCTCTTTCTTGCTTCCTTGACCTAGGGTTTGCCCTCTTTCTTGGAGAAGGAGATTGCTTGGTTGTGTAGAGTGCTAAGCTAGGGCTTCTACCTCTTTTGCTCAAGATATCTTGATGTTTGGAGCTTCTTCTTCCTAGAGGATTTATATAACTTTCTCCACTTTTATTGCTTGCTACTAGCTTGCATGTACATGATCTTGCTCTAAAACAAAGTTCTAAGCATAAAGATACTACCTTTTCCTAGGGTTTAAGCTTAAGTGATGTTTCTTGAGTATTTTATTAGCATGAACAAACCTTAAACCTTGTGCACAAACCCTCCTTGGTATAGGAATCCCTATACCTTGCTTGCATATGGACAGCCAATGATTTTTCTCTTCAAACGATGGTTATATGTTAGGCTTTGGAGTTGTTTTCCCTTCTTATTTTGCAACCCCATGGTGGGGATTTTTTGTGACCTTCATGTGTTAACTGATGGCCATGTCTTAGATACTATTTTTGGCTTCCCTTTTGTGCGCACAAATCATGTTCATTCTCCCCCTCTCAAATGATTTTCAAGCTTCCCCCTCAAACGATGGGTATCCATTAGGGTTTTGAGTGGTTTTCCACCTTGTGCAAGACTCGATCATTTGCCTTCTTCCTAGAACCGATGGATTTATTTGAAGTGTTGTTTTTCTTGTTTTCTTATGCCAACATATGGTCCTACATAAATTTCAATTTTGACTCATCTGGTGCTCAAGAATTGATGGTGTTAGTGACTAGTGATGGATTCAATCGATGGTTTTCTTTTCCTTCACCAAACGATGGTTTTTCCTTGTGTTTTACCATGTTTTCTTGCCTATTGATGACAACTGATGGGAGTACTAAGTCTGAAAACAAATGACCCTTCTGTTCCATCAACCAACAGATGTTTTGACTCTAAGACATGATTGTCCAATGACCTATGATCACCAATCGATGGCTCTACTGGTTCAACATTCGATGGTGTCAACCAATGGAGGTTCCGACTCCATGATCTGATGGAGGTCCTGCACACCACAAATGATGGTGGCATTGGACACCACAAGCTATGGTGAGCCATTGTTCCACACCCTATGGTGTGTTTCATTCCCACAACCTATGGTACTTTTTATGTCTTCAACTGATGGTACTTTCTATGTTATCAAATGATGGTTTGACTAGGTTAGTTGGTAACCCTTTCTAGGTCACAACTCGATGATTTCTCTAGATGGTTTGTCTAATGTGTTTTGCTTGTGTACCACCGATGGTTTTACCTACTCAACATTCAAATGGTTTTGGGGTGATGATCATGGTATGTTGCTTTGGTTTTGATGATGTATAATGTATGGCAATGTGCCCTTAGTCATGTAGTCTTACCTTTTCCCTTGTATGAATGCAAATTTATGATCATGAGATGATGTGTAATGCTATCTAGCTTACCTTGATACACAAAACGTTAATACAACTAAGTAATGATGGGTAATCATACTTGATCTTTCATGTTGAACCTGACCTTAATGTAATCCAATGATTGTGATTGCTCATACTTAACTTCCTTGTGTGAATTGTATGATAATGGAATAGTCTCTCAATGTTGTTGTAACCCTAATGTGTTAATTGGTGATTATCATGGCCCGTATATGCTTTCTTATGCTAAACATGTGCACTATAAGCATGTTGGTTGTAATTCGTACATAGTCTTCTTGTATGATGATATGATGAAGAAATACTCTTAAATGCTTAGATAACCCTACTATGTTATCATGTGAACATCTTTTATCTCTTTAATTCAAAGTTATGCTAACCATGTGTATCACAAGTATGGTGATTCTTATTGAGCCTTTGGTATGGCATGGAAAGATAGTGATGTTCTTGTAAGTGATTATGATGTGATAGTCTTAATGACCTTTGGTCATGGTTGAGCCCTAATGGATGTGTAATCCTTTTACTCGTGTGATAAGGATTGGTATCATGTGGTGATGTGACAAGTTTGGTATCATGTGGTGATGTGACAAGTTTTATACCTTATACATTTTATATCTTTATTAGTTTTTATATCTCATTGCTTTTTAAAAATGAATTAAGGGATTTGTATGTCCACTTGTTTGATGCAACCTTAATTCACCCAATTAGAAATAACTAATCAAGTGAAACCTTAATCATGTAGTTCCCCTGATCCGTTGAACCATTTAGTGTCAGAACTTGTTGTATGGGGAGACGAGTATTTGTAAGGAAAGCTAGGAGTCACATACATAACATGTTGAGTATGTGTGGGTATAGGGAGTGTACATCCTTTACACCCTAATCCTAAGGTTATAGAGGATAATTGTGGTCATGCCTCGATTTTGAGAAATAGTTGATACTTGTGCATATGTGATTGAGGACAGCTACAGTTGTACCTTCGATGATAGGGTCTTATATACCCTAGTTTCAGGCATCGTGACCTTTATACCATTGGCACGCCAATGTTTAGTAGCTTAACTATATGTCACTATAGGCAGCTTGACAGTTATGTCATTGTCTTTTCACTCGTACTGACCGAGGGTAAGAGATCTTAGGAGGTCGACACTCTTAGATCTTGTACAGAACTGATTCCAACCAAGCGGTGGTCATTTGGAGTCTGATGGTATACCTCACTCTCCCCAGGGCTAAATAAAAGATGTAATCCAGTCACGTAGTATATATGTTAGGGTTATACACACCGTTTCACATTAGATGATAACCCTTGTTTGCTCTTTTCACATATAGATGATTTATAGTTCCATAAGAGAAGTATCCATGCTTATGTTGTTAGATATATTACTATTGTTGGTTATGTTTATGATGATAGTTACCTCATGTTGTTATTTGTGCTTATATTTCTATCCATGCCTCTATAGATAGATATATTTATACTTCTAGTCATACTTATGTAGTCAGTTGTGCTTATTCTATTAGCTCTACTTATGATATAGATCTTCTTAACCTGTTAGATATGCTAATATTGTTAGCTATGTTCATGATACTAGTTAGGCTTATGTTGGTAGACATTGCCATGATGTCAACTATGCTTGATCTCCTGAGAATAAGGTTAATCTTTCAATGCTACAAATAAGACTCTAATTAGAACTATTCCTAAGAAGTTCTATATCTGGTATATCCATTTTGTTATATAATCTACTTTTTCTATTTCATCTTCTAAATCTTGTTGTCCTATTTAATTAATTTATCTGGTGTAATCAATTAACATTGTTGAAAGTTATATCTCTTACTGAGATATGGGTCTCACCTCATGGGTCACCACATCTTTGTAGGTGCTCGACAGCAACGGTAGAAGACCTGTGACAATGAGGAGGAGCTATGGAGATGGACCTTAGAGAAGGTTGGTTATATGTCTACTATTTTCTAGAGTCTTCTCTATACTCTCAGGTCTGGGCCGGAAAGTTTGTATGTGATGTTTTAGTTGAATCGAGTTTTGATAGAATTTTAATGATTGTATATGTGAATAATGCTCTTCTATATGTATATGATGTGGTTAAGGCCACATAATAATTGTAAAAGGTATTTGGCATGATATATGAATACAATCAAGATGTTCAGCTTTTATGTGAATGTTCTTGAGCATGCTGGTGTAATAAATCGATTTTCATTATCCCCATTTTCTGCTATGTGATTAATTAGTGTTTGATCATGCTTGGATTTTGAGTAATCCTGTTTAGTGTGATGGGTTCTCACAATTACTCGATGATATACGTCTCAGGGCTTGAGGACCTAAACAATAAGATCATATGTATGAAAATATTACATACATTCTTATTATGTCCCTAGTCAGATATTACAATGGATGCAAAATAGAAAATAGTAATACATTAGACTAGAGTGAGTGTTGACTGATGACAAAGTCTCATTAGTCATGATATGTGATATCAAGTCATGCACACAAGTACATGTTGGGGAACAGTGTATTAGACAAACCCACCTTGAGATTAATACATGGAGACCATGGAATGTGTTGCTAGATATCGCTCATTGCTTGTGATGTCATAAATTGGTTATGGACATTCACTACCAACGTAAATTGAGACCTATAGGGTCACACCCAAAGGATGCACTTGGAATAGGAGTTTATTCATGAATGATGCTTAACTTAATTACCAAAGTGTTTAGGTATTCTATTAAATATCTGAGGTTCAAAATTGATTGATTGAACACTAAATCGACTGGTTCAAGTGTTGAATCGATCGGTTGGAGTGTTCGGTCAATTGGAAAACAACATTGGTTGAACAATGCCTGAACCAGGCATGAATCGATTAAGTAAAATGATTGGTTCATGTGATGAACCGCCCGGTTCAATGGTCAATTTGATTGGATCAAGGATGGGTGTTGATGTCAATATTTTGCATTAATCATGCATTGAATACCAATGTGATTCAAAATAGGAAAACTATTGAACTGACTGATTCAATGGATGACCCGACAGGTTCACCATGTCAACTGATCGGTTCACCTTTTATGGTTTCCAGAAAATTCATGAATTTTGTCTCTTAAACTCTTAGATCGATTAGAGATCCTAACTCTAGACTTTCCTATAAATAGAGGGGTACATGGGGGCTTCCCAGACACAAGAATAAGCTCTGATAATTGTTGTCCTCTCTAGTTGTGGTAACCAATCGAGAGCCCAAGCAAGTCCTACCCATGAAATGGAGGGATGGAAAGGGAGAGACAATTTAGAGAGTGAATCAATCCTAGCATATTGACATTTAAAGGGACAACTCCTTCCTATTATCTTTGGTACACAACATGAAGTTCCCTATGTCCTGGGTGGACTATTCTAGAGGTGAGGAGGACTTTGCTTGCCGCTAGGAGGATGCCATCAGTCGTTGCCTGTGGTGCCGGATCAGGAGGTTGTTACTGATGATTGATCGAGTTTTCCTTGGATAAGAAGCAAGTTACTACAACAAGAGTTGTCGCTAGACTTGCTCTAGGACCTGGTATAACTCTTGTTACCTAGATATTTTGTTGACGAGATCTTGCTGATTAAGAAATCGAGCATAAAAGATTTTATTTCTACTGCCTTATCTATTGCCTCAATTTCACAACAGTGCTATCAGATGCATGTCAATTTATGGAGTATCAGGGATTTTAATGGATGTGATCACATTTATTTTTATTACATATGATGAGAATATTAAACTAGTTAATGTGCATATCTAATTAATACCACATACGATTCCACAAAAGATATATATATATATATATATATATATGATATGATATATATGCAATCAATATGCATCGTCCTAAATTGACATGCATCTGATACCACAACAGTGGTATGAGATGCATGTCAATTTATGGAGTATCAGGGATTTTAATGGATGTGATCATATTTATTTTTATTGCATATGATGAGAATATTAAACTAGTTAATGTGCAAATCCGATTAATACCACATACGATTCCATAAACGATATATATATGATATGATATATATGCAATCAATATGCATCGTCCTAAAAGTTTTTTGATAGTGGATGTGAGAATGGTTATGGACAAAACCCCTATGAATTATGTGCAGGTTTGTTTGGTTTATTTCCTATTTCTACTCAATTTGCATATCGAGCATCTCCCCTCCATTCCAAATGTAAATTAATGCTCTTCTTCCTATTTTCCCTCGAATATAACTCAAGGTTTTTCCTTTTACAATGTAATATGATATAGGCAAGTTTTAATTTATGTTTCATCATGAGAAGACAATCTCCACCTAACGAATCGATCCACTCATGAGACAAACCCATCAATTGGAGGACTGAGGAGGCCATGTGATAGGAGGAGACTAACCGATTGACTAGTGGTCCAACCGACCGATTAGAGGAGTCTAGATGTCTCTTGAACCGAAGAACTAGATGACCATTTCAAGAGACCAACTGAATGACCAAGAGATGATTTGATCAGTTCAAGCATTGAATTGATCAACCAGGATTTGTTCGAGCACAAATCTTCATCAAAAACAAGTTGCAACACGTGATGTAGACCTTAGGTGATAGTAACTCTTTGTAGCTCCAAAGAATTATAATAGTATGGCCATAACCATCACTTGTGTTTATAATTGCATGTTTTCATTTGTGGCTATAGCATGTATATGATAGATAAGTATGAGGTGATTGGATTTGTATATATACTTTTTTTAGAGCAGATTTGTATATATACTTATATAAAATCCTTCAATAAATATTAATTCTAAGATTCCTTCCATAAGTAGCACACATGAAAAGCTTGATCGACCAAGTGTGAGCATGCCTTAGCATGGTGTGTCATCTATCTCGTGAAAGTGTGAGGGTAGATATGTGGACCTGCCCTAGCGGGTTGCACATATTCTATCATGTTGGCTTATGGGTCAAGCCTAGGTGACCTTAATAGGGTTAAGTGTTGAAAAGCATACAGATGGACTATGGCAAGGAGTTGTGCATACCAACTATCCAAGAATTGCATGAGATGCAATTGGAAAATGTTTCCTACCTTAATAATTGGTTATGCACACCTACGTTGGTTGGGTATTAACTTAATTATTTTAGATCTTAGCTCACTAGAAGGTTGTACATTGTAAGCTTCCAAATTAGTAGTAAGGGATATCCATTTGAACAAAATAGTGGGAGTGACAATTAATTAGAAGCCTATTAATATCATCAAACTTATCAAATTAAATCAATCAAAAGTATTTGACTAAAGATGCAAACTTTATTTTGTTTTGTAGAATCTAATGGCAAACATAGGCACATTTTCTTTGTGATCGGTCCTTGAGAAGGACGAGCTAAATGGGAACAACTTCGATGACTAGTTCCGGACATTGAGAATTGTTCCCACTCAGGAGCGCAAGCTCTATGTCCTGGAGACATCAGATATAACAGAATTGATCTTGGACCCTATCCTAGAACTTTGACCTTTTGGACTTAGCCAAACAAGGTTGAGGTTAAGACCTAAAAGATTTTTAGTTTAACCCTAAAGAGCTAATGCATGTATAAATCACCCTAACGTAACCTAATGTTTTCACATTATGTTTGGGCCAATAATGGACAAATAAATTATGTCACATGATATAAATGCAGATTTCATAATAATTTGTGCACAATAATGATATATATTTATTTATTTATTTATTTTAGTTGTAATATAAAGATATGGGACACAATTGGATGAATAATAATGATAATGAAATAATACTATGATAAATATAATGAAAATAAGACAAAAATGTTATAATTCATAAAGGGAGATTCCAAAAGAGAAATCTAATGTGAAATTTGTGTTCATTGGATCCCAATTATCTTGGGAGTCAAGTTTCACATTATTTGCACTATAATAACTACCCTAATTTCCTTTAGGAAAGAAAATATGAGTTTCCCTTCAAAATATGAGATAAATCATTTAATGACTCCAAAGTGGAAAATACTCTTATATTCATAATGTACACACTAAAATATGTTATTTGGTGAATTTTCACTCAATTTGGAGACTATTTAGTTAAAAGGTGAAATCAGGAGAGAAAGTGTGTAGAACCTTCAAAATATTAAATAAATGTATAAACAACTCTACATGTAAAATTGATGGCAAATTCGAATTCAACACATTAAATATTACTTGTGGATGAAGTTTCATAAAATTTGGACAATCGTAATGTCATTAATACGTGAGGAAAGAGAAACTTATATTTGATTAATTAATGAAACAAAAGTCTTCAAAAGAAAATTCTAATTACATAATCATAATCTACACACCTTAATTGACCTATGTGCAAAATTTCATGTAATTTGGATAATGTTTGAACCCCCTATTAAAAGAAAAGAGAAAAGGAAATAATGTGAATATCCACTTTAATCGAATTTGGTTATATCCATGTCATGCTCAATTTCTTGAATTTCCTAAAGTTGGACTATGCCTATTGTCACACGACTTATGTTGGGTTTGGATTTAATGTTGTTTGTTGGATTTCCCTTTGTGCGGCTCAGATTTTCTCTCCTACCTTCCGCTTCTAGTCTCCCTTCTTTTCTTGTGCTCAAGTACCACACCCTGCTCTCTCTCCCTGACCCCAATTTCTCTCTCCTCGTTCCTCCTCTAATGTCAATTCTCCTCCAACATCTTCCTTGGTTCGTCACGAACACAAGGACCCTTGAAATACTAGGGATCAGAGCATCGTTTCTCAGTTCCACAATCCGCCTCCCATAGTTCTTTGTTCCTCCCCTGTTCCGCTCATCCAACCCTTATTCTCACCATACCAGGTCATCATACCTATTTTACCATCTCGCTACCTCTGTGAGACCTCAAAGAGTTTCTTTCCAACCTTTGTGGGTCAGAGTTCAACTTGCAATCATTTTCCCCTTCTTCATCTATCTTTGACAATGACTCCAGGTGCAGTGGCGAGTCTCAGACCGTTTTGAAGCCTGGATTTGGGCCGAACCTCCTCCTGAGACCCTGACAATGAATATTCATGCTTCAATCTTGTTCTACCCGATGGTAATAAAAAGGTCCCTTTTTACTTAGTTTTTGACCTAGTAGACTGTTGGCAAGCTACGAACGATCTTGGCACCTGGTTTATTTGCCACCCTCTCCGGTTTTGACCCAGGAATACAATCAAATACTTTGGGTTTGGTGTTTTTTTTTATTTTCTCCTCTCCCTAAACTCCACCATTCGCCCTACCATGGTGGCAATGGTTGCCATTGTTCATAGTAGTCTTGCGGCTCGCTACTCGGCTTGAAGGGCTTGACATGGCATGGAGGGATTTAAGGTATCGTCAGACACTTTTCAATTATTATATTGGTTTTGGATTCCACACAGGCGAGTTGGCCGGATCTATGGATTTCTGATTGAAATCTCGAAGGGTATAAAATGATCTCCTATGTTTAGACATCTTCGTCCCTATGTTGATTTTTGTTTCAACACACCATAAAGGGCATAATAATCATTTTCCCAGTTGTTCTATTGTCAATCCAGTTGTCCCTTGGTCCAGCTGTGTGACTGATTGACTATGAGTCTAGGCCAGTTGTCTACCCATGATTAGGCCACATCGACTTGACTTTTCTTGTTTTGGACAGTTTTGCACGCGTGGAATTTCTATATTTTCTAATTGGTAGATTATTCCAAAATTCATAACTAAATATTTATAGATCATAAAAATGCAATAAAATATATTTTGGAATCAGAAAAGTACTAGCTTACTAATGGTACTAGTTTTGTTGTCAAAATATAATGGTGTAAATATGTGATTTATGGATTTTCCTAAATAGATAATAATTTGCAAAATTCATAACTAATAATCTATAAGTCAAAAAAATAAAATAAAATATATTTTGAAATCAGAAAAAGATAATCTAAAACATGGTGTAGTTTTGATAAACTAAATCACATGTAAGGAAAAAAGGTTATTTGTAAGGTTTTGAATAATTAATGTAAACCTAACCCTAATTCTACATATATACATCATAGGTGCTTTGGAAACCTAGACTTGGATCTAGGACTAATTTTGGACTATTTGTATTCTTAAGTGAGGTATGTTTGCATCCCCTATTATTCCTATTGATCAATTCACCTATTTTCATCTTTCTCTTGGTCCTATGGACATTAGCCTACACCATATCGTGTTCTTTTAGAAACTATGCTTCATGTGAAGTATGTTATATTGTTACCGATCTTGTGATCATATTTACACATTCTCTTGGTATCTTTCTTATGTTTTGTTCATGATAGAAGTGTATATGATGACATGTGATGTCTTTTACCCACTTGTATGGTGGATGTTTATGTTGTTCACTAGTATGATGGCAATATTGTGAATCTGACTATACTTTCTACTTGCATCTACATTAAACATGCTATGTGATTAAGTAGCACTAAAGTTGTGTAATTTCATTGGTTTTGGGTAGTATGCACCTGTTATTATTGTGATGGAGGTGGTGGTGCCTCATACCTGGGTTTCAAGTTTGTGAGGCTTGGCCCAATTTTTATATTTATTGGGAGTTTGGCATTATGTCATTCTCTATCAAGTTTCAAGTTTGTGAGGCTTAGTCGACTTTGTTTTTATATTGTTCTAGTATTACTCTTATCTCACATGTGTGTAGGTTGATGATTATGGGGTGTGTGCCCTAATTCTTTATATGTGCTAGTATGGCACAATTTTATTTGTTTGGTTATGGCAAGTATCTCTTTATTGTGATTCCTTTCTCTCATGCCCTCTTTGGGTAGTTCTTTTATCTTTCATGGGAAGCCTTGTATATTTTGATGTCCTTATTTCATAAATTTCTCAATTTCCTATATAGTATGCACATACCAGTCGTTGTTGGTCATCTATTTTTCTCCTCTGAATGGGGTATGCTTCCAACCCTAGGTGAAGGACAAGGAGGACATGGCATGAAGTTATGAACTTAGCTTAAGGAGTTTAAAGCTCTGAGACAAACTTGTTATGGTTTAGATTTCCCTCTACTTAGACCATATTTTTTATCTTACATGTAAACCCTATGTGGGAGATTATGATGTACTTTTGTAATCTTTTGAAAAATTGAATATAGTCATTACTTTTATTCCGCTGCTATACTCTTTGGTCTTTTGTTTACCATTATATAAGATTTGAAAATTTTACACCCACTCCAGCATACCTTTTAGGTATTTTTGGACTGGATATTCTATTCTTTAAATTTTTAATAGGGAGTGGATCCCCTCTGGGTCCCACTCCTTACGCGAGAGCCAGATGAACTTCCTCCCACAATACCTAAGGTTGACATGGATGCTTACAAGAAGAACTCTAAGATGTCATGGATTTTAAGTGTCTAATTTTGTTCTCAATGAACTATGAGTTGCAAAGACAGCATGAGAACATGACTGTTATTGAGATGGAAACACATATTAAGAACATGTACCAAGATCAAGCAAGATAAGAGAGATATGATGTCTCTAAGGCGTTGTTCAAGTGCAACATGGCTGAAGGAGATCTAGTAGGTCCTCATGTACTCAAGTTGATTAGGTATGTGGAGAACCTTGATAGACTGGGATTTCTCTTGTGTCAAGAGTTGGTCACATATGTGATTTTAGTCATTGCTGGAGTCATACAACCAATTTGTCACGAACTACAACATGAATGATTTTGACAAATCGTTGTTAGAATTACTTGGCATGTTTAGGACAAATGACGAACAAATCCTCAACATTCCCAATCCACTCCCATGGTAAAGAGTTTGTTTCCAATAGATCTACTCCATACTCCCTCATACATTCTCCTGAATCACATAAATAAGCATAAAACATGCATATTTGATGGCCAGACAAGCATGCAATCAAAGGAACACCACAGAAACTCTTAGAGAAGAAAATCAACTAACATAAGATATAAATTACGAGTTCACATGAGTAATAACATGGGATCTACTCTCCCATGCCCAAGAAAAAGGGTTCTACTCATACATAATGAAGAAACACATGCATAGGTCACAATTTGTAGAGTTTTCCATGATTAGAAAGAAGAAAAGTTGAGAGAAACTAAAGAGTGAAGTGGAAGGAGTAAAATTACAACTTGAGGATGAAGTTCCACCCTTGTAGCTGCTCCAACTCAGACTTTCTTCCCTCCTGAGAAGCTTGGACATAGTAGAGAAGCTATGTTGCACCCTTGAAGAAGAAGAAGGGAAGAAAATGGTGAAGAATGGAGGTTCTTTCCCAAGAAACCTCTCCTTCTTCTCAAAAATCACCTCCCTCTTGCTTTGTAACTTTCTTTGATCATCAAGTGATTCAAATGATGAGTGATAACCACCCCATATGTCTGGTCTCATCTTTAAAATGAGGGATGGTTGTTTTCAAAATCTGTAGAAATTGACAAAGACACGATATGTCTTTCGGAAGACCCACTGTGTCGCTCAATGCAATTATCAGGTGAACTTCTCTTCTGCGAAGAGTACATCACGTGTTGCTGAAAAGACATGCCATGTAACTACAACAGAAGTCAATCTGGGAAGATGGTACACGTCATGTGTTAATAAACACATGCCGCATACTTTGGCATAACTTTGAATCTCAGCTTTTGAATGTGCAGACACGCCATGTCTGGGTGAACGACACAATGTATCTTTTGTTCTACAATTGGAGATGAAATCATCTAGAAACTTACACACCATATGTTAAATAACACACGTCGTTTCTTCTTTTTTGCATTGAGGAGTGTCCTTCCTGGAAAGTTACACGACATGTACAAATAAAGACACAATGTATCTTCTTCAATTTATTCACGATCAACTCTATATCAAATGAAAATCATCGGGGAATCCAACTAAGGTCAAGTTTGAGTTGGATTAGCCCCATTTGGTCATCTTTACCTACGATCACGGTCATGTAATGAGTAAAACAACTAAAAAGATGGCAAATGAAGCATGATTAAAAGCCTAATGGAGAGCAAAATGAACTAAATTTGTGTGCAAAAGTGTGCGAAAAGTATATATAAAATGCACACATCAAATCCCGCTAAGCTTGAACTATTGCTTGTCCTTAAAAAAAAAGAGCATAGAAACACAAATGAAGGGATTTTCATGTTCATACATAGACCAAATGAAATGAAAGATGAATATGAGACCAAACCAACCATAATCAACATGTTTATACTCATAGCCTTAATTTCAACTTAAACATCTGAGAAAGAGATTTTTAGTTCAGCAGGAGTGGAAACAAATCAAATGAAATAGTCAAATAGGCAACACTAAATGGAGCTTGGATGACCAAGCCAAACAATTAGTGAATCTTCAATAAAACTTTCAGCTATTAAGAATTCAAATGATGCATCTTAGTAAATGTTAACAAAATTTTAGCTTTCTATCCTTGTTTTCCAAAATATATGACAATAGATTATGGTTCCGACACTAGGCTACTAATGTAGGATTATGCACACCTAGAGTGTCAGTTGGGATATTTTACCCTCTTTTAAGACATACCACCTAACCGTCGTCGCCAGATCAGACTTACACTAGGCTAGTGTGATATGTGGGCAGTTTAGCCGTCTTTTCATGGGTTAATTAAGGTGAAGTGAACCAAAATAGATTTTAGATGAGATTTGGTTTCACTTGTTTTTTCAAGAACATAGGAGAGTTAACTAAATTGCAACATTAGCTAGATTCCATTCATTTGTTTTGAAAAAATTTCACCAAAAAAGGGGTGGTTGAAAAAGCACTTAGAGTTTGGCAATGGCATCATGTGCTCTAAGTAGTGTTGCAAAGTTGGTTTATTCACAAAATTTGTTGCTATTACATGAGTTAGGTAATCAAGGATGTGAAAGATGAAATTTCAGGCCAAAAACATAAACCTAGAGTTAAGCTCATGTTGATGTCCATGAAGTTTCACTTGATTTATGCATGCCTTTTGCAATTTCCACAAATGACATTTCTTAAGAGGGAGGACAATATAGTTCAATGTAGAAGGAAATCAATCCATTACACAATATAGGCATTATGTCATACTATATTTTCCATAAGAAGAATAGAAACTAAAACAAGTACTAAGGAAAAGATGATGAAAAGAAACTAAAGAAACTACAACTACATTATCGACTAGTTGTAGCCCCCACTAAGCTTGAAATCTACAGTGTCCTCACTACATCAATCAAAATCAAGGTGATAGCAACTGGCTACCTGTCATGGAGGGAATCAAGATGAAGGGCCAGTGCTCTCATGACCAGCTAGAAAGTATTGGTTTAGCACATCATCATTGTCATGAATCTCTACAGGAATCGCCACTGGAGGAGTGGGCTCTGGCTGAGGCTGGGGTGGTGAGGTGCAGGTTGCGGAGGCTGAGGCATGGGATTGTGGCCTAGAGAAATGTGCCACATGTCCACCCGCTGGACCATGCCATGCATAATAGAATACTACTGACTCATAAGATCAAAGTGGTTGTCCAGATGGTCAAACCTCTATTGGACATAGCCATACAGGTGTTGGACATCAGGCATGGACCAACTATAGTCTATCTGTGTGCTAGTGGAGGGAGGTGGTGGAGTAGTAGAAGATGAAGCAGGTGCATCTTCGTGCTCATAAGAATAAAAAAAGAGTCCATTTCCAGTAGTCTTTGTTTTTCAAAGTCATTGCTTCCAAACCAGGCATGTCAATATATTGGTCATCGGTGAAATATTGTCTAAATTTGGAGTCATATTTGGCAACCCAAACAAGTAGACCAAAAGAGATGTGGAGCTGAATGTCCACCAGGTTACTCCTAGGGGCAGCCTCTATACCAGTAAAGTCAGCACCCACCTTGCGGGAAACATGGGTAATCAAATTCCCACACGTGATCTCACCTGATTCTCTTTTCTTGATTTTTTTGATATCAAAGAATCTAGTGAGAATAAAGTATCTCGCATTGATCTTGTAGTCATTCACCATTACCCAAAGAAATAATAAGTCTTGCTTCCCGCATACCCCTTGAGTTTCCTTCTTAGCAAAAATGCTTATGCTAATTAATTTGTGGACATATCAAAAAATAGGATTATGGTGGATTGTTGTCCTGACTTTCTTAGCGTCGATCCTTGTCTCATCAGTGATTTCATTCCAGAACTCCTCACTATTAAACTGAGGAGGGTAAGCTAGAACACCCCCCATAGTGGCATTAGAGTGCCTCCCAAAATTCCTTGAATGTTAATTTGTAAGCTTGACCCAAAAGACAGAAATGAATAATACCATAGGGCTCATGACATTTTTTCTGGGATCATTCTCAAATCTAAGAGTAGTAAGGAATTGATAAGTTATCCTTGGATAGGTGTTTCTCACTTTGCATCAGGTATACCTCAGTCCCAACTCTTCTAGCATACCAAGGACTTCATCCTTGAACCCCAAAGCTTCCATAGTCTATTGACAAGCAAATCGTGTAGGTAGAACCATGAGGGAAATCACAAATTTATATGTGTGATCTTCTTCTTCAGTGACACAAAATTGGGTGGTAGAGACATAGGTTGGGGTTGAGGAAGAGTACTCCCCATGTCATCGCTTTGATGTCTTCCTAATTGGAGCCATTCAAGTTGAGGTTGAGCTTTAGAAATCTGGGACACGACATGTCTTGTTCTACACACGACATGCCTTCTTGCAGACCGAGCTTGAAGGAAATGAATAGCACAACACGGGATGTTCTAAAAATCACATGTCGTGTATTCTGGAGATTGGGTGAAATTGAAGGTTGGAGAAGATGACCTTGCATGTCGTGTTCTTTCTTGCTCACGTTGTGTTCACGTACCGATGATGAATTCTAGATTGGTGATGGTGGCTACATAGGAGCTTGATGAACTCGATGGAGGTGGCGTTCGAGATTTGGATGGACTCAGGATGGCAGAAACTCGTAGAGGTGATGGAGGAGAAGGGTGGTGCATGGAGATGAGATGAAGTTTGGAGACCTTGGCTCGGTGTCGACGCAGTGTAGGGAAGTGTGCACACTCACTGTCATCAATCAGAGAAAGAGCGGTGATGGGATAGGACATAGTTGGGAACACAGTTGATTACAAGGGGTGAATGAGAGTGGTGGCAGGACTTAGGGTTAAAACCCCATTTTTGACTTGCGAACACAATGTGTCTTTTAAAGGACATGTGGTGTTTGAATGTATAACTCATCAACCCCCTTTGATATTTGCCTTGCTTAATGAAGACATAGTGTGTACAAATAAAAACATGTCATGTCCTTTCCAGAAAGCTAACAGAAGTTGTCGATCTGATAAGAACAAGATGTGTACAAATAAAGACACGCGCGTCATGTATTTTTTCAAAAAATTCGTGGCATACAAATGAAACCATGTTTGATTAAAAACATGACGTGTAAGATTTCAACGGACTTGTGAAGCTCCCAACCTAATAATGACATGATGTGTGAAAATAAAGACATGGTGTGTATCTTTCAAGAGAGATCCAGGTAGTTTCTGAAGTGATAAGGACACACCATGCTCAAATAAAGATATGAAGTGTTACTTTCCAGAAAACCTCAGCATCCATTTGAACTGTACGATATTTCACATTTGGAATTCTATACATTGTGTGAGTTTCTAGCAACATATATATGTAGCCGAACACGGCGTGTCTTGTAGTAAATACACTGTGTGTTCTGGAGTTTAGCTTGAATCATTTGTCTATGAACGTAGACATGTTGTGTTCCATGAATGACATGCCATGTCTTTATGAATTTCTACAAAACTTGTCTTTCTTTTTCTCAACACCTGTAATAATGATGATATATGTCTATGAAGGTCTGAATTATTACATTCATCCATGACAAATTTATTTTGGGATTGAGAAAGTTCTTAAGTAGATGCTAACAAAGAAATCTATCCTAATGTGGAATCAACTCCCACAAGGTCCTCTATTTAAAGTCCATAGTGAAACTCTTTAGCTTATGAAATCATGCATCTAAGAGGGAGAAAGAGGATCCATGAGTAATCTTCTCACCCTCTTTATATAGCTTGTAACAATGTCAATTGACTGTGAAGGTGGATTGCTTGCTTTGTAACTCTATTACTCCATATGGAAAAACCTTTAGGACTAGGAAAGGCCCAAACCACTTGGATCTAAGCTTCCCTGGGAATAGTTTAAGTCTTGAGTTGAACAGCATCAGTTGATCTCCTTCAACAAAATTCTTTCTTTCTAATCTTCTTATCATGCCATACCTTTGTCCATTCTTTATAGATATTTGCATTCTCATATGTGTCTAGTATAGGTTCTTTAAGCTCTTGTAGTTTCAACATCCATTTCTCACATGCTTTCTTCATGTCCACATTGAGAAATTTGATTACCCAGCTCCAATTCCAAGGGAAGGTGGCAAGACTTTCCATAGATAAGCCAGAATGGTGTGGTCCTGATTGCAATATTGTAGGCTGTATAGAATGCCCAAAGAGCATCATCTAGCTTGAGTGCTCAGTCCTTCCTTGAGCTTGAAACTATCTTCTCTAGGATGTTCTTCAGTTGTTCAACCTATTTAGCTTTTTGGGGGAGGTAGGGGTAGAGATTTTATGTGTCACCCACACTTAAAGAGAATATTATTGAACTGATTCTCATTTAAATGTGTCCCTCCATCTGAGATAACGACCCTTGGAACTCCTAAGAGGGGAAAGATAATCTTTTATAATACCTTGAGTACAAAATTTTGCATCCAGGGCTTGGGTAGGAATAGCTTCTACCCATTTTGAGACATAATTGTAGGCAACCAAAATGTACTTGTAACCACAAAGGGATGGGAAGGGGCCCATGTAATTGACACCCCATACATCAAACACTTCAATCTCCAAGATGGAGTTAAGATGCATCTCATCTTGCTTTGATATTCCACATGTCCTTTGACATTGGTCACATGACTAGACATAAGCATGAACATCTTGAAACAAGGTATGCCAATAGAATCCAACGTGAAGGATCTTAATATTTGTCTTCTCTCCCCCAAAGTGACCTCCGTAGGAAGAAGAATGACAACTGGATATGATGCTTGGTATATCCTCTTCAGCTACACATCAACAAATCGGTCCATTGGTTTCTTGTTTAAACAACAATGGATCATCTCAAATATAGAATTTGACGTCATGCAGAAATTTCTTCTTTTGTTGGTAGGTAAGATCAGGTGGAAGGTGCCTTGTGGTAAGGAAATTTTCTATTTCAGAAAACCAAGGTTCTTGTGTTGCATCAACGACATAGGGTCTTTCAATGATCAAGTAATCATCAATCGACATTGGGTCTTTAGAATTTGTGGTGACTCTAGTCAGATGACCAACAACATTGTTCTTAGTTCCTTTCTTGTTTGTTATCTCAAGATCAAATTCTTAGAGTAGCAATATCTAGAGAATCAGATGTGGCTTTACATCCTTCTTGTTTAGCAATTACTTAATGGTTGCATGGTCATTGTAGACTACAACTTTGGAGCCCACTAGATATTGATGAAATTTGTTGAAGGCATAAACTATGGCTAGCATCTCCTTCTTGTTTGTGGCATAGTTTACTTGGGCCTCATCAAGTGTCTTGCTGGCATAGTGGATGGCATGCAACTTGTTGTATTTTCTTTGGCCAAGGATTGTTCCTATGGAATAGTCACTCGCATCACACATCAGTTCAAATTGGGCATCCCAATCTAGTGGCTGAATTATAGGAGATGAGATGAGTGCATCCTTGAGGTTTCTGAAAGTGGTTGGACATTCTTCATTAAAAACAAATCCAACATCTTTGACAAGCAATGAACATAGAGGTTTGTCTATTTTGGAAAAGTCTTTGATGAACCGCTTGTAGAAACTTGCATGTCCAAGAAAACTCCTACATCTTTTACATTAGATGGAGTTGGCATCTTCTCAATTGCTTCCACTTTTTCCCTATCAATTTCAATACCCTTGTTAGAAATCACATGGCCTAGTACCACTCCAGATTGTACCATAAAATGTCACTTCTTCCAGTTTAGTACTAGGTTAACCTTTTTACATCGGTCAAGGACTTCAGATAAATTAGATAGGCAAACATCAAAAGAATTTCCATATACATTGAAATCATCAATAAAAACTTCCATTTTTTGTTCAATGAAATTTGGGAAAATAGCCATCATGCAATGCTGAAAAAGTCACTGGTGCATTGCAAAGATCGAAAGGCACACCCCTATAGGCATAGGTACCATAGGTGCATGTAAAAGTCATCTTTTTCAGATCTGGAGGATAAATCGATATTTGGAAAAATATCGAATAGTCGTCAAGATAATAGAAATAAGAATGATTGGCAAGTCTCTCAAGCATTAAATCAATGAAGGGAAATAGAAAATGGTCTTTACGGGTTGCTTTGTTTAATCTTCTATAATCTATACACATGTGCCATCATGTGGCAACTCTCCCACAATATAAATGGAATAAGGCATATGTTGGCCGCAAGGTCAATGAAACATTTATCAAATGTTGTGTAACCAATCTTGCATGGCAATATGAAGGCACCTTGATCATCAAGTTTTGTTGGTAAGAATGATGAAAATTTCTCTTTTAGATAGCATGACAATTTTCACTTGATCTATCCTCCTCCTCTTAGTTAAGAGGTTTTTTAGGAACTTTGTGTAGGTAGGCATTTCAGCAATAACTTCTACTAATAAAAGGTTGACATATAGTTTTTTAAGAATGTCCATGAACCTATGAAATTTACCTTCATCTTTATGGCGTGCAAACCCTTGAGGAAAAGGGCAGTAGGCTTGTAAGACGGTTTCTCTTTAGCTGTACTTTTCTTCTTTTGACTTTTCTCCATATCGGCTTCTTTATCATCTACCAACGAAGGTCTTTTAACAATGTTTTAGATCCTCATGGTAATGAACTTACATTCATGGGGGTTCAACTTTGGATGACTTGGCAATCCACTGGAAGAATCTCTTTGTTTGCTAAAGCTTATTGGGCAATCTAGTTTTTTAGCATCTTTGCATGAGTGGAAATACCATCTACCTTGGAAGAGAATTGATTGATAGCATCCTTCAAGAGTAGCCCATGTGCATGGAACTCTTCATTTTGCTAAATGTATGTTGACACAAAAGTCTCAAGCATAGTTATTGAAGTTGACTTAGGTTGAGATTGATTGTAGTTCTTGTTGTTGTTGAATACTGGCAATTGGTTGTTATTCATGGGTTGGCGGTTTCTCACTAGATGTATATTGTCCTTGGTTATATTGGTGTTCATTTGATTGTTGGTTCCGAAGGTTATTGTTCGTGAAATAGAAATTTGGATGATCTCCCCATCCTAGGTTACAGATGTTGGAGTAGAGATTGTAGATCTTCTTATTAGGAAAACTCCCTATTACATTGGCTTGCTCCTGTTCCTCTCTAACATTCATTTGTGGGGCAAAACAAGAATAAGAGTCATGACCAAGGGTTCCACATGCTTCAAATACTTGCTCAACTGCTTGGATGGAGTGTGTAGTCAACTTTTCAAACTTATGTGACAACACATCAAGCTTGGTTGCAATAGTATCAACTGCATCAACGGTGTGTTTCCCATCTGACTTCTCATTTGTGCCACTTGATGAGTGAGGTTGGCTGGTTCTTTTTGAACTCCATTGATGATGATTTAGTGCCATATCTTCTATGATATCATATGCCTCTTAGTAGGATTTGTTCATCAATGCTCCATTAGTAGCGACATCCACAGACATAAGGGTGTTGTAGAATAACACGTAGTAGAAGGTTTGTAACATAAGCCAATTAGTCAAACCATGGTGAGTGCAAAGGTGTTGTAGATCGTTAAATATCTCCCATGTCTCATAGAGTGTTTCACCTTCATGTTTCTTGAAGTTGGTGAGCTAGCTCCTCATTTGAGTTGTCTTGCTAGGAGGAAAGTACATGGTAAGAAAAGCATTCAATAGATCATCCCAACTCTTGATAGATTGCTTGGGCAAAGATGAGAGACATGCCTTGGCCCGGTCTCATAGTGTTAACAGGAATAGGAGTATGCGTACTCCTCTAGTTGGAATATCGTTTATCTTGAAGGTGTTCATGTACTGCAAAACTCATCTATGTTAAGATTTGGATCTTCCATAGGAGTTCCTCCAAACTGGTTCTGCTAGATCATCCTCATAATGGTGGAGCTAACAGAGAAATTATTGGCCTTAATAGATGGACGATCAATGGCTCCATAGATTTTGATGGAAGCCAACACAACAAATTCCTTAAGCAGATAGTTTTCCTTCATCTCTAATTCTTGATGATGATTGGGTGAAGGTGGTGGTGCAGGTGTTGAATGAGATGATGATGGTTTTGATCCCTCCAAGTTTGAAGAGTTATCACCCTTCTTTGCTCTTCTTCGGTTACAAAATGTTTGGTCAATTTCCAGGTCTAAGAACATGGATGTCACAAGATCCCTATTAGAACGACACATGCAACCTACAAAAGCAAAAGTTGAGTGAAAATAACAAGACTAAAAAGGTATCACAATATCAAAATTGGAAAATGATGACTTAGTCTCAAATACTAGTTAGAAATTTTACTCTAACTAAGATTTACCATATCTCCCTGGCAACGGCACCAAAAACTTTTTGATTGACAAAAGAAAGTGAGTTTTAAATAAAAGTCTCAACTCGTCAATCACCCGCAAGTATATGGGAACAATTGTAGTCAAGGTCGAACCACAAGGAGCTAGGCTAGCTAGGCACAAAATTACTAACTTTCAACAATCTAAGTCGGATTACAATAGTTGAGTTTTGATCAAGATTAGCTAGATAGCAAAAGTAAGAACTAAATTTTAAAGATTTAGATCATATTTAGGATATCTTAGACATAAGATTTCACTTCCACACTATTACATCATGTGCAACTACAAAGTTAAACATGATAATTAACTTGCAAGGAAGGTTGTCATCATCATGCACCTCCTGGTGGCATGAGATGGTCCTCATCTTTACATAGCACTCCCATGTCTATGGTCAAATTCAAACACAACTTTGGATCCTCAAAATTCCCAAGCCGATCCCATGGTCAAAAGTTTGTTTCCAAGAGATCTACTCCATACTCCCTCATACATTCTTATGAATTGCATAAAGAAGCATAAAACATACATATTTGATGGTCAGTCAAGCATACAAGCAAAGAAACACCATAGAAACTCTTAGAGAAGCAAATTAACTAACATTATATATAAATTACGAGTTCACATGAGTAATAGCATGAGAGCTACTCTCCCATGCCCAAGAAAAAGAGTTCTACTCATACATAATGAAAAAACACATGCACATGTCATAATTTCCAGTGTTTTCCATGATTAGAAGAAGAAAAATTGAGAGAAACCAAAGAGTGAAGTGGAAGGAGTAAAACTCTAGCTTGAAGATGAATTTCCACCCTTATAGCTGCTCCAACTTGTACTTTCTTCCCTCCTGAGAAGTTTGGTCGAAGTAGAGAAGCTCTATTGCACCCTTGGAGAAGAAAAGGGGAAGAAAATGATGAAGAATGGAGGTTCTTTCCCAAGAAACATCCCCTTCTTCTCCAAAATTGTTTCCCTATTGCTCTGCAACTTTCTCTAGTCTTTAGGTGCTTCAAATAATGAGTGATAACCGCCCCATATGACTGGTTTCGTATTTAAAATGAGGGGTGGTTGTTTTCCAAATATGTAGAAACTGACAAAGACACAGTGTGTCTTTTTGAAGACACGGTGTGTCTTTTTGAAGACATGTCGTGTCGCTCAATGCAACTGTCGGGTGAACTACTCCTATGTGAAGAGTACACGGTGTGTTACTGAAAAGAGACGATGTGTATGTAACTAAAGTCGATCAGAGTGGACGGTACACACTGTATGTTAATAAACACACGTCGTGTACTTTGGCAGAACTCTGAATTTTAGATTTTGAATGTGCAGACACCCCATGTCTGGGTGAATGGCACACCTATGTATTTTGTTCTGTAGTTGGAGATGAAATCCTCTAGAAACTTACATGCTATGTGTTAAATAACACACGTCGTGTCTTCTACTTTGCGTTGAGGATTGTCCTTCCTAGAAAGTTACACGTCGTGTGAAAATAAAGACACTACGTGTTTTCTTCAATTTCTTTAGGATCAACTCTATATCAAATGCCAATCATAGGGGAATCCAACTAAGGTTGGATTTGGGTTGGACTAGCCCCATCTCATCATCTTTAATGTGTACCTACGATCACAGTCATGTAACAAGTAAAACAACTAAAAGATGGCAAATTAAATATGATTAAAAGCCTAATAGAGAGTGAAATGAACTGAATTTTTGTGCAAAAGTGTGAAAAAGTATATATGAAATGCACACATCATGTATCATGATGAACTCCACCTGAAACATAATGATAGTGTATCAAAAATAAGGAATGACACCATGTTAGTCATGATGTGATCATCAATAAATCTAGTTGATCTTCCACTTCCTTTTTGGCACATGTTTTACACTAAATAATGTATCATCTAAATGGTTCAAAAGAAATCATATGAGATATGGTATGGGAAGTATCCTGATATGTCTTTTATAAGGATTAGGATTGTAGGCTTGTATAAGAAAAAATGTCTCCTGAAAAGCTTTGTCCATAAATAACATATATGGTTTTTGTTGAATACTACATTAATATTCCAATCCGACAACAAAAAGTTTGTTGCTAGGATGGCTATATTCCTACAGGGAGTTTGATTTCAAAGGAATCAGTGGGAGAAAATTAGAACTCAAAAAGTTTGAAACCAACAAGAAAATATTGAACCTAAAAGAGGTACAATAGGAACAAGGCTCACAAGTTGTTGTAGAATATCAAATTCCTTAAGTAACACAAAACTCGTAGTTCAAGTAGAAAATGCCTTGAGATTGGAAGATTATGACATCTTATAACTCAAGAAGGAAATGTGTTGGTCATAGATGATGAGCCAAAAACTTACTTAGAAGCCATTGAGGGACCAGAGTCTGAGAAATGACTTGAGGCCATGAGATCCAAGATGGATTCTATGTAAACCAATAAGTTATGACCTTGATCGATCCACCTGAAGGGGTAAGACCCATAGGGTGCATTTGAGTCTTGAGAAAAGACCAAGATGGATGGTAGTGTACAAACCTATAAGAGTATATTGGTTGTAAAAGGTTTCAAACAAGTTCAAGGCGTTGAACTTGACAAAATCTTTTCACCAGTTACCATAGTTGAATCCATTACACCTTAGTATGACTATAAGATTTGAAAAATTGGATGTTAAAACTACATTCCTTAATAGGAATAATTGAGAGGATGTATACATGACACAACGTGAAGGTTTTATAGATCCAATGTTACAAATAAAGTATGTAAGCTACAAAGGTCAATCTATGGATCGAAGCAAGCATCTCAGAGTTGTAATCTTCTATTTGACAAGACAAGCAAAGAGTTTGACTTGAGTCAAAGTGAAGATGGAATTTTTTATTACAGGAATTTAGTGGGAGCATATGTTATTCTACATAATGATGGGGAATAACATCTTTATGTTACAAATGTTAAAACCTGACTGGGAAGTACCTTCGTTATGAAGGGTTTAGGCGGAGACTCCTATATTTTAGGAATCAAGATCTATAGAGATAGATCTAGGTAGCTTCTTGACCTAAGAAAGAGTACATACATTGGCAAAATGTTGAAATAGTTCAGCATACAAGACTCAATGAAAGAAAATTTGTGAAGTTGGTCTCTCTAGATCCTTGTATTCTAGTTCTTGTGAAGAACATGACATGAGTAAGATGCCAAATTGCATCCACAATATTATGTACTCATCCCGTTGTCTCGTATGTATTGGACATGACGAGAGGACATCTGTCAGATGCCATTGAAAGTCACTAGACGACCATAAAGAACATTATTTAGTACTTGAGAATCAGTAAAAGGATCAGTTCCATGGTTATGGTAATAAGGAAGAATTGGCTGTAAGTTAGTTACACCGTGCAATCTTCCAAAGTGACTAAGAAAATTAATGATTGCAGACTAAATTTGTATTTGAACTTAAAATAGAACTCTAAGCTAGAAAAGTTTTGAGCAAGAGACGGTTGCTAATTATGCAATAGAAGTTAATGTTTTGAGAACGACAAAGGATACTGTATGGATCTAGAAGTTCATATGGATGAACTTATGAGAGGTTCCAACCATTGATGACACAGTGAAATAGTGAGCAACAATGGAGCTACTGGATAGGCAAGGAATCTCAGATAGCATACACCATCACTTCCATCTCATATGAGAAGTTGTATAGTGAGGAGACATGAAGCTTGCAATATACTGACTGAAAACAAATGTTGCTGACCCACTATAAAAGCACTTATGTAGAAGAAACATGATGGACATGTTAAGATCACTTAGAATAATATTCATGGGTGATTGTCCCTAAGTGCAAATGGGAATCATTGGTATGTCTGCCCATAGATCCAATCATATGATGATTGTAATGGGCATTAGATACCTGATTTGATAATGATAAAGGTCATTCATCTATTATGTCTATCCCAATCGTGATATTATGATATAGACATAGTAGGTGTATAGAGAATGATGTTACTTGATGACATATGTCTTTAGGTTGAGGACCTAAACAATGAGATCATATGTATGATAAGATTACATAGATTATTATTATGTCCCTAGTCGGATATTACTGTGGAAGAAAAATAGACAACAATAATATATAAGACTAGAGTGTGTGTTGGGTGATGACAGAGTCTCATTAGTCATGTGCTCATTAGTCATGTATGTGATATCAAATCAAGCACACATGTACATGTTAAGGAACAATGTATCAGACAGACCCACCTTGAGAGTGATACATGGAAACCATGGAATAGTAGTCAGAATCAATTCTCATAGTGATAGTGGTGATTGTGGTTCTTAGACATGAAGTCACTACACTCATTACATGTCATTCTCTACACTTTGACGTCACCCAATGTGACCTTGAATAAGGGTTGGCATAAAGGTGAAGCTTGGGTACTCTATGACAAATGGGGATTGAGTGTGAGTGATGTAGATGGGACTTGTCCCTCCTATATGAGTTTAATATCCATGCCACTTGATAAGAAAGACTGAGAAATGTATGGTCATACTCATGTGATTTAGTATATGATATGTGAACTCACATGCATCTCAGACAGTTTACTCTAGTTCAAAGAACATGGATTGAACGTTGAGAGGATAACGATTCCATACCTTGCATTTAATATGGATATCAGAGACAAAGGAACTATATTATCATAGTAACACTCATAAGAGATTGTAGGTTGAAGTTGTTCTCTAATTTTTCAAAATACATGGGTAGCAATGATGTGTTGCTAGATACTACTCATTGTCTGTGATGTCATAAATTGGTTATAGACATTCACTACCAATTTGGGACTTATAGGGTCACATGCAAAGGATGTACTTGGAATAGGAGTTTATCCATGAATGATGTTTAACTTCATTACTAAAGTGTTCAGGTATTCAATTAAACAACTAAAGTTCAAAATTGACTGACAGGACTGTGAACCGACCGCTTCAAGTGTTGAACGGATCAGTTGAACTGCCAGGTCAATTGGAAACAATATTGGTTGAAGAATGATTAAACCAGGGAATGAATCGACTGGTTCACTAAGTGAAATGAGCGGTTCATGTGATGAACCGCTCGGTTCAATTTTCAATTCGATTGGATCAAGGATTGATGGCGATGGCATGATTTTCATTAATTGTGCATTGAATACAACATGATTTGAAATAGGAAAACTACAAAATTGACTGACTCAATGGATGACCCGACTGGTTGGACAATGAATCGATCGGCTCACAGTTTGTAGTTTCTAAAAAATTCATCAACATCGTCTCTACGACTCCTAGATCAACTGGAAACCTTGGCCCTAGCATCTCTTATAAATAGAGGGGTATTGGGGCTTCCCAAACACAACAACAAGCTCTGATAATTGTTGTCCTCTTTGGTTATTATAACCAATAGAGATCTCAAACAAGTTTCTACATGTGAAAAGGAGAGACAATTAGGAGAGAGAATCAATCCTAGTAGATTGATATTCGAAGGGACAATTCCTTCTCATTGGCTCTAGTAACACAACGTGGAGTTCTCGGTGGTTTGCGTGGACTACTCTAGAGGTGAGGAGACTATTGCCTTCCTCAAGGAGGACACAATCAAACACTGTCTGTGGTGCCAGACTAAGAGATCGTTGTTAACGACTGATTAAGTATTGCTTGGAGAAGAAGCATGCTACTGCAAAAAGAGTTGTCTTTGGATCTTCTCTACAACCAAATATAACTCTTATTACCTTCCTTCCTAGATACATCTTTGTTGACGAGATCTTGCTTATTAGAGAATCATACATAATTTTGTTTCTGTTGCCTTATTTGTTGCCTCAATTTCCCAACACTATATACCAAGGAAAAACTAGGCTGATTGCAGCTTGACTATATATGTTGCTGCGAAGGACTCATACTGACCAAGGGTGAAGCGATATTAGGATTTTAGATCTCCTAGATCTTGTACAGAACTGAATAGCACTTCGTAGTGGTCAGTTGGATGTTTGAGTGGTATACCTAAAACTTCCCAGGGCTTAATAAAAGATGTAATTCAGCCATATAGTATATCTACAAGTGTTATACTACGATTCACATTGGATGATGACCCTTGTTGTCTCCTTTCATATATAGATAATGTATAATGTAAAAAGAGAAAGTAACTATGTTGTTGCATATGCTTATGTTGTTAGTCATGATTATGTTGTTGGACATGCTTATGTTGTTAGATATCCTTATGTTGTTAAATATGCTTATGCTAATAGAAATATATATGATGTTAGCTACACCTGATCTTTTAAAGATAATGTTAACTTTTCAATCCTACAAATAAGACTCTGATTAGAACTACACTTAATGAAGATTTATATCTGGTATTTCTATTTTAGCATACTACATGTATATCTCTTTAATTCTATAATCTGTTGTTAGCGATAAAGGTTGTTGAGAGTTATATCTCTCGCTGGGACATGAGTCTCATCTCGTGGGACACCACATCTTTTTAGGTGGTTGTTAGTAGACCCATGGCAGTGAGGAGGAGACATTGTGATGGATCCTATAAAAGGAGTTATTTAGATGTTCCAAGTGTCCTAGAGTTGTCCCTATACTCTTAGGTCTGGATGGGAAAGTCTTGTATATGATGTTTCAATCGGCTTGAGCTTTTGGTAGCTTTCTGATGTTTATATATGTTGGATGTGTGGATAACACCTTCTGTATATATGGTGTGGCTGAGGCCACAGAGCAATTGTAAAAGATACTTGGCATAATATATGAATATATGCAAGATGTTGGGTCCTTATGTAAATGTTCTTGGATATGTTTATGAAGAATTATTCAATTTTAATTTTTTGCCACTTTTGGGATGTGATTAATTAGTGGTTGATCACATTTTGGTTTTGAGTAATCTCATTTAGTGTGGCCATGTGTCACAATAGTATTTAGTCTACAATAAGATTTACTTGATTATGTTTAACAAACAACTCTTTGGGCACCACCCTTCACAAAGTTGGAGAAATTTTCATTTTCCAACAAGATAACATCATATATGATCCTTTCATTTAAGAAAGCATCCCAGTTGTCGCTTACAAGATTAGGAATTATAAATTAAGCTCCATGTATTGAATATCCAAGTACTCACCCTTGAAACAAAATTGCACCACCGCCTACTCCTTTTGATTTTGGGAAGAAGAGTGAAGTAGGTTCAATTTTCATCTTGAATAAGTCTCACTCGATCGAAAATAATTGAAAACATTATGTCTATGGCACACATTTTCTCATATAGCCCCCTATTTGGGGCTCTAAATGTTATACAATCTTTCAAACCACCTCAATATGACGGAATGGACCTTTATATCAATATTTGATGTCTAATGTGGCTTTCTAGTCTAGATTGAGTCTTATTTTAATAGAATCCCAAGGAAAAGGTGTCAAATGCCCTTCTTCCATAAAACTTTTCTAGTTAGTACATATGTAATATGAACACTAGAGTTATTTAAAAAGAGCATTGACTCTAAAAAGGTGCATTTCTATTTAAAAACCCCTTGAAACACACCATGTAGTCAAGGGTGGATAGGACATGCAAGCCTTAACAAGGAGGGCTGGTACAAACTTACTGACTTAAGAGATATGAGAGAGAAAAAGGGAGAGAGGAAGTGGATAGTGGCAGGGCATAAACGTGAGAGAGGGGAGAGAGAGGAGAAGAAAAGAGCGAGGGGGGAGAGAGAGGAACGTTGGATTGTTAGATGTTGAGGGTGGGAGAGAGAAATAAAGGAGAGGAAGAAAGTGGGAGAGGGAGGGGGATAAGGTGGACCCACTCCCTCATTTTTTGGGAGAGGGAAAATATAAGATGAGGGAAGTGAGGAGGGAGGAGGAAGTAATGGAAAGGAAAACAAAAAGATCAAACATGAAATCATTTCATGATGAAAACAATTAACATCTAAAATAAAACATAACACTATGTTCAAATGTACGTTTGCACATTATTAATAAAATAAAAATATATGTTATCGAATGTATTGTATTTTTGTATACATATTTTTAAGTGTATTTGTATTGTATCAAATAAAGTAACGTGCTTTTTTAGCATATATGATGTGTACATTTATATTTTGATGTACCTTTTTTGTGTGTCATGCACTCATAATCTATAACCACTTATACAAATTTGGTTGTTTGATTTATTTCTCTCTTTTCTATCTCCCTCCACCCTCCTACTTTTTGCACAATCTTTTGTGTTGTACTCAAATAAATGTGTAAATTCACTGATACATTTTGTGTTTCAAAAGAATATGTGTTGTATTAAATATTGTGTTATTTGTCTATGATTTGTGAAAAACTGTGTTGTATGTTACACAATAATATGTCCTCTTGTTTTCTCACTCTTATCTCCTCACTAGTGTTGGCCGACATGTAACTAGAAATTTTGTAATTCTTCATCGATGTTGCTCTTTCCAAGAATAAGCTCCTCATTGCAGTAGTCATCGATTAATGTTGCATTATAGTAGTTTGATTCAATTACTTTTATATTAGAACGTCGCACACAACTCATGAAAGTAAAAAACCACGGATCATTAACCATATCATACATAAGAGTATTTTCGAATCAATATTAATACAAAAAATATAAGAAATTGTTAGTAAAACTAGATTAATTTAATATGTAGAGGTAGAGGGTTGCCTAATTTTACTTTGTCTCTCTTCGTTACCCACTCATGCGACACATTGCACTTTCATTACAATGATTGTTAAACAGATGAGTATATTTTACTTTGTAGTTCTTTCATTCATACTTCATTTGTGACTAAACATGATAATTGGGATATTGTATTTTTAAGGAAAAATTGCAGTGGTAATATGTTAAATTGTCCAACAATCGAGACAAATTTGATCATATGGAGCGGGCCGGACTTAAACCAAAAAGAAAAACCTATTGACGACCAGACCAGAAGGAACAACCCAATCTGGTCTGTCTGCACACATAAATGTACAGCCCTAACGTCATATAGCCACTCTCATTTATTAAACCACTAGTAAACACACACGTGCACATGCACATGTCATAATAAACATGTCATATTTATATTATAAGTTCAAAAACCTAAATGAATGATATTGAAGGCTTTCTCTAGATTTTTATCCCAAAGTTCATTGTGAAATTTTCTCCTAAATCTCTTATTTTCATTGAAAATGACATAAATTATTTTAAATGTGCTCTTTATTTATATTTGGTTATGGTATATAAGTATGCCCCCTAGTTATGCTCACCATTAACTTTTATCCATAATCCATAGTTCAATGCTTTTCTCCAAATCCCCTTATGTCAATTATGTAGTGTTTCTTCTTTTCTTTCGTGCTTCAAATTTAGTTATTTCAAATTATTTCAGTTTCATATTATTTATTTTCGATATATTAAGTTCCCTATCCAAGTTTACCGAAAAATATTATTCATTTTCTTACACTTTTAATTGTTTGTATGGAATTTTCAACTTCCATTGAAGTTTCTTCCAAGTTTCTAATTCGACAATATGTATTTTCCTTTATGTTTTTCTACCAAATTTCCTTCAACCCTTTCCCCTCCCCATTGTCAATCAGTGAACATATGTATGCACGTGCAATCTTTTAAGGTTCACTTCATATCCTATCAAAGCTTCACTAATACAATATTAGTCATAATTTTGAATAATGCTATCGTCATTTTTAGTTAAATTTTATAAAAACTAAGAATCTCATATTCAAAGGAACAAAGTGTGTAGTTATTATTGTTCACCATAACATAGTTTTTAATGATTAATATACCAAAGATAAATAAAAAAGATAATTCATTGAAATTATCAAGGTGCAAAATATGAAATTGTGGTAACTTAATCAAAAGAGTTCATGTGAGTATTGGGAAATCATTCATTCTTATATTGATTTGTTGTTTTGAGGATACACAATATGAAAGAATGTATATATCTTTTCGAGGGAGTTGGGGTTCATCTATTGTTATCCTGTTGTATTATTTCAGAAAGATAGGGCGAGAGAGAGAGAGAGAGAGAGCTCAAGGTACTATTGAGATTGTAATGTGTTATATTCTATCCAATTGTTTAATGTGATAAATATGAAAAGTGATTAAGTTATTAAGTTAATTAATCAACACAACAACAAATTATTGCATAAAACATGGACCTAGTTCAATAAGTGGGAAGCTTTCAATTACTATTTGTTAGTATATATTCTTTTATAGGTCTTGTAGAGAATTCCCACTCAACGCTAATGGGCATGAAAAAAATAAACACTACTTAGTATAATTTTACCTTAACAAGTATTATATAAGATTGCACTTTCATAAGAAGCAATAAAAAAAACAGCCTAAACATACTACATTTTCCACCCCGACCAAAATACCAATGCTTTCCCCATAATTGGACTAACTTATTGAGATAATTTTGAAGTGTCAATAACAAAGCAAAGTGAAAGCAACAAGAGTTGCGATCATCTACAAAATGAGTACAATATACACATCAACTATAGATAAATACATATTTGTTGATTTGGGGATAATATTCAGCCGTACATAGAAAAAAATAGGAATAAAAAGTATAGAGCACATGGTTGAATCTTCTACAACGATATTTTTATTTATTCATCTCCCACGGCAACCCCGACTAATCATGTACTTCAGTGAACCATTGGGATCGCATATTTATACTTCGAACTTATTTAACTACGTTGAATGACCCTCACTTGTTACCATAGTTTAGCTCCTAACATTCTTTTAGATAAGCTCTAGACTTCATAAGTTGAAGTGCTACAAGACGTGCAGGCTATTGAACAATTCACATATATGATGGTTGCTCAAAAGATTTATCAAAGAAATAATAAACAGAGATACATATTGTACATTCATGTAATACACAACAATATAGGTGGCTGCCATGGTTCTCGGGGGTTTTACATCCTACAGAAATCATTTCAAAAGATCACTACGGAGAGAAATACCAACTATTTATAAAATACAACAATCATCTCATTGCTAGCATTACGGTCTTCACGCCATGGCATTTTGCTAGCAAACAATTATAACGGCGCACTTAGGTGGGCAGTAAAATTCGAGGAGAACAGAAAAAACGAGCCTTTAATTCTTCGGCAAGCTTGTCATCAAATGAACACTCATTTTAAAACTGAACGGTTAAACTTTTTTCCCTAGAATCCTCCAACGCGCAGTTGGCCTTGGCTGGCAGTTACATTTGGTAAGTTGTCGCTAAGAGCACCCTGTAATAGAGATGACAAAGAGTATGTCATATATATTTAGAGAACTCACTGTAAGGTTGTGAAAGGCCTTATCTGAACTATGTTCATCTGATTTAACATGTCCAAACCACGTTATGAATTTTTCTCGTGAATAAAATCTCAATCTCATATATCCTGGCGTTACCAAATAGTTGGCATCTCTAGAGCCACGACCACAACAGATTCTAAGTCCAACAGGTCTGAGTAGGGAGAGGTTTTATGCAACAGAGAAGATATGGCTTCTGGCTACCGAGAAAGAAAAATAGATAAATAATCAAAAGGCTGCAAGAAATAATATTCTTACCCGAACATCCAAACTGACGAAATGGAACATATTGAGCAAAGGTTTCTCCAACCTGCAACCTTATGACTGCCCAGACATGGCTAGAACTCACAAAAAAAGGATAGAAAAAGGATGGATCACTTTTTTATGAAAGCAACTTACATGAATGGAAAGTGAAGTGCGATCGAGAACGAACCATAATTTCTATGAAGGATAGAGAGATTCTGAGGTGGGGAACAATGCGGTAAAAACATCTTCAAGCATGAAAAAAGAGCATCTGCCGATGGAGACGAAATGGTAGAACAAAAACCAACCCCCCAAATGTTTAGGGAGTAAGGAGAGATGTTGAGGGGGGAACGAAGTCGCTACTTGTGTATTTGACCATGGGGAATTTGTGGAAGTGCAACGGAAATTGTTTTACAAAAAATGCTTGTGTTCAACGGAATTTGTTGAAGTGCAACGGAAATTGTTTGAACGTGGTGTTGTGTGATAATTCAATTTTTTTTAAGTGAAGATAATGCAGAGATTATAACTATTATGTTTCTGTTGTAACAAACTGATTGGTTCAGTTTTAATTGACGCCTAGTTGACCATGTCTTCCGCCTTTGGTGATAAGAGAGGGAGTGGGCGTAGTATGACCATGTCTCCACGTCGTTGGGTGAGAGGACGTTTTAACGGAGTGGCAGATTGGAGCAAATATACACGTGGTGACAAGAAATTTCAAACTAAATTTTTTTTTAGAAGTAAAAAAATTGAAAAAACGTGAGAACAGCTTGAGTGAAGGAGAGTGCAACCTTTTGCCACGTTGGCAAAACCGTGGTATGTGATTGGTCAATATGACTTTGGACAGGTGTATTTGAACTGCCTACAAAACTCGCTCTTTTTATAGTAGTATAGATGTCAAACCTCTTCGTGAACGTGGTAAGCCTCGGCAGTGTCACGGAGATTCTCTCTCCACTAGACTGCATATAAAACGTTCCATCTAAAGGTTCTTAATAAAGGAGTCTTCCACTGGAAGTCACAAAGGAAAATATCGAGGTTATAGATAAAGGAGGATTGTTAGCGTACCACTTCCAACTTAGTTTAGTTTGAGGTATCATCATAATGACTCATATCATAATTTATCACTTATTAAACCGCAAAATACATTATCTGTCATCATCATACTTAGTGCAGGTTCCTGCCAACTACGCTGCTGCACGTTGACTATGTTCCTTACACTTATCCATACGGGTGTGGCCAAACTATGCACGGCAATTAGCCATCGACGGGAAGCTAGTTCGCCTCCGGTAAGATTGATGAGTTGGTTCACAATTTATCAGCTAGCAATACAAGTGGACCAGTATCGACCGGACATGAATGTAGTCCCAATGTTTGTTTTATGGCAAACTAAAGAGCCGTGGCCAAAACAAAGAATGCCTGTTTGTGTATATACATCAAACGAAACAGAGGACAAGAAGCTCAGCTGAAGAAATCAACATGGCGCAGAGTCGGTTCGGTGACTTCCGCAAGCTAAATTGGTAAGCTCAAGTTGCTGCCCAGATACTGGATGGGGAAGTAGGGGTCATCGTCGGCGCTCATAGACAGCGCAGTGCGGTGGCGTCTGGCGGCTTGGTCCCGTTGCTGCTGGAAGAAATCAGACAACTCATCTCCAATGAACATAAACAGGCTCACGGTAGCCTGCGTCATGGCCAAGCATAGACTTAGCTTCTGTATCACCATGTATATGATACGCAGTGCCAGGGGAGGTGGCTACGGTGGCTGAGATTGGGTGCTTGCAGTTGGCTCGGGCTACAAAAGCGTCATCTTTCGTTTCTATCTCCTTCTACTCCACTCTGTTTCGGTTATTTCGTCCCCTATCCGCAGCAGCAGAGTCGCCTTTATATACCAATTTGCGGCAGCGCTCTGTCGGCGGTCTCCGAGATAAGCACCCTCTTGCAAACCAGACGGCTATTAATCAAACCTCCTATCTGGAAACCAAGGCCTCTGACCCGGGTTCCTGTATTAATCAAACCTCCTATCTGGACCAGGAAGCCTGAACAACACATTCGTCTGACCTGGATCGGTAGTTCCTGCTCTCTCCGTGCTTATCTCTTTAAACGGTAGCCAGCCAAACCTTTATTTTTTCTGTTGAAAATGCTTACCGTGTTGGCGAGCTGGGATTGATTCCCGGTTGCTTTTACGTAACTATCCTAAAAGTGTTCCTTGGATTACTAGATTCGGATTGGGGTGGATATCTTGAATTGATTGGGCTGTGCTGTATTAGCCGACAACGACTGGCCTTATCCACAAACGTTACCATAACTTGATGACGGGAACCTTTCAGTTCGAACGCGGGTTGACTTTGTAGAAACAATAAATTTTAGGCATTGATTCCCGCTGTTTGTTATGGTATTTCTTCTACACACGCAATCACCTGATACAGAGGTTTCAATGATTTGTATTTCTTTTCCTCCATGTGTAGGAGATCTCCATATTTTAGATATCAACTCTCAAAGCCATCACTTAGCTTCTTCATTCCAGTCGTTGAGTCATCTCTCCCTATTGAATGCATCATTTTCACTGTGAATGTAAGATTGCTCTTTAAGGTTAAGTTAGACCACCAAAAATGACGGTCTCTATATAGGTTTCTTGGTTAGATTGTATTGTTTGAATTAATACTTCCATTGACCGTATGATTCTTAATGGTCTACCATCACGTAACTGAAGAATCTATTTGTACTAGTTGGAGCAACAATATTAATTATCCAACTCAAATAAACTTTTCATGTTTATTTAATATGAATTCGACTGTAATAATCTCGTGATTGGATTAGCAGACATTTTTTAGATTACCTAGCTTACAGGAAACAAAGTGAAAAAGCTTTGGCATGAGGCTTCCTGCATGACCATTAGAGTAATTGTACAAATTCCTATAAAGCCAAATGATAAGAGGAAATGTAAATTTTTGAACGACCACAGAGAAACAAGAAAAGAAATTGGAAGCCTTTCTTAAAGAGTGTAGTCGAGGCCAGATCCGTATTTCCAACCTTCAAGGCGTCTGCTCCATTCGTATTTCTGCTTCTTTGGCAACTTTTCAACGAACGGCCTTGTAATTAAAAAAACGCAAAGCTTGTCAACAAAACCTCCGGCTGGGAATCAGCGCACAGTCGTAGAAACATATACTGACGTTCGCTGAAAAGTACAATAAAATCACCTTATCAATGGATCCACATAACTGGAAAGAAATGTGTATTGACCCAACATCAGGAAGTGTGAAGACCAATCCAGAATTTCACTGACGCCAACCTGAGACAAGCAAATTGGTAAACACATTTTCATTTTAGTTGGCAAGCAACAATGTAGTGAAATGAACGGTGTCTGTGTATGTGTAATTATACACACGCATCATGCCTACAAAGGCCACAACAAATGAATTGTTTGTCTGAAGTAATTGAAGGGGATGACTCCCCCTGCTGCCCTAAAGAGAGCCCAAATCTCATTATGAAAAGCTGCTAGTTATTTGGTAGGAATCGAACTTCGGCCGGTTTGTTGGCAGCCCTCTGGATTCACTGGGCCTTCTCCTTTGGTTAAATTAAAACAATATGTCAAGGCTGAAGAGTTCACACTGGACTTTTTACTTTCGGTTCTATACAAAATGAGGTTTCATATAGAGCTAAAAGTTGAAAAACCAGGTGCGATCTTTTGAGTGATGACTGTATTGTGCTTTCTCAGATAATCATATCAAAGATCACCAGACGTTATTGGTTGGTGATTTCTGATACAAATATTTAGACCAATAAAGGGAAATATAGGGGTACTTAAGAGAAATAACCAAGTACTGGAACCTTAAGAGGATAGAAAGTTGATATTGTATTATGATATCCTGTATCAGAAGGCATTCAGATCTATGAATTAGATATTAATACTGTAGGCGAGAAATTAAGGGGGAAAGGTCCGGCCCAATATATAATCTAGTTGGGGTTCCATTCCAAAACCAATTGACATTGGGAGGAATAGCACAATGACATATTTGTATGCACGTCTCCACAACCAGAAAATATGGGACTAAATTCATTCACACGTGACTAAACAAATACAATGTGGAGTCAGATGAGTTCTCTCCTATAAAAAGCTGCTAGAAACATTTAGGAGAAAATAAGGTCATGAGCTTTCTTAATAGAGACATGGTTCTTGAAATAAGTCTGAATGGCTACTAAATTGAAAAGACGGATCGATAGTAATCTACCTCTTAAAAGGTTTTGTATAGAGCCAAAAGTTAAAAACCCAGGTGCAAACTCTTCAGTATTGACTGCATTGTTTCCTCGGATAAAAGAAAATATCAAAGCTCACACACTTTATAGGGTGGCGGTTTATGATGCAATTTAGACTAATAAAACGTGTATAAGGGTGTCAAAAGTATATAATCAAGTACTGGATCCTTAAAGGGGATAGAAAGTTGATATTGTATGAGGATATCTTGTAAAAGGCATTCAGAGGGCAGGAATTAAATGTTAATACAGTTTGTAGTGACATGAGTTTTTTCTTATAACAAGCTGCTCGAAACATCAAAGAAAAATCCAGGTCCTAGTGATGCAATCCGTGAAAGGGGATTTGCATAGGAAGCAAGCCCTGATCCAAGACAATCCTGATTAGAGCTTATTGGGCTCAAGTTGGGCTTTTATTTAGTTCTTTATGCATTTAGCAAATTGGTTGATGTAGCCAAGCTACGGAGAAGAAGAAAGGGAGAAATAAATTTGCAACCAGCAAATAAAATTCTAATTCATAATCGACTGCCTGGATAAAAGCCCCAAGGTTGGCTTATACAAAACTCTGCGACTTGACGTGCAAGTCAACAAAATAGAAAACTAAAATCCTAATGCAAGAAAATAAAACAAGGAATTAAAATCCTAATAAAGAAATTCGGAATTAAATATAATACAAATTTCCTAAATGCATGAAGAACTAAATAAAAGGCCCACTTGAGCCCAATAAGCTCTAATCAGGATTGTCTTGGATCTGGACTTGCTTCCTATGCAAATCTCCTTTCACATATTGCATCAATCTCCTCCCCTTAAAAATGTGAACCTTCGGTGAAGCAGGGGCAGGGCCAATGACTCCTTGAGCTGACATGAGGCATCTCCCAACGAACACGACCTAGCTGCCTGGAACTATAAGAAGTGCATCAGAAGAGTTGTCGGGCGTTGCCAAGTCGTAAGGAATATGTGTTGTAGAACCCATCATGTCGCACATGACGATCATATTTCCATGGACGACCAAGCAGTATGTGAGAAGTTGTCATCGTGAGCACATCACAAAGGACTGTATAGTTGTAAACACCATGAAATGAAAAAGGAACTCTGGAATAGTGGGTCACCGTCTGAGAAGTGTCATCAACCCACCATATGTGATACGACTTGGGATGGGGCTCCAGTTGCAATCCCAACTCCTAAACAACTGAAGAAGACACTATATTGGCTGAAGATCCTCCATTAACGGTTAGTACACATATGCGACCTCAATCCTCCACAACTGAATAAAACAATGACATGCGACGTTAGTCATCAGGAGGTGGACTTTGTATAGCCATGAGGACCCAGTTTTGCAGAGCGGGGTCACCTGTTTTGTCTTCCACTTCTTCCTTGTCACTAGGTTCTGAAGCCGGAAAGACATCTTCATATTCTATGTCATCATCGTCTTTCGTTGTCGTTGTAGTCATCACACGATGTGGACATTGGTTGGAGCGATGACCATATGTATGACAGGAAAAGCATTGGATAGGCTTGGTAACAACTGGTTTAGAGGGTTCACCTTCAGTAGTCGGTGTTGTTATAGTAGTCACCACTTGACGTGGTTTCCACCCAAGTGACTACAGTAGGGGACGACGCCTGATCTCCTCTTCAATTCTTTCAGCACTCTGAATAGCATCATCTAGAGAAGCGAAATGCATGACTGCTAGACGATCAGCTACCTCATCAAGAAGTCCCTTGCGAAAATTTGCGATTGCGACGGTGGCATCCATCTGAACCTCAGATCGGTTGCACAATTCTTGAGATTTGTTGGTGACAGTGTCGTCACCCTGCTTGAGATCTTGATACGCCAAGTAGGCATGTTGCTTGTAATCCCGAGGTAAGAATCGTTGCACAATCAAAGGACGTAATTCCCCATGTGTCGACAAGGCCGTCTCGCAGTTGGCTCCACTATGCTAGAGCGGCTCCCTGAAACTTGGAGGTGGCAATCAGTGCTTTTGTTACCTCACCAAAGGTTCTATATAACTGGAAATACTTGTCGGCACAGTGCAACCAGTCAAGCACAATCTTGGCGTTACGCTCGCCATGGAACTCTGGTGGCTTCATTTTAACAATGTGCTCTACTCGTATGGGTTGAGGGGCTGGTTGACGGACATTGTTGTTGTGGTTGACCTCCAGCGTATTCATGTGTTGTTCGGAGGTTGTAACACGACGGAGGAGAAGTTCAAAGAGTCATCTTGTTGGGCTTGATGTTGAATTATTTCCTCTTGTTGTTGCATCAGGGTGTCCAGTTGTTGTTGTTGTTGAACTATATCACCCTGTTGTGAATCAGATCCGCTTGTTGCTTCATCATTTTGTCCAATTTTTTTTTAATAGCCTCTAAGGTGGCAGTAGTTGCGGCCATGAAGCCATCTTGTTTGCCATTGACTTGTTGAACAATCACCATGCTTCTTAGGAGAAGAAAGCTTCCTTGAAGTCGATGTAGAAGGTGTCTCAGAAGGAAGATTGATCCAGTGTGCCCTGACCCTATGCAGATCCAACTCCTCAGTGAGTTGGCTGGGGGTGGCAGGGGGCCAGCGGCGCCGTGCTTGGGAGTTCGGTGGTGGGATCCCCCAAAAAAAATGTTGGGGCTACTTACTAGCAGTCTGGATGCTAATTGATGGGTGCTACAGGTGTCGTTGCTAGGCAGGGAGCTGCCTGGAGAGAGGACTTTTGCTGGTGGCTCTGACTGGAGAGGAAGATGGTTGTTGGATTGCGGAAGATGAAACTGGGATCAAGAGGGGCAGATTAAGGGAGAACTGGTTGGAGAGGTGCTCATGGGGGTGTTTGGTGTCAGGCACAAGGGGTAGAGCAGATGGCGGGTAGCGTTGTTGAAGGTTGACGATCAAAAATTAGTTTTCTGGATAATGGATGGGGTCGAACAGTGATTGTGGGTGGAGCGGACGATGGGTTGCGTGGCTTCAGGCGGGTAAGAAGAAGTTTGAGGGCGGGCAGGGGTGACCAGCGGCTGTAGATCAGTGGACGGTCAGTCTTCTTGATGGTGTCGGACGGTTGGTCTGAGGCGGAGACTGGCCCTCGACGGATGACGGTTGTGCGGCACCTGCGGCCTGGAGCACGGGGGCAAGAGTGAGGCCGGATAGAAGTCGGGTTAGCGACCAAGGACGAGGCAATGGATGGGTCGTGCGGGGGGTTTGGGTCTTGAGGCAACAGGAGCGGAGGTTTAGGAGGGGAAAGACGGTGGATTGAGGAACTTACGTGAATGGGACCGTTGCCCCTCTTCCCTTCTCCTTCTCCTCATGCAGCTGCCAATAGGGTTGCATGCCGTAGTCGCCAAGCCCAAAACGGTTGTCTTAGCAGTAGTCATCGGTGGAACCCAAGTTGCATGGAGTTGTGAGCCTGCCAATCACCAATATCCACCAAGCCCGGTGGCCTCACTCGCCATCTCAACTTCTCCTCCAAGCATTGTCGCCACCTAGGCTTCTCCTCCAAGCACTATCATCTTATCCAGTCAATAGGTGCCCCCTCTACCTATTTTATTACCTCTACCTGGACAACTGGTGATTCTCTAGTATATCCATCACATGCTTATCTTGTTGTTGCACCCAAGGTAATACCAGGTCATCTATGTTGGCGGCCAACTCAAATTGGATTTTTTACTCTGGCCCTACAATGCACAAGACTAGTATGCAACTCCTCACAACCTTAGATTCCTACATACATCGTGCCTCTATCAGACTAATAGATGGCTTTGCCAATATTGTCACACAAAGTGCTCTATTCTTCTTTCTACCACCTTGCCTTTTGTACATTACGTCCCCAAATTTTCTCATAATCAACTTTTTGTGGTAAATCTTGTTGATTCTCTCAAAGGCTATCTCACTTTTGTTCCTTCTAGCTTTGTCATATAAGATTTGAAGGAATTTGAAGGTGATTGGATGAGACCCCAACTCTGGCGACCTTTACTACCTCTCTGCACCTTTGATGTTGTGATCCACTGCCCATGTTATCATCTCGCCTCTACAACATCACTTCCATCCTAGCCCTTGTATATAATTGATTTGTAATTGTGCAATCATTGCTTTACAGTTGTCTTATTAACTATTTGGGTGTTTTCTATTTTGTGTAGGGTGTTAGATATTATACAATTTCCTAATAATATAATATTTATATACATATTAATGTATATCTACAGAACTTTAGAAGAAAAGTGGCTAATGACTAAGGATACATTTCTCATCCATCAATTGTGTTTAAACAAAGACGCAATAGAGCCTTTATATAGGCTTCTAAAAGAAAGACGAAACATGCAGTTTCTAATGTGGGACTAAACCGTGTGACTTTACAAAAGCCCAAAATAAGGAAAAGGCAATAATTCTAGAAGTTGTGGCTAATAATCCTCTTATTGAGATGATAAAAAAAGGAGTACAGGGTTCTCTTTTATAAGACAAGAGAAGACCGCATGATTTAGAGATAACCCATGTGGGATAAAACTAAACACAAGAATAACACAGTAAAGAGAAAAATAGACTAAGTAAAAAATACAGGAAAGTCTATATACTAATACTCCCCCTCAAGCTGGAGCGTAGATGTCTATCATGCCCAGCTTGGATGTCATAGCAGTGAACCTTGTCTTTGGTAGAATCTTTGTGAAGATGTCAGCCACCTGATCAGTCGTATGAATGAAGGGAGTAGAGACCTGGCCAGAGAGAACAGCTTCGCGGACAAAATGACAATCCACCTCAATGTGCTTGGTCCGCTCATGGAAAGTAGGGTTACTAGCAAAGAATGTAGCCGCTTTGTTGTCACAATACATTGGAATAGGAGACGAGTCAGAGATACCAAAGTCCTTCAGTAAGCTCCTAATCCAGAATAGTTCACAGGTAGTGTGTGCCATGGCACGATATTCAGCTTCAGCACTTGAGCGAGCAACTACAGACTGCTTCTTGCTTCGCCAAGTGACAAGGTTGCCTCCCACAAACGTGCAGTAGCTAGAAGTAGAGCGACGGTCAACCTTGCTGCCAGCGTAATCGGAATCAGAATAGCTAAGAAGTTTGCAGTGTCCATGTTTCTTGTAAAGTAGGCCTTTTCCAGGAGAACTTTTCAGATATTTCAGAATATGACAGACAGCGTCCCAATGACATTGTCGAGGCTTATCTAGGTAACGACTAACCAATCCAATAGCAGCAGTAATATCGGCCCGTGTAACAGTAAGATAGATGAGTTTACCGACCATTCTTCGATATTGATGATTGTCAGGATATGCAGGAGAATTCTCATCATCCCAGTCGATGTTCGGATCCAGAGGCATGCTAGCAGGCTTAGCACCTAGAAGACCAGTTTCAGATAGTGGATCCAGAACATACTTGCGCTGAGATAAGCAGAGGCCAGAAGAAGACCGGGACACCTCTATCCCAAGAAAATACCTGAGAGACCCAAGATCTTTAGTGACGAAATGTATTTCCAGGTAGTGCTTGGTGGACTGAATACCAGCAGGATCACTTCCTGAGAGGATAATATCATCAACATAAACAATGAGAATAATAATGCCAGCAGGAGTATTCTTGACAAAGACTGAGTGATCGGACTAGGAGCGCTTGAATGAAAAATTATGAAGAATAGTGCTTAATTTATTGAACCAAGCTCTGGGACTCTGTTTCAAGCCATAGATCGCCTTTTTCAGTCTGCATACTTTAGAGGACTCCCCCTGAGCAACAAAACCAGGGGGTTGTGACATGTAGACTTTTTCATGAAGGTCACCATACAGGAAAGCATTCTTGACATCAAGCTGATACAGAGGTCAGTCAGAATTAATAGCAACAGAAATAAGAATTCTCACAGAGTTCAACCGTGCCACCGAAGAGAAAGTCTCAAAGTAGTCGACCTCATAGGTCTGTGTATAGCCCTTAGCCACTAGTCTCGCCTTAAGGCGTTCAACAGTTCCATCCGGTTGATACTTGACCGTGAAGACCCAGCGACAACCAACAAGAGAGCAATCAACAGGTGGATCAACAAGTTGCCATGTATTGCGCTCAGTAAGCGCCTGCATTTCGGTTTCCATAGCCTAACGCCATGCAGGATTTTTAATGGCCTGAGCAGCAGTTTTAGGAACAAATATAGCAGAAAGGGCCGTAGTAAAATTAGCAAAATTAGCACCCAGATTATCAGTAGAACAAAAATTCCCAATGGGATGCTTAGTACAAGTATGTGTCCCTTTTCTCAGGCTAATAGGGAGATCAAGGTCAGAAAATACCTGCGGAGGTGTTTGATCTGACACAGAGGATGAAGACGATGGAGAGGCCATAGAGGGAGCTGTCGGCTTCTGTCTTCTGTGATACACTTTCAGAGGTGGCATTTCAGGTGAGGAGGCAGCATCAGAATTATCAGTCAAATCATCTACAACAGGTAAAGGTATATCAACCAGTAAATTTGATGTGATTGCAGACCCAACCAGAGAATAGAAAGGCATGTGCTCAAAGAATACGACATCCGCAGAGACAAACCACTTTTTAGAAACAGGATCGTAGCATCGATACCCTTTTTGAGTGCGAGAGTATCCTAAGAAAACACAATTAGTTGCTCTAGGATCCAATTTGGTAAGGCCAGGCCGGAGATTTTTAACAAAGCACGTGCTCCCAAAGATACGAGGAGGCACACAGAAAGGAGGTGCATCAGGAAACAAGACCTGATATGGAATCTTATTGCCGAGCACAGAGGATGGCATACGATTAATGAGGTAGCAAGCAGTAGATATCGCCTCAGGCCAAAAAGACTGAGGAACATGGTAGTGAAAAAGAAGGGTACGCGCAACTTCAAGGAGATGACGGTTTTTGCGTTCAGTGACACCGTTTTGTTGCGGGGTATAGGCACAGGAAGTTTGGTGGATGGTGCCCTGGCGACGACAAAAATGACTAACAGAGGCTTGCATAAACTCCAAAGCATTGTCAGTGCGCAAAATTTTAATGGGCTTAGCAAACTGGGTACGGATTTCAGCAAAGAAGTCAGTAATTTTCTCAAGAATGGTAGATCTATCTTTCAATAAAAACAACCAGGTTGTTCTAGAGAAATCATCAATGAAGCTCAGAAAATATTTAAAACCAGAAGTACTCGTCACAGCACATGGACCCCAAACATCAGCATGTATAATATCGAAGATAGCTTTAGAACTAATGCAAACTTTTGGTGAAAAAGTAGCACGAGTTTGCTTGCCAAGCTGGCATGTCTCACAATGAAAAACAGAACTAACTACATCAGGTAATAAAGCTTTTAAGTTTACAGCAGAGGGATGTCCCAATCTATAATGCCACTGAATGTCGGCCACAGATGATGTCAAATATGCAGCTGGCTTCGGATCGTCCAAGTAGTAGAGCCCATCCGGTCCCTCATGGACTGAACCAATCGTCATCCTCGTGCAGATCCTGAAACAGAACACCATCCGGATCAAACGTAATTGAGCAACGAAGGCTCTTCACAGCTTTACTGACAGATAGTAAATTAAGGGGAAACTTAGGGACATAAAGAGTGGACTGCAGTGGCAGACTACCAGTAGAACTTATATCACCAATTCCAGTAACCGGTGATTTAGATCCATCAGCTAAAGTAACAGGCGGTATAAAAGATGTCTTGTGCAATTTAGAGAATAAAGTAGGATTGCCAGAAATATGAGAGGTCGCACCAGAGTCAATCACCCATGAAGGTTTACCAGTCTTGGTCAGAAGGGCGGCATTACCATCATTTGAAGCATCAGTAGAGGAAGCCAGGCGAGCTTGAAGCAGTTTTTCAAATTCCGAGCGAATCCAGTAAGTTGTTGATGGAGCAGGCTCAGTCTGGTCAGAAGTCACTTTATTGGCCCAGTCAGGTTTGCCGTACTTGATCCAGCAACGATCTTCGGTATGGTTGGTGCGCTTGCAGTGAGTGCAGTAGCGGGACTCCACAGGATCAGCTCCAGAGCCACGACCAGGAGCAGAAGAACGTCCTCCGCAGCCACGACCTCTGCCACGACCGCGACCACGAAAGGAATCACCAGAGCGGACAGCGAGAGCTACCCCATCAGAAGAGTCAGGCACGGACTGGGACACAGAAGATAAGCGCTGGACCCTTTTGAGCACATCGCTGAGAGTGGGTAAAGGTTCGCTGGAGAGAATTTGGTCCACAACACCAGCAAAGGAAGCAGGTAGGCCCGCGAGGAACTGAACTAACATAAGTTCGTTCCGCTGTCGATGAACTTCATCAATGTCAGTAGAAAGAGGATGATACACCTGGAACTCATCCCAGAGGGCACAGCAGGAGTTGTAGTAATCCTCAACGGAGTCAGTAGCAGAATACTCCTGTTTGGCAAGTTGCTTGAAGATGTCAAAGACCTTCTTAGGATTCTGTTGGTGAGAGTAAACATGGGAGAGTTGCTCCCACATTTCTTTGGCAGTCTGAAGACGGAGCAGGGACTGGCTGATCTTGGCTTCAGCGCTGTTGACCATCCATGTCATGACCCCATAGTCCTCTTTAGACCAGAGATCATAGGCTTGTTTCGTCTTCTCGTCAGCATCAGGGGCAGGAAGAGACGTGCCTTTTGTAGTCAGATGAGAGTGGCGACCTTGGGATTTGGCATACAGCTCAAAGGAGGCAGCCCATAGGTGATAATTGGAACTGTCCAACTTCACCGTAGTAACACAGAGAGTGCGCGGGAGATCTGGAGTCGCCATCAGACCAGAGAAGAACAGGAGCACGGGCACAACAAGGATCAGCAATAGTAGTAGTCAGTAGCAGGAATCCACCACATGGACTAGTAGTCGTAGCAAGTAGGAGATCCACATGGACCTCAGAAGACCCTCACGGGGCAGATAAAGAAGTAAGAAACCTACGCCACCATGGAGAAAAGATCACTCCACCATGAGGCGTAGGTAGGCAGAAGCGAAAAGCTGGTTTACGCCTTCAACGTGCCAGAACTGGAAAAGATACGTAAGCTTTTCGGAAGAGCGTACGGAGACGAACGGAAGTCTGTAGCCAAACTAGATGGTGAGCGAAGAACTAGGGAAGAGAAACAAGAGAGAAGAGAGGATGGGGAGGGTGGTTGTGGTTGCGGGAGATGGTAGTGGTGGGTGTGGGGCGGCGGCGGGCAGCAGGGGGGGGGGGGCGGCGGAGGAGAAGGGGGGATACGGTGGAGAAGAAGGGAGGGAAAGAGGTGGGCGGAAAGGGAGAAAGGTAGGGGAGGGGGTGACGGCGGATGGAGGGGCTGGAAAAGGATCAGGGTTAGGGAGGATCGGGAGGCTCTGATACCATCTAGAAGTTGTGGCTAATAATCCTCTTATTGAGATGATAAAAAAAGGAGTACAGGGTTCTCTTTTACAAGACAAGAGAAGACCACAGGATTTAGAGATAACCCATGTGGGATAAAACTAAACACAGGAATAACACAGTAAAGAGAAAAATAGACTAAGTAAAAAATACAGGAAAGTCTATATACTAATAATAATAAAATAGCGTAAGCTGAAAAAAAGGCCTAACTAACAACATGGCAACGCCTGCACTCGTAAGTGCGTAAAGGTAGAGCATGTCCTACATCAACTCCCCTCGGTTGCAAAAGAGTCGACTCCATCGAATTAGTGTTGAGGTAGAGCTCAAGAAGATCTGCATCAATGTGGCAAAATTCCTCCTTGGTGATCCATGTCATATGCGGCGTCTATCAGAGAACGGCCTATCCAGCAAACAAAGAAATGACGTACGAAGCGAGGAAGATGAGGTATAGTTGTTGAATACGGTAAAGCACAATGACGATCTCAAGAACCTTCCGCTGGTGGTGGAGGGGCCTCAAATATACCACGATAAGGAGAAAGATCCTCCACATTGAATATTGCACTAATGCTTCCATCTGTTGGAAAATCCAGTACATAGGCATTGGGTCCCTGTTGACTAAGTATTTGAAAAGGACCTGACGCTCTGGCAGGAAGTTTCTTGAAAGAATTTTTGGGTTAGTGTTCAGGACGCACACGTACTAACACAATCTCCCAGCGGTGTGCATCTGCAGAAAGCTCGTAGTTTTAATAAGACAAAGTAAGTTTTTAGCAAATCTTGGCATGCAAATCATGAATGTGTTGGGCAAAGGTTTCAACAATGTGTGAAGGACGGTTAGTAGTGGGCATAGGAACGAGATCTATAGGTTGGCGAGGCTTGTAACCATTAACAACTTCAAAAGGGCTCTTTCATGTGCATTGATTAACAGAACTGTTGTAAGCAAATTCAGTAGTAGGTAGCAATAAGTCCCAATTGCCTACACCCACAAGATATCGCAGGAGGTTACCCAAGATCATGTTAACCACCTCAGTTTGACCAGCAGTTTCAGGGTGGAAGGCAGAAGAGAATTTGAGGTTGGTATCAAAGATTTTTTAAAAGTCTTCCAAAAGTAGCTAACAAATTCCACATCATAGTCAAAGACTATGGTGGTAGGAAGTCCATGTAGCTTGATTGCCTCATTAAAGAAAAGGCGGGCGATAGGAGAGGCCTCTAAAGTCTTACTACAGGCAATGAAGTGGGTCATCTTAGAAAAACGATCCACAACTACAAACACAGAGTCGTGGACACGTGAAGTGCGGGAAAGACCCAGAATAAAATTCATACTTCGGTCCTTCTAAGGATCATGGGGAATAGGGAGAGAAGTGTAAAGGTCGTTATTTTATCTTTTGGATTTTGCCAATTGACAAGTACGACACTAGGACACGATGTGAGCGACATCACAACGTAAGGAGGGCCAGTAAATCTATTAGTCACTAGAGCGGTGGCCTTATCCCTACCAAAATGACTAGCGAGGCCACCAACAATATAATTCACAAATGAGAAAATCGCAAACTGAAGTGGAAGGGATAAACAATTGTTTGCCACAAAAGAGAAATCCATCACATAGGATAAAATCAGAAGCTTGGCCGGGTGTGCTACCAAGGAGGTCGGAATGTATAATTCTAAAGTAAGGACAGGTGGGGTGCTGAGCTTCTAGACGGTCGAAGCCCACAACTTCAATGCTCATAGACTGTAGAGTGGTCAACAACGACTGAGAGCCTTTGCAGCCTTGTTCTCAACGCCAAAGCGGTGTTTGAGAACAAAAGTGTACTCCTGAAGAAACTCACACCACTTAGCATGACAAACACTTAAATTCTTTTTGGAAATAAGAAGCAAAGGGCCTGATGGTCAGACCAGAGGATGAACTCCTGATGAAGATTAGTGCCTCCAATGACGTAGAGATTGTACAACAACGTAGAATTCTTTATCATAAGGTGGAGTATTCACACTTTGCGTCTTTAAGTTTCTCACTGAAAAAGGCAACAGGGTGCCCTTGTTGGCTCAAAACGCTACCAATGCCAACACCGGAAGCATCACATGACACCCCAAACGGAAATGAGAAATCAAGAAGGCGAAGAATAGAGGTTTCAGTTAACTTCATTTTGACAACCTCAAAAGCTCGTGTGGCAGATGGCGTCCACTCTAATTTATCACACTTCAATAACTCAGTGAGAGGAGCCATAATGATGCTTAATCCTCGAACAAAGAGACGATAAATAGTAACTATCCATGAAAGCTACGCATCTCAAAGATCATAGTGGGCTGAGGCCTATTAGTGATAGCTTTGACCTTGGCGGGGTCAGCCATCAATGCCGGTAGCGGATACAAAGTAGCCCAAGGAAAAGGACTATCTTGAAAAAAAAAAGAACATGGAGTTGGAACTTGGGAAAAAATCAAAGCCTATGGCGACGTCTTCATCCTTTGTCCAAGTTGCTCCGAAAATAAATTGTGTTAAGATCTGGCCTTGACTAACAATAGTAATGCTAGTGGCAAGCTATCCAAAATGGATGTGAAAATCGTAGATGGTAAGCTGATTTACTCAAAGAGCATAGTAGAGATGAATCTAAAGCGTTGGAGAAGAACCATTGCGGGTACATTGTGGGACTGGGCCCACATTAGCCAACGTTGATTCATCATTTAGCCCAAATCTGGAATATCAAAGGTTCACTTGAAGTTAGATTGAAAGGCAAAGGTTTTTTCCTTATCATGTTTTCCAACAATGAAAATTTTGTGAATGCGATAGAAGGCGGACCTTGGTTTGTGGTTGGTAAACCGCTAATCATCAAGAAGTGGGAGCAAGGAGAGCCTCTTGAGAAACTGAAACTCTCGTGGATCCGGATTTGGCTGAAGATTCATGACCTTCCAACTGAGCTTTGGGACAAAGAGATGTTTAACGAGATTGGCTCTGTTCTGGGTAAACCTCTTCGGGTTGATAAATTTACGGCTGAGTTTGGAAGATTGGAGTATGCTAGACTCTAGGTTCTTAATCCTGTTGATTTCACATTTCCTAAAGATCTAGACATCCAATGCGATGATGGTCAAGTAGATAAAATCATTTTTTAGTATGAATGGGTGCCCGTGAGGTGTTTGTCGTGTTGCAACTTTGGGCATGAATCTACTCTCTGGGATTTGAAACAAAAGGAAGCCAATCCTCCTATGACTAAACTAAAAAAATAAGACAGCGTGGGTTCCGAAAGTTACTTGTGTAGAGCTTGTTGTAGAAGAGATTAAAGAATTTAGTGACACTATTGAAGATATCAATACTGCAGCGACTATTGTTGAATTGCCTACTTCCATCACCAATGTTCCTCCCCGGGTACCAATGGTATTTCAACTATGGTGAAAGAGAAGGTAGTTTCTCCTCAAGTCACCCCAATGCCTTTTCCAGTCCGGGAAACTCAAGCAAGCAGGAAATTCAAGTCCCCTCCAAGAGTTGTTCCTAAATCTATTTCTTTAGTAAGAAATATTCAGCTATCTCCTAAAAAGTTTTCTTTATTATCTAATCTTAGTGAAGGGGATAGCGACTCAAATTCTAATGACAGTTTGGTGAATGTTATTCCATTAATCCTTTCTCCATTTCGAGAAGGAAGAAGAGATCGGGGTGCTAGAACTTGGGAAGAAATCAAAGCCTAGGTGTCGTCTTCGTCCTTTGTCCAAGTTGATCAGATCTGGTCTCCACTAACAGTAGTAATGCTCCTGGAAAGCTATTCAAAATGGATGTGGAAATCGTAGATGGTAAGTTGATTTACTCGAAGAGCATAGTAGAGAGGAATCTAAAGCGTTGGAGCAGAAGCTGCAGAACTGTTGTGGGGTACATTGTGGGACTGAGTGCACATTGGCCAACATTGACTCGTCATTTAGCCCAGATCTAGAATATCAAAGGTTCACTTGAAGTTAGATCAAGAGGCAAAGGTTTTTTTCTTATCATGTTCTCCAACGATGAAGATCTTGTGAATGTGATAGAAGGCGGACCTTGGCTTGTGGCTGGTAAACTGCTAATCATCAAGAAGTGGGAGCGAAGAGAGCCTCTTGAGAAACTGAAACTCTCAGAGATCCCGATTTGGCTGAAGATTCATGACCTTTCAATTGAGCTTTGGGGCGAAGAGATGTTTGACAGGATTGGCTTTGTTCTGGAATCTGGATAAACCTCTTTGGGTTGATAAATTTGCAGCTGAGTTTGAAGACTGCAATATGCTAGACTCCAGGTTCTTATTCCTATTGATTTCACATTTCCTAAAGATTTGGATATCCAATGTGATGATGGTCAAGTAGATAAAATCACTTTTGAGTATGAATGGGTGCCCATGAGGTGTTCGTCGTGTGGCAACTTTGGGCTTGATACTCTCTGTGATTTGAAACAAAAGGAAGCCAATCCTCCCGTGACTAAACTCAAAAATAAGACAGTGTGGGTTCCGAAAGTTACTTGTGTAGATCTTGTTGTAGAAGAGATTGAAGAATCTAGTGACGTTGTTGAAGATATTAGTATTGCACCAATTATTGTTCAATCGCCTACTAGCATCGCCAATGTTCCTCCGTGTACCAATATTATTTCAACTAAGGTTAAAGAGGAGTTTCCCCTCAAGTCACCCCAATGCCTTCTCCAGTCCGGGAAACTCAAGCAAGCAGGAAATCCAAATCCCATCCAAGAGTTGTTCCCAAATCTATTTCTTCAGTAAGAAATATTCAGCTATCTCCTAATAAGTTTTCTTTATTATCTAATCTTAGTGAAGGGGATAGCGGTTCAAATTCCAATAGTAGTTTGGTGAATATTATTCCCAACGGATAAGAAATATTCAGCTATCTCCTAATAAGTTTCCTTTATTATCTGATCTTAGTGAAGGGGATAGCGCCTCAAATTCCAATGGCAGTTTGGTGAATATTATTCCCAATGGATAATCCTTTCTCCGTTTTGCATGGAATGTGAGAGGAATTCACAACAAAATCTCTCGCATTGAGAGTGAAATTTTGTAGGAATAAAGCTGATATCTACATCATTCTTGAATCCAGAGTTCAAAAAGATGATATTTCATCTGTAGTTGAGTCTGTGCAGCCAGGAACTAAGTTTTTATCTAACTCTGAGTATTTATTCATACACTCGTATTATTCTGCTGTGGAAGGATCCTCTTATTACCATCAATAAAGTGTTTGACAATGAACAAATTTTGCACTGTGGAGTTAGCTATGGTGATGCTAATCGTCTTCTGGACATTCTTCCTAGTCTCATTGATATTAATCAGGTAGCTCTTATAAAAGGCAGAACTATCGGTGATGAGCTCTTGAGGTCTTTCCCTATTGGTAATAGTCTGAAGATGTGTGTGAAAGTGGATTTATCTAAAGCGTATGACATAATGAGAAATGATTATATTATTTTTCTTTGAAGAAAATGGCTTTTCCGGACTGTTGGTTGAACTAGATTCAGGTTTGTTTCAGTAGTACTTCTTTCCAAGTCTTAACGGTTCTCCTTCTCCAGTGTTTAAACCCTCTAATGGTGCGAGGCAAGGTGATCCCTTGGCCCCATATCTGTTCGTAATTGCTATGCAAGCAGTGGCGAAACTGGGACCCGGTGGTTTTTTTGGGGGGGAGGGCAAAAAAGTTAAATGCTCAAGGTAAGTTTTGAACTCATGACCTTTAGTGTAGCAAATAACATGTCAACTACTACACCCAACTTTAATTTGTATCTTTTGTGTGAAAACGCATATATATTGTAAGTATATTCTGCATGTACTGCAAAAAAATTGCACAATGTCTAAACCAAGATTCGAACCTATATCAACACAGTACATGAATATATATATATATATATATATATATATATATATATATATATATATATATATATATTTTTTTTTTTTTTTTTTTTTGGGGGGGGGGGGGGGGGGGGAGGGGGCTCATGGCCCCTGCCGACCCCTCCTTGGTTCCACCCCAGTATGTAAGGTTTTACCTCTATCACTGATGCCTTTGTGCGAAGTGATCGTTTAGTTCCTATTCAAGCTTCCGATAGTTCTGGCATTTCACATATCATTTTTGCGGACGATTAACTCATGTTTTCTAGAGCTGATGAGTCAAATGCCCGTGCTATTGCTACTGTTCTTGATACTTTTGGCAGAGTTTCGGGGCTCAAATTGAATAACTCCAAAAATCAAATGTTTGTTAGTAAAAGTGTTCTGAATATGTATGCTTTATCTGATATTCTGAAGATTGATTCTACTACTCTTCCTGTCCGATAACTGGGATTACCTTTGTTTACAGGTAGACTCACTAGAGCTATGTGTTCACCCATACTGGATAAGATTAAGAAAAAAAAGTGGACTCCTGGAAAGGTACGCTTCTTTCTTTTGTTGGTAGAGTGGAGTTGGTCATCTCTATCTTTACTTATATCATGTTTTTTGGTTGTCTGTGTTTCGCTTGCCTAAATCTGTTACTCAAGATATCAAGAAGGTGATGAGGAACTTTTCTTGGAATGATACTGATTTACAGAAGCATATGCATACTGTGTATTGGGACACTATTTACAAACCCAGATTGGAAGGAGGTTTGGGTATTCGTTCTGTGGAAGATAGGTCTAAAGCTGGTTTATTGAAAAACTTATGGGACATAGCTAACAATAAAGAGTCGTCGTGGGTTAAATGGCTACATGAAAGGTATATCCGCCAGGAGTCCTTGTGGTCAGTTGGGAGTTAGCCCAACTCTTCTTGGTTATGGAAAAAGCTCCTAAGTTAAAGGGGTATGCTCAAATCACATATCGATTTTTGTTTGGGTGATGGCTGTAAGTTCCTCTTTTAGAAAGAACCTTGGCTTCCGGATAAAAATTCTCTTCTTGGTCTGTGTGATAATCATATGATTCTGAGATTAGGACAGGGTCCTAACTGTAAAGCTAGTTGTTGCTTGAGTGGAGTTTGGAAGTTGTAAAGCTATTCAAAATATCCTTTATAATCTGCCTTTGCCTACTGGTTCTTGTGATCTGCTGAAATATAAGGGAAAGAACTCTTTTCGTTTGAGAGATGGTTGGGAGATTGTTAGAAAGAAAAATCCCCTAGTTGATTGGTCTAATTGAGTCTGGAAAGGTGAAGTGCCTAGAAGATGCACTTGTCTCATGTAGAAGTGTATTCTTAGTAGACTACCTACTATTGATTTTCTGAAACGAGTTGGGTTTCATATGGTATCTAGATGTGTTTTGTGTAAGAATGAAGACGAAGATGTTGTTCATCTGTTCTTTAACTGCCAGTACAGCACTAAAGTCTGGGGTCTTTTCTCTGTTGAGTATGGTCCTAGACCTTCGATTTTTTATGATTTGCTGTGGCTAATTGGAGAAAGGAAGGTTGCTGCTGTGCTTATCATCTACAAAATTTGGAGTGAAAGAAACTGTTAATATATGTCTTTATTTACTGTTCTTCTATTTTACATTTATATATGGACCTCATTGTAAATGTTCTACTAATATAAATATAAGGGTACACACATTGTGTAACCCTAAGCTCTCCAATTCTTGTGTTATTTCTCATGGTATCAGAGCAGTAGATCTGACGCCGCCACCGTCCCACCCTTCTCTCTCTTCCCCCACCCGCACTGCCACCGTCGGGCGCCTCGTGCCCCCCGCCCACCGCCCCCACCCTCCGCGTCGCGGCCGCACGCAGCAGGCGCCGGCCGCCGCCGCCGCAGCAGCGGGGCGCTGCGGTGCCGCTGCCGCAGTAGGCCGCCGGGCGCCACCGTCGCCTCCTGCTGTCCGGCCACTGGTGCACAGCCCTCCGGGAACTTCTGGCGTGATTCTGTCCCTCCCGTGAACATCGTCGTTGTTGCCTACGTGTGCTGAAATTTTTCGGCCATGTTTCCTACCAGCCTGTGTTGGCCGATTGAGCCACCGGGTTCCTTGCTGCGCTCTGGCGTAGCCCGTATGTGAGAGGTCCATCCGATTTGTAGATTTGTGCCTACTGCTGCCTACCTAAGGACGTAGGCAGCCTTCTACTACCTGTTCCTGCCTTCTGCTACCTACCTGTCACTCTAGGAGTTGGTCTACTTATACCTCATAGCGTCCTCCGGTGAAGATTTGCGCCGTCAAGTCACTACAGTCAAACTTGATGGACGCAACTACCAGCATTGGGTGTGTTCCATGCAAATCTATGTTAAATCTCAAGGCAAAATGTCTCACTTGACGTGTGATCCACCTCCTGTGCCTGCTGCAACTGCCAACTCCAAAGATGTTAAAGCCTATGATGACTGGGTGAAAGATGACTCTACTGTTATGACATGGATTCTGAATAGTAGTGAGACAAAAATTAGTGTCACATTATTATACCTGCAGACAGCCAAGCAGATGTGGGATCAGCTTGCTAGTACCTACTCACACAGCCAGAATCCAAAGAAAGCGTTTGATATCAACAAACAACTCAGTCGTCTGCATTTCTCGGGATCTGACCTTACTGACTATTTCTCTGCCTTCAAGGGACTTTGGAAGGAATTAGAGGCCAACCATCCCTTGTCTACTGATTTGGCTACTATGCAACGTCAACGCCAGGAGTTGCAAGTAGTCCAGTTCCTATGTGGCTTACCTGACTCCTATGTTGGGGTTGTGGATCAAATTCTAGCCAGTGATCCACTACCTACTCTACAGAGTGCTTTTCAACGTCTACAACGCCTGCCTGCATCTTCATCTGTGACATCTACTGATACCGGTGATTCTACTGCACTTATTGCGATGTCTGGTCGTAGTCGTGGTCGTAGACGCGATCGGTCTCACGACACTCGCCCCCCCTAGTGCTGGAAGGGGGAGGAACTCTTCTGGTCGTGGAGCATCTTCTGGACCTCCTGTTGTTGCACGCCCTCAGACTGGTCAACGGTTCTGCAACTTCTGTGGACGGTCTAATCATATTGAAGAAAAATGCTGGGAAAAATATGGTAAACCGGCTTGGGCCAATGCAGCCACTGATGCTACTACCTCTTCTGAGATAGCTACCCAGCCTGATGCCTCGTGTACTTCTACTGCTGATTTCATTCGTGTTGAGGTCGAGCGTCTTCTGCTTGAGCGTACTGGCTCATCTTCTACTGCCACCACTACTGGAGCACATGTTGCAACTTTCTCTGGTTGTGATACTGCCTTCCTCACTGCACCATCTTCTAGTACTGGTAATACTAAATGGGTTATTGATTTGGGCGCATCTTCTCATATCTGGGAATCAATCTTTGTTCAGAAATTTATCTAAACTGATTACTCACTCGTCTGTTATGCTTGTTGATGGCTTCAAGTCGGCTATTTCAGGGATTGGAGATATTTTTTCTGAGTTCATGCTGAGATTTGCGCTATATGTGCCTCGCTTTCCCCTGATTTATTATCTGTTAGCAAGATTTTACGTAGCCTGAACTGTAGTCTGACTTTTGTACCTGGTTCATGTGTTTTTCAGGACCTTCGCACAAGGATGAAGATTGGTGGGGGGCATGAAGGTTCTGATGGCTTGTACTACCTAGACAATCTAAAAAAAGTGGACAATGTAGCTTTGGCTTCTGCGTTATCTTCTTCAGTTTCGGCATTACTGTGGCACTACAGACTTGGGCACCCATCTTCTAAGAAACTGTGACATATTGTATCTGATGTAGGGACACATGTGTTTCAGTGCAAGTCATGTCATTTAGGGAAACATACTAGGGTTGTTTATCCTAATCTCTCTAGTTTTTCAGACTCTGACTATGCAGAAAGTCACTCTGATCGTAAATCAACATCGGGCTATTGTACAATTGTAGGCGGAAATCTTGTTACCTGGAAAAGCAAAAAGCAGACTGTCGTAGCCAGATCCAGTGCAGAGGCAGAATACCGAGCCATGGCTCATACTGCCTGTGAACTTTTGTGGATCCAGAGTCTCCTCCAGGAGTTTGACATATCCTATTCCAGCCCTATACCAATGTTTTGTTACAAAACGGCCTCCATTTTTATTGCGAGCAACCCCACTTTTCGTGAGAGGACAAAACATATTGAGGTTGACTGTCATTTTGTTCGTGAAACAGTCCTTTCTGGCCGGATTTGCACTCCACGTCTCAGCACTGAAAAGCAAGTAGCAGACATCTTCACCAAGATTCTTCCAAAAGCTCGTTTTCAGACTCTAGTGGACAAGCTGGGCATGTTCGACATCTACACTCCAACTTGAGGGGGAGTATAGAGATATGTTGTGTTCAATTGAGTGTCATGTGCCTAGCATGTGCCTCACTTATGTTTTTACTTCAGTGGTTTAGTCCCATATTGCTCATCTCTACTTTAGTTTCTAATCTCCTCTGTTATATAAGAGACTGTATTGGACACATGTTTAATCATCGAATATACAATTCCTATGCTATCTATACCACCCAGTGACCAGTCATCTCCGGCTCTGGAAGTCAGTGAGGTTACTAGATCCCATCGTAAGGTTCATTTTTAAATTCTGGAAGTCAGGGGATTGCCACCTAATGACCACCGTTCTCTTCAAGCCTCTGTTAGTTTCTTGCCAAATACTTGTCTTATACAGGACTTGAAGACGGGGAAGAAGATTGGCGAAGGATATGAACTGGCTGGACTATACTACTTGCAGCAGCTTTCCACAGCATGTGTCGTTGGATCTCCTTTAGTGGTGCATAGTCGTCTTGGTCATGCGCTTCTAGAAAAGCTCAAGGTTTTGGTTCCAGGTTTGTCCAACCTGGAGAGTTTGCAATGTGAATCATGTCAATTTGGGAAACATACAAGGTATGTCTTTAGGTCTAGGGAGAGTCAAAGAACAAAGTCTATTTTTGAGTTGGTACATTCTGATGTATGGGGTCCAAGTCGTGTCACAACTAAACTTGGATTTCAATATTTTGTCATTTTCTTCGATGATTATTCTCGTGCTACATGGCTTTATCTGATGAAGGAGCGATCTAAACTTTTGTCCATATTCAAGTCTTTTTGTGCAGAAGTGGAAACCCAGTTTAAAAAGAAAATCTGTACTCTTTGTTCTGACAATGCTAAAGAATACTTCAGTCGTGACTTTATCCATTTCACGTCCACACATGGCATCATACATCAATCATCTTGCCCACATACTCCACAACAAAATGGAGTGACTGAGAGGAAAATCCGTCATATTGTTGAGACTGCTCGCACTCTTCTCCTTCATATGCATGTTCCTAGAGAATTCTGGGGGATGCAGTTCTCACTGCCACCTACCTCATCAACCGTATGCCATCATCCGTTCTCCAAAACCTAGGTGTGTTCAGATCCTTCATCCTATAAAGCCATTGTACAATGTTCCACCTAGAGTGATTGGATGTGTTTGTTTTGTCCATTGTCTTGATCCACGTTATGGATAAATTGAGTCCAAAGTTCGTCAAATGTGTTTTCTTAAGTTATTCTCAAGTTCAAAAGGGGTACAAATGCTACAGTCCTACCTTACATCGCTTCTTTGTATCTGCAGATGTCACATTCATTGAAGACACATCCTATTTTGATGATAGTTCTTCAGTGAAACCCGTGGTTATGGAGGAACTCTTGCCTCTTCCCATCATTGTCGAGTCTCCTACTTTTGAGTCCCCTAGCGATGATGGTCCTCATGATGTAATTCCACCCAGCCCAGCTAGACCACCAGTCACTCAGGTTTACACTCATCGTACAGGTACAAGTGGGCAATCTAGTTCTGGAACCAGAGTAGGTGGTACGTCCAGTACCAGTTCAGCTCCTTCTCCAGATGCTTCCTTGTCAGAAGGTCAAGTAGAGACAATTACTCCATCTTTTCAACAGAATCTTCCTATTGCCCTAAATAAAGGCATCAGATCATGCACACTTAAAAATATTCAACATCCTATTTCTAACTTTGTTTCATATAGCCACATCTCACCTTCATATCATGCTTTTATTTCTTCTATGTCATCTGTTTCTATACCTCTGTCTGTTTCAGTTGCACCTAATCAACAAGGTTGGCGTCATGTTATGGATGAGGAGATGTCAGCTCTTAACCAAAACAAGACATGGTATCCTGTTTCACGCCCACATGGCAAGTCTGTTGTTGGATGTCATTGGGTTTACACTGTCAAAATGGGTGCAGATGGTTGTGTTGATCGACTCAAGGCGTGTTTGGTAGCCAAGGGTTACACTCATATCTAAGGGGAGGAATACTCAGAAACCTTCTCTCCTGTGGTAAAGATGACATCTATTCGCATTTTCATATCTCTGGCTGCTATTCACTCTTGGCCTCTACACCAGCTTGATATTAAAAATGCATTCCTTCATGGTGATCTAGATGAGGAGATTTATATGGAGCAACCACCTGGGTATGTTACTCAGGGGGGTCAGATCTAGTATGTCGTCATCACAAGTCCCTCTATGGTCTAAAGAAGTCACCTCGTGTCTGGTTTGGCAGATTCAGTAGTGCTCTTTTAAAGTTTGGTCTCCAGATATGTACTATGGATCATTCAGTCTTCTACAGATCACAGAGTTCAGGGAGCATTTTTCTAGTGGTATATGTTGATGATATTGTGATTACTGGTGATGACAGGCATGGCATTGCACAATTAAAGACATTTTTACAAGGTCAATTTCAGACAAAGGACTTGAGTAGTCTCAAATATTTTCTAGGGATTGAAGTTGCCAAGTCCAAGTCTGGGATAGTTATCTCTCAGAGAAAATATGTCTTAGATCTTCTCACTGAGACAGGGATGTTGGATACCGAACCTGTCGATACTCTAATGGATCTGAAAGTCAAATTATCCATGGAGCAGGGGGAGTTACTTGATGATCCATGGAGATTTAGACGACTTGTTGGGAAGTTGATTTATTTGAGTGTCACTCGGCCCGACATTACCTTTACTACCAGTGTTGTTAGTCAGTTCATGGATAAGCCATGCACAGGTCATATGGAGGTTGTGATGCGCATTCTGAGGTTTATCGAGAAGTCTCCTGGGAAAAGGGCTTTTATATGAAAATCATGGACATCTACAGGTTCAGGGTTTCTCAGATGTTGATTGGGCTGGATCTAGTATTGACAGAAGGACTATTTCTGTCTATTGCGCATTTTTAGGAGGAAACTTGGTGTCATGGAAAAGCAAAAAGCAGACTGTAGTTGCAAGATCTAGTACAAAATCTGAGTATAGAGCTATGACCCTAGCAACATGTGAGTTGATGTGGATTCGTCACTTGCTAGAGGAGCTTGGCTTTATTCAGAAAACTCCCATTGACTTGGAAGTGTGACAACCAAGTTGCTATCCACATTGCCCAAAATCCTGTCTTTCATGAGAGAACCAAACATATTGAAGTTGATTGTCATTTTATACGAGAAAAGATTCAACAAATTTTGATTCAGTTATCACCAATCAGATCAGAAGACCAGTTAAGCTGATTTAATTACGTTAGAGAGTCTATATTAGCCTATTTAGTTAATAGGTTAATTAGTTAAGTGGGCCTTTAGTGTCTCGGCCCGTTTAGATTACTTGGGACACAAGTCTCAGGGTTTCTCCCTTGCTCCTATATATAGGACAGGGTTGTACCTCTTTTAATCATCTAATCCCATTTGCGCTCAATACATTATTATTTCACAATTTACAAAGTCCCTAAATGGTTGTCGGATTCAATACTTATGTAACAAACTGGGTACAAATGATATATATGCTCCAGCTTGAGGGGGAGTGTTAATATGTGTGTATAGGGACCTACTTGTATGTGTGATAAAAGTCAGGGACCTATGTGTAAAGAGTCTTGTATGTAAATATAGAAGCACCCCAACCGTAAGAATGGTTGAGGGGTTCTCCCATCTTTTGCATTCACAAACCATAACCATCTGTGATGAGGTATGTTCACATCCCTCCCATCGATAAGAATGCCTTTGGCAGTCTTGAGAGAGAAGCAGCCAGAGTATTCCTCCGTTCACACTCCACTATCCTTTTGGCCATCAATGTGAACATGGCCAAAAGGTTGTAAAGGCCTTCCTCACATAGAAGCATAGACAGGAGGCTACAATCGCAATCAACCTAGCCAATCAAGACATTAGACCAGTGTTAATATAGGTGTTGTCTTATTTATGTTATGTTATTTTCCATTATATCTGGACCTTTCTGTAATTGTTACATTACTATAAATAGAAGGGTGCACACATTGTGCAACCCTAAGCTCTCCAAATCTCATTGTTTTTTACATGGTATCAGAGCAGGCCTAGATCCTGCCGCTGCTCGTGCCCTCCCTCCCTTCCCTCTCTCTCCTCTCTCCGGCGCCCCCCCCCCCCGCCCCGCCCCTCTTCGGCTGCCGGCAGTGCAGCGCCGCGACAGCTAGTCGGCCGAGCAGACGTAGCCGCCAGGGTCCGCTCTCCCGCCTGGTTCTAGACTTCGTTTGCCCGCGGGTTTGCTTTCCGTCTGAGGCCATCTCCGGATCTGTTTTTTGTCTGCCTGCCTGTGTGACTGGTTGAGTCATCGGGTCCCTTGTTGCGCTCCGGCGTAGCCGTTATGTGAAGCGGTCCTCTTGATCGGTAGATCTATGTCTGCTGCTGCCTACGTCTCCTTCTACTGCCTATACATGCCTGCTACCTACCTGTACCTCTACGTCCGCATCTGGTTCTTCCTGTTGGCGTCTACTCATGAGGATCTGCGACGCCAGGTGACAACTGTAAAGCTGGATGGGCACAACTACCAGCACTGGGTGTGCTCTATGCAGATATATGTTAAATCACAAGGGAAAATGTCGCACCTGACGCGAGATTCGCCACCTGTGCCTTCTGCAACAGCTGATTCGAAGGATGTGAAAGCCTATGATGATTGGGTGAAAGACGACTCCACAGTCATGACATGGATTCTGAATAACAGCGAGACCAAGATTAGTGTCACCCTATTATACCTGCCAACGGCGAAGCAGATGTGGGATCAGCTTGCCAGCACTTATTCACACAGTCAGAATCCCAAGAAAGTGTTTGATATCAACAAGCAGCTTGACCGCCTACGTTTCTTTGGATCCGATCTGACGGATTACTTTTCTGCTTTCAAAGGACTATGGGGCGAATTAGAAGCCTACCATCCCTTGTCTACTGATTTGGCTACTATGCAACGACAGCGACAGGAGTTGCAAGTAGTCCAGTTCCGTTATGGCCTACCTGACTCCTATGTAGGGGTGGTAGATCAAATTCTAGCCAGTGACCCGCTGCCTACTTTACAGATTGCCTTTTAGAGACTACAGCGCCTGCCTGCATCGTCATCGGAGACTCCTACTGATACAGAGGATTCGACTGCTTTTGTTGCGATGTTTGGTCGTAGTCGTGGTCGTGGCCGTGGGCGCGGTCGCTCACATGATGCTCATCCTCCTCTTGGTGCTGGCCGAGGGAGGAATTCTTCAGGTCGTGGAGCATCCTCTGGACCTACTACTACTACTGCTCGTCCTCAGACTGGTCAACGCTTCTGCAACTTCTGTGGCCGGTCTAATCATGTTGAAGACAAGTGCTGGGAAAAATACGGCAAACCAGCTTGGGCCAATGTGGCCACTGATGCTACTACATCTTCTGAGACGTCTACCCAGCATGATGCCCCAGATACTTCTACTGCCGACTTCATTCGTGTCGAGGTTGAGCGCCTATTACTGGAGCGTACTGGCTCGTCATCTACTGCCACGACAAGTGGAGCTCATGCTGCGACCTACTCGGGTTGTGATACTGCCTTCCTCAGTACTCCATCCTCTAGTGCTGGTAATACAAAATGGGTTATCGATTCGGGCGCATCGTCACACATTTCTGGGAATCGAGTTTTATTTAGAAATTTATCTAAACCAACTACTGCTTCTTCTGTTATGCTTGCTGATGGCTCTAAGTCTGCGGTTTCTGGGGTTGGAGACATTGTGTCTGAGTTTCTTCTGAAGTCTGCTTTATATGTGTCTCGTTTTCCGCTGAATTTATTATCTGTTAGCAAAATCTTACGCAGCCTGCAATGTAGCCTGACCTTTATACCTGGTTCGTGTGTTTTTCAGGACCTTCGCACGAGGATGAAGATTGGTGGGGGGCATGAAGGATCTGATGGCCTTTTTTATCTGGATGATCTGCCAAAAGTGGACAAGGTTGCGTTGGCTTCTACTTTATCTGTGTAATATGTATCAGTCTCAGCACTACAATGGCACTACCGACTTGGACATCCTTCTTCTGAAAAACTGAGACATGTTATTTCTAGTGTTGGCACTCATAAGTTTCAGTGTGACTCATGCCAGTTAGGGAAACAGACTAGGTTGTTTACCCTAAGCGTCCTCAGATTAGTAGCAAAAACAATTTTGATCTTGTTCATACTGATGTATGGGGTACATGTACTGTGCCTAATTTATCTGGCTACAAATATTTTTTACTATTTATTGATGATTTTTCTCGGACCACTTGGTTGTTTCTGTTGAAAAGTAGGTCTGAAGTGTTGTCTACTATTAAATTCTTTGATGTTGAGGTGAAAACACAATATGCTATGCATGTTAATGTTTTTCGTACTGATAATGCACTTGAGTTTGTCCAAAAAGATGTTGCACTGTTTTGTCAGTCTGTTGGTACTTTACATCAAACTTCATGTGCATATACACCACAACAAAATGGAGTAGCTGAGAGGAAAAATAGACATTTGTTAGAAGTTGCTAGAACCATTATGCTGCATTATCATGTACCCAGACCGTTCTGGCCTGAAGCAATATTGACTGCTTGTTTCTTGATTAATCGGATGCCTTCCTCTGTGATTGGAAATAAAGTACTTGTCCAAATTATGCAACTTAATGCACCTTTATTTACTGTACCTCCTCGGATTTTTGGTTGTACGTGTTTTGTGAGATTGCTTGGTTCTACTCATGATAAATTATCTCCTCGTGCTGAGAAATGTATTTTCTTAGGGTATTCTCGTACACAAAAAGGATATAGATGCTATAGTCCTACTGCAAAGAAATGGTTCATCAGCAGTGATGTTGTCTTCTTTGAGGATACCCCATACTACTCCACTAGAGGAGATAATTTGCAGCCTGATATTATTGCTTCTCCTCTGCCTATTACTACTGAATGTGTGTCTGAAAATTCTAATCAAGTGCCATCTAAGAGTACGACACCACCTCTTCGTGTTTATCAGTGCAGGAACAGAACACCACCTGAACAAGACCCCCCTACTCAACACCAATCTCCTCCTCAAGAAGGTCCTGCCACACCTGAGGTAATTTCTGACCTGGATTTACCTATTGCTCTTAGAAAGGGAACTCGTTCCTGCACTTCTCATAATATTGCTAACCATGTATCTACTACACATCTGAGTATTCATGCTAGCAATTTTGTCTCTGCTTTATCTGTTGTCAATATTCCAAAAAATACTCATGATGCCTTGCAAAGTACAGCCTGGACTTCTGCTATGCAAGAAGAGATGAGTGCTCTTACTGACAGACACACCTGGGAGTTGGTGGATCCTCCTCCTCAATGTAAGCATGTAGGTTGCAGATGGGTATATGCTGTTAAATATCAACCTGATGGTACTATCGAACGGATGAAGGCACGCTTGGTTGCAAAAGGGTATACACAGACTTATGGTATTGATTACTTTGAAACTTTTTCACTTGTTGCCCGCCTTAATTCAGTCAAAATTCTCCTTTCTGTTGCTATTAATCTAGACTGGCCTCTGCTGCAATTAGATGTCAAAAATGCCTTCTTGTATGGTGATCTGCAAGAGGAAGTTTATATGGAGCAACCCCCTGGGTTTGTTGCTCAGGGGGAATCACACAAAGTCTGCAGGTTGAAGAAGTCTATTTATGGGCTCAAATAGAGTCCTCGTGCCTGGTTTGATAAATTGAGAAAAATTCTGATTGAGTTTGGCTTTCTGAGATCTCAAGTGGATCATTCTGTCTTTACTAAGAAGACTACTACTGGCATTGTGATTCTTATTGTCTATGTGGATGATATTGTTCTTTCTGGCAGTGACTCTATTGCCATTCAGGCTACTAAAGCCCATCTCTGCAAGCACTTCACTACTAAATACTTGGGTAAACTGTGGTACTTTCTGGGCATAGAGGTATCCAGAACCTCTAATGCACTAGTGTTGTCTCAGAGGAAATATGTTGTAGATCTTTTACAGGAGACTGGTATGCTTGGAGCTAGACCTGTTGATACTCCTCTAGATCCCAATGTCAATTGGGATGATGATTCTTCTCCATCTTTTGCTGATAATAAAAAGTACAGGAGATTGATTAGTAAAATGATATATTTGACTGTGACTAGAGCTGACATATCTACTTCTGTGGGTCTTCTTAGCAGGTACCTAGATAAACCCAGACAGTGTCACTGGGATGCACTATGTCATATTCTGCGATATCTGAAACAGTCTCCTGGCAAGGGACTTCATTACAGGAAAAATGGGCACTGTTCTCTGGAAGGGTATTCTTATTCTGATTATGCAGGGAGTCGGATTGACAGAAAATCCACCTCTGGATACTGTACCTATGTTGGAGGCAATCTAGTCACATGGAGATCCAAGAAACAAAATGTGGTTGCCAGATCTAGTGCTGAAGCTGAATATAGGGGCCCATACTGCTTGTGAGCTTCTTTGGGTACGCTCTCTTCTAAAAGACTTCGGTGTTGAGTCTTCTTCTGTTATACCCATGCACTGTGATAATAAAGCTGCTATCTTTATTGCTAACAATTCTATCTATCATGAGCGCACCAAGCATATTGAGGTTGACTGTCATTTTATTCAAGAATCTATTCTCACTGGCAAGATCTGCGCACCTTTTACTCGATCTGAAGACCAGGTTGCTGATATCTTCACCAAGATGCTGCCTAAGAAGCATTTCTGCGCTCTGATGGACAAGTTGGGCATGATTGACATCTATGCTCCAACTTGAGGGGGAGTGGTAATATATGTGTTGTCTTATTTATGTTATGTTATTTTCCATTATATTTGGACCTTTCTGTAATGGTTACATTAGTATAAATAGAAGGGTGCACACATTGTGCAACCCTAAGCTCTCCAAATCTCATTGTTTTTTACAACCAGAACATGAGCAAGAACATCAAAAGGCCTTCGAGCCAGATTATGAAATAAAATCACACACCAATTTTCCAGCCAAAAAGAGATCTCCCCGACTGGTAATCTATCTATTGTGTTTAATAATTTGCAGTAGGAAAGGTAGACCAAATTTTCCTCTAAAGAGGGGACGAGACCTGCTAATCTTCAAGAAGTAAGTTTGAGAATCATATATCGCCATGCGCTCTCTGCCATGCTTCTACAGAATTTTTCCCATAAGGACGAGCCTATATAAATCTCCAGCAGCAGTTAAGCGCATAGGCTTGATTTATAATCCTCATGTCAGGTAGGTCCAAGCCACCCTGCAACGAGCTACAAGAAATACGACACCACACAACCCAAACTTTGCATTTACTCCCATCTCTAGTCCTCCAGAGGAAGTTTGCAAAGATTAAACTCGAGCTTTCTTTTATCACCGACATGGGGATTGGGGATGCTGCCAACAGATATAGTGTGATTAATGAGAACCACATGCCTAGCAAGGATAACAAGCATCCTTTACATCTAGCTACCTTATCCTGCATCTTTCGGATCAAGGGGTTGTAGTGATGACGGCGAAGAGGACCATGTACCAAAGGGGTACCAAGGTATTCATGGTTGTCCCTTCCCCATAATATGATATCTGCAGACTGCAGTGCATTTGCCATGGCATCAGTAGAATTCTGCTCTTTTGTGCCCATCAGAGAACCAGACTTCGCAAGCTTCACTTACTATCCAGTGACTGCTCCATACTCATCGAGGAAGCACTTCAAATTCGCCATGAAAGAGGGGAGGTTGGAGGTTAAAAAATGAGATCATCCGCACATGGTAGTAAAGAAGGTGCAGTCTCATTCTTAGCAGCATATCCATCAATATGGCCCAGAAGAAGTTCATGTTTAAATCTCCTGCATGATCCTTCCTTGGAAAGGATGAAGAGGGAAGGAGAGATAGGATACCTATTAGTATATATATTTTACTGTGCTGTGCTGTTTCTTACTTAGTGTATTTTTTTTATTTTAGTTTTTTTCAGCACAGCACGGTAAAATATATATACTAATAATACCTTTGTTTCAAATCTTTTCACAACGGGAAGAAACCTTCAATCTGTCCATTAAGAACCACCGGAGCCCAAGCCTGCTCAAAGAAACTTAGGAAGAGATCTATAACCTTCTGCATCACTCAAACTTTGCCAAGATAGGTCTAAGGAAGCCCCATCCCACCATGTCGTATGCTTTCTTCATGTCAACTTTGATGATAAGATTATCTTTGTGTTCATTCACTTCAATGTCATGCACCAGCTCTCTGGAAAGCCTGATGTTGGGCATGATGTCCCTACCTCTAATGAAAGCACCTTGTTCTTCCCAAACAAGCTTGCCAAGCAGGGGGTAACCAGTTATTGAAAATTCTACCCAGAATCCGAACAGAAACGTTCTCCACTGTATTGGGCCTGAAATCGGAATCAAGATAGGTTGGATCCTATTTCTTCAGAATAAGAACTATCCTGCTACAAAAGAAACTACGGTGTAAAGTTGTAAAGTATGCCTTTGGAAGAACATCTTGGCCATCTCCAAAAATTCCTTTCTGATAATGTCCCATGTTGCTAAGAAGAACTTTATAGTAAACCCATCAGGGTTGTGCATTGTGTTCCTGTCCATCCCTTGAATTATCACCCATATCAGCCAGAGATAGGTCATCCTCTATCATAAGAAGCTCATGTGGTCATCCTCTATCAACATGGGTCACCCTTGAAGATGAATCAGACTTCTAATGGAGGATGCTCCTGATGATATTTTCTCTTTCATTAATTTTATTTTATGATGTTGAGGCGTTGTTTAAGGGGTGCCTCCCCCACAGACTCATCTACTCTTTCCCATCATGCTTGTTTTTAGCCACTGTCTTTAGGTTGGGCAGATTTTTACCCAATTTTTGGTTATCTCTGCGCTTGCAGACGTGATAGGTCTGTAAGCTGATCTTATCTTATTAATGCATGAACTTTCTTCAAAAAAAAAAAACTCTTGTATAAGGCGAATGGGTTGTCACCAACTACCATGATCATTATCTGTTGGTATATATATGCCCATAGAGCCATCCCAAGCGATTGCATGGAATCGGATATTAATTATTCAATTAATGTGATTATTTGGTTAATTAATGAATTCCAGAATATTCTAATTAATCCACGAGTGTTTTAATTAACACAGTGTTTCTGTTTACCGATGGGTTTAGAAAACCCTACTTCCCTTTGTATCCTATTTAAAGGACGTTGACGGCCGATATCTATATAAGATAGACAGAGGCTTTTCAGTTTACGCTCACGTACGTAAACCCTAGCCGTCACCGTCCTTAGGAGAGAAAGGAGAGCAACGCGCCGCTAGCACGCTGCCGCATAGACACGACTCCTTCCTGCCGGCTTAGGAAGCGCGACGTGGAGTTCCAGTCCATCCGCGTGGACGAAGTAGAGACGCAGACGCTGAGACGCTTGCGTTCAGAGGGCATCAACGACCATCTGTGTGCGTTACGAGCCGCGTACATCATCGCCCGCAAAGGAGCGCCGCCGAATCTTCCTGCGACAGCGAACGGGAGAGAAGTTTCGTCCGTGTAGACAAGCGTCGTTGCACACCTTTGTGCAGCGGAACATCGCCGGACTTGCTCCGCGATAAGGTATATCCTACAAACACTCCTAAATACACTGTTGTCGACGAGATCCTGTTTCGGGTTGTGTGGATTTTATTGCTTCCTCCGCGCATATTTTCTCCACAAAACCCAACAGTTTTTACCCAACTTTTGGTTATCTCTGCGCTTGCAGACGTGATAGGTCTGTAAGCTGATCTTATCTTATTAATGCATGAACTTTCTTCAAAAAACAAACTCTTGTATAAGGCGAATGGGTTGTCACCAACTACCATGATCATTATCTATTGTCCAAAAAAAATCTTCATAATGTCGAGTTGTCGCCTTGCACATTTCAAAGTTTCCATGAAATTCATTTCCATCCTTATCACATATTAGCTTGACCATCCGCCTCTTTTTCCTACCCTTAATAAAGGCATGATAGAACTGGGTATATCTCTCCCCATCTTGAAACCAATAGATGTTAGCTTTATCCCTCCAGATGGCTTCCTCTTGATCGAGGATGATTTTAAGATCTTGCACTACCATGTTCCCATATGTACATATGAAACTGGTCCAACCTTGAGAAATGATGAATGGATATGACATAACGAAAAAACTTAGAAATGGTTTAATAAGTTCTCTACTTGCTATTGGGTAGACACATGCATGAAATATGATGAAGGAAAGTGACTAGCTAACTTCAGGATGAACATTTGATAAGGAACACAACCTAATATGAGAAAGTGAAAAATGAATAATGACCGTGAAATATTGAACATGGTTGCAGTTGACATGAGGGATTAAGTGTATAACGCACAAGAGCACATAAATTGCGTATGATTCTTGGAACTCATGTATGACCATCTCTAAGGGACATGAAGAAAGTCACTATGGAATAGACCGGTAGAACGGGAACAGGCCCAAATGGGAAGGTCGCCATGAGCCAATAAAGGGCAATAAAGAAAACTATGGGTACCCTAAGAGATGAAGGAAATTCGGGTGAAAGAATTACAAAGGATATAATGTGCTTGGATATTATTAGAGAAACATCAAGCAAAATGTGTGATTAGATAAGATAAAGTTATGACGTCTCAATGAAAAGGGTAGGATCAACAATCAACCCTAAGGTCTTATAGGATGATTATAAGTATATGAAATTTATGAGAATGAGGAAAGATCATGTGCTAAGTGCATAAGGTCCTTAGGAGTCAAGAAGAGATCACTCAAAAGGTACCAGTGCCCTAGAAATCTTGAGGGAATGACTAAGGTTGATGATATTTAAGATGCGTACAAGCAGTCATGTGATTATGTTTGAATAAGGATCTTAGATAGGAGTTATGCTAAGACACAAAGGTTATGAGAAAAGTTTTTCCTATGTATGTGCATAGAATTAAAGGAATGGTGGTAATCATGGTATGGAATTGTGAGGGAAATGATTCAATCTGGATCTGAAAGTAAGATGGTAATGTGTGATTCACTGTCTCTACTCTTGGAATGGGATGAGTATTTGGACTACAGCCAAATGCTTATTTCATCTTGTTATGAGTGTGAGAGATTAGTTAGACACATGCCACATTGGAAATAGAAATGATATGAGGAAGAAACACTTAAGTTGAAACCCTTTTAGGATAACCGAGAATTTGATTTATTACCACACCCTTATGAGAGGATGTTGAATAAGTGGTTTGGAAACCTAGGTGGACAAGGTAATTGCCAAATTAAAATTCCAAACGAGAATATGTTTATCAAGTGGAATTTGAATTCTATAGGTATAAGATTGAATATGGTGATCAAAATAATGGATGCAAGAGTTGAGGTACCAAATAAAGGTAAACCAAACTTGACTTGTTGACCAAGCTTGTAACAACCCAGTTAGATGATCCACAGTTAGATGAGATGAAGGGTTTGACAGAGAAACCTCAGACACATATTTCGATGGGTGTGGATGGTAGAATCCGATATGAAAATTGTATTTGAGTTCCTGAGGATTTCCCCTTGAAGATTCATATCTAGTAAGAAACTCATGGTTCTAAATATACAGTACACCTTGGCACCACCAAGATGTTTAAAGACTTACAGCGATGAAAACAGACATAGCAGCATATGTGGCTTGTTGTCTCACATGCCAAATGGTGAAGGTTGAACACCAACGACCGGGTGGGTTACTGCAATCAATTGAAATTCCTGAGTGGAAATGAGACCATATCACTATGGACTTTGTGGCGGGTCTCCCTAAGTCAAAAGAAAGGTCATGATGCAATATGGGTTGTGGCGGACCGCCTAACCAAGTCAGCACACTTCCTCGCCTTAAAGATTATTGCCAAAGTAACATACCTAGATTAACTATATGTTAGAGAAATAGTTCGTCTATGTGGTGTTCCGAGTTTGATTATCTCTGATTGTGACCCTAAATTCACTTCGAAGTTATGGAAGCAAGTGCATAAAGAACTCGGTACGAGGTTGAAATTCAGTACAACTTATCACCCCACACTGATGGACAGTCAGAATGAATGGTTCAGACATTAGAAGACCGGATGAGAATATGTGTGCTTGATTGGGGTGGATCATGGGAGCAGTACTTGCCCTAGCTAAGTTTGCCTATAATAATAGCCACCAAGCCAGTATTAGGATGCCTACGTATGAAGATCTTTATGAGAGGTCGTGTCGGTCACCGCTTCATTGGGATGATGCTTGTGTGAGGACCTTACTGGAGTCAGAGGAACTACAATTATATGCTGACAAGGTTGCTTTGATCGAGCAGGAGCTGAGGAGAGCCCAAGATCGACAAAGCAAGTATGCTGATGCAAAGCGGATAGATTTGAACTTCACTGTATATGATTACGTGTTTCTGAAAATTCAACCCCTTCGAATACACAGGTTGTAAAATGGTGAGCTTCAGAGAAATTTAATGAAGAAGCAGTCATTTGTCACATGGGAATGTAGCGAGAATGATCAACTGAAATGCCACTAACACCAGAGAGGGGAGCAAGAGGTCGAAATTAGTGCAACAACTCCTCCCGACGTACATAATGTGCTAGGAATGCAAAAGGTTTGGTGTTAATGTTGCAACTGTGAGATCCTTCAACGACGTCTAAAAGCGGTGACCAATCTAGAATTAGCACAGATAGCCAATCCACATGTAAAGCGATACTCAGTGGGAATGACGCGACACAAAGACATCAGAAGAGCATATGTGTTGAAGAATACGAAGTTCCATGAAGATAGCCTGGAATATATCACTCTCATCTCTTATCTCTCTCCTCATATGCTCTCTCTCATGTTCTCCTCATACCCTCCTCTCTTTCTCTCTCCTCTATATCCCCATACAACAACTATGAAAAGAATTAGTAGTTGGTGCAGAAAAGAGGCACATGACCCCCCCTCGCGTATGTGGAAGACGTACACATAATGGATGGGTATTCGGAGAGGGGAAATGGAAAACGAGAGGTGTAGTATGTAGATAGGAGAAACCGATAACCGGAGTCAATATGCAAAATGACCCGGTTACAAGATCTGGATAGGAAAAATAAATGGATATGACCTTGACCCAAAAAGGGCATTTGTCCGGCCCTTAGGCCGACAAATGTGGGGGTGCGAGGGCGGAGCCCCGCTAATTTTTTTGGACTAGGTCAAAAAATAATAGGATCTAATTGTCATTAGGTATTGGAGGAGAGAAAGACCTTTCGAGGATGTAAAAGCTTGATCTGAAAGTAGACAGACTGCTTCTGACAAGTCGTGTTTGTATCTTGACACGCCGTGTAACTTTGTTGGTCAAAGGTGACTCGCTCCCAGCAACAGGCCGGGTGGAAATATCGGAGGCGTGAAACTAATTTCCGCCAACACGCTGTGTTGGGAATCTGACACGTCGTGCAAGTGTGAAACGGACTCCCGTCAACACGTCATGTGGGAGTTTGAGACGCCATGTAAGTTGTGATATGTGCCTTCAGGTTTTTTTTTTAAGTGCAACATGTCGTGTCAGTTGAATAACACGCCATGTAGCTTGTGATCTGCACCGTTAGGAAATTTTTAGAATGCGACATGCTGTGTCGGTTGGACAACACGCCGTGTTGGCGGCGGTTAATGCACGATTTTGACGGGAATTAGCGTCGTCAGAGAGAGCATAACCTCGGGAATTAGCACCAAGGAGTGACAAGAATTTGTGAAGTCACTTGTGACAATAGATCTATGCGGATCTGAGACAACAACAACCCTTTGCTAGACTAAGGACAGAACTGCACGGTAATTAGCACCATTAGGGAACGAGGATCAAGGAAGATGACGCCTCCCTTGTTGCTATGTCTTTCTTTGCTACTGCGACGGTGGAGAAGCTTGAAAGGTTGAAGATGGTGGCGTGGTCGGCAATGCTTGATGATGACTGGGATGAGTACTGCATGAAGATGACCGAGAGGACAACCTTGGGAAGAGAGTACGAATAAATCAAGATGGAAATTAGCGTCGTCTAGAGACTCAGACTCGAGGAAGCGTAGATTGCCAGGAAGGATGGCACCGACGCATAGTTGAATATCAATATGAAAGAGGAACTAGTGACAATGGAGGCTAGGAAGTGGTTGGCGGGCGGCCGGCCTAAGCCATGGAGAAATGGCGGGCTCAATTAGTTGTTCTTTCTAGGAGAGAGAGGCACGGCTAGGGTGATGACAAACACAGAGAGTAGAAGAAGCGGAGGCAGCGGCTAGGGTTAGGTCCCCAGGGCACGCTCGATGCCATGTTGAAAGGTGTGAATGGAAAACTCACATGTGATGATGTTATATATTAGATGGCACACCCAATCCTATATATAGGAGAAAGGGTGGAGACTTACAGACTTGGAACTCAAGACATGATATATGGGACGAGACACTTAAGCCCATTAACTAATTATCCAATTAACTAAATAGGCTAATAATATATTCTAATACTCAAGACAGGATATATTGGTCGAGAACATTTATCTTAGATTAATCGAGATCTTCATCTAGGATTGTAGTATTAAATGTGATATATCTTTTATCAAGGGACAAACTTAAAATTTGAAATCAAATTGACTTCGTGCATTTCCTAAAGTCGATGACATCGTTAAGTATCACTATCAGTCACACAGTTGACATAGCAACACTATATATAGGAAGTTGAGAACAAGATTTAAATTTTCATGAAATTGTCAAATTTTCCATTTTCACAAGGGACATGCAGTCCAACAGAATGCATATACGTCATACTAAAAATCCATTAAACTAATGCAAACTACATTAGAATTGAATAAGCAAAACTTCTACTGAAAATACTTAGTTTTTTGGGTAATATTTTCCTTTGGTTTTACTGCTTCTGAAAATTTATAGTAAATACATACCCATAGACAAATAAATGTTTTAGGCTTCATAAATTGTTATTGATCCCATTTTACGTGGTGACTCTATGAATATTATGGGTTAGATATGTTTTCCTTATGCGAATAACATTGTATTAGAACTTCATGGATTTCCATAACGTGCATTGAGTTTACATGGTTTCTATATTGTCACAAGATCATTGGATTTTTCCTTAACGAACCAGTATTTCCCAAACCATTTTTACGGATGGTAAACTAACATCAATAGCTTGTCAAATCCTTAGTTGAGATTGAAACACATAACGTCATCAAAGTCCCTTAAGATTTATTGGAAAAAGTATTGACATGTTGGCATCCTAATAGCCTATTTAATTTCATAAGACTTGTTGACCATAACTACTTAGATTAGGAATTAGACAAAATGCATTATACATCTAAATATCAATCTTACAATAAACATTTTGTTGTTTGGTACAATAAGAAAACAAAATAGTGGTGCATTCTAAGTTCTAACTGAAGATTAGTGTTGTCTTGGTGTCCATGTAGGCATGCATGGACGCCCTTAGGCATTTGAGAAGGATTCCAAATCTAGGCACCTGGGTCCTTAATGACATGGGCGGGCATCCAGGGCCTTTTAGGCCCAAATTTAAGTCATCAAAGGGTGAATTAGCTTAATTTGGGTTCGAGTTATGTCATCTTAGGTCATATATGGTCAAATTAGGTCTGATTGTGACGGATTTCATCTCATTTAGTTCGAATTAGGTCAATTGGGTCAATTTAGGTGTATTTTCACTCAAATAGCTCAAATAGGGTAAGTTTATTTTAGGTCTCACTTAAGTCAAATTAGATCTCATTTAGGTCATTTTATGGCAAGTTTGGTTTAATTTAGGACTTGTTAGGTGTGATTTTAGTGTATTTTATTATGTTTAGAGAGAACCAATCTACATAAACTTATTGGAACACAAGGACACACGCAGACGCGCACACACGGACGCATGCAACACACACACACATATGTATGTATGGGATTAAGAGAGATATTTCTCCCCCTCTCCCATGCCGGTGGCAGAGGCCGAACGCCCGGGAGGGTGGTAAATCAAGGCAGAAACTGGGATTCGAACCCGAGTCCCTTCATGAGACACCGTGCTTGACCACTTGAGCAACTCCTTGTCGGCACACATATGTATGTATGTATGTGTGTGTGTTTCTATATATATATATATATATATATATATAATGTGTGTGTCTATGTATGTGTAATACAAAATTCTCGTGTTGTCTAGGCCTTGACTACCAGACGGCTAGATGCCTCTCTTAAAATGGCACTGCCTAGCCGCTTATACAAAGTGACTAAGGGGTCATGCATAGCCTTATAATGAACTTCAATGGATTTAATAATGACTTGCTTGGTTTTGGCAAAAAATATGCCATTAAATTCCCATGGAAAATCCTATGAAGATTGTATCTTATAACCATTGTAACAATATTATAGAAAAATATCTAAATTCACATGTTAAGATCAAAGAATATAGAGGCTAATAACACTTCCATTATTATTTACTTATGATAAGGAAGTTATGATATGTATTTGTCTATGGTCAACAACATGTAGTTTTTCTCATAAAACATTGAATCAACTTATTTTTAAGCCATTAGCAAAAGAGGCACATGGTATGCATTTCACAAAAAAATCTATGCTTTTTTATTTCTTGATAGTTTCCTAATTGCACGAGAAGCTTGATGTCATTTTTCCGTAGTTAAAACTTTTAGACTAGACTTCTAGCCAATACATTAGATATGTATAGTAAGACAAACTAACGGCAATTATAATGTATACAAAAGGGAAAAAATCTAGTAAGTCACCTGTTTGAAAATTGATGGTATGATGTATGGGTAAGTCAGCGCAACTGAACCCAGTGTCTTCACAAGAGGCCAGAATTGGATTACATCCTAAAAATAAATTTTGTAAAGTGTCACTATGATCCAACATTTTATGTATTCTAACTCCATGGATAAATATGTTCGCAGTTTTACAATCACAAATGTTTTTGGATTAACTGGATGGGCTGCAACCTCACCTGAAGGAAAGGCTGAAGTACCGGTTTCCCCAGCCTCTGAGAGGTTCAAGCTTACATTAGGAACATTTGATAAATCTAAGAGTGTGGAAAGATCATTAATAAATGATTCACCTGCATAGTAGTAAAGTTGACATATAGAAGCTCGTTAATAAAAGTTGGCGAGACATCAGCATGAGTTTTTGCAGACATTGCTTTCTGAAACAACCAGGAAGAACTCAGGTTTGGCTGCAAAAGAAAAAGAAATGAGTGAAGAAAAAAAAGCATAATTTCACGTTTCTAATAAAGATCGACAATAAGAAACAAACCATGTAAGGATTTAGCAAGGATAAACTGTCAGAATCAAGGAAGTTGCTGGTAACTGCTTCATGTATTCCTATATTTTTTAATTGAAAGAGAATACATTACATAAAACTTCTACTGAGCTCAGATAAAAATTGATTATACTAATAAAAAGAATTAGTGCTGAAGATCAAGCAGAATAACAAAACCATATAAGATTTCCTTATGATTTCCTTACAATATTCGATATAATGTTACAACTAAAAATGGAGAAATCAAATGAGTATCCAGAAACATCTGACATATAAATGAAGCTCGGTGCCACCTTCTGACAATCTGTGTACATGCCGAGTCATGCTTCCAAAGCCTCCAAAGGAAACTGGTGACTGGATGCCACTAGCATCACCGACCTGCAATAGATTAAAACATGCAGGAGCAAAAACAACACAAACCCTTATAATCGTATTAAATGAAGAAGAACAATAAAGTCCAGAGGAATAGATATGGATTACCTGTAAAATTCGATCAAATGCTGCGGGTAACGGGCTGCAATGAAGTTATCATCTTAAATCATACACAAAAATACTATTTGGACACATCATGATAAACTGAGAAAAAGCAAATTGATTCTTTCGAACAATCGTGACATCACAAAAATTGAATTGGAGCAAATCAATTACTACTGGCATAATTGCCAGACATTTTAAATAAACTTCTGCCATTAAGTACATATTAGAAGTATCACGTTCATCATACTTCCGACAGGGAATTGTTGAAATGAAATAGTGGAAAACATGCTCAGTTAAATTTACAACAATAACACTGGAAGGAAACTAGGTCTCAAGCGAAACCATGTTCTCCATCTCTTGTGCCTAGTTCTGCAAGCACTTCATATCTTCCCTTAGTCATCAGTTGTATCATAAGCCTCCAACAGATTGATATGGCATACGTCGTGGATACCATTTAACCATGCAAATCTTCTGCTGGGGATCTCCTTAAGAGTTTTTTGGTAAAAGTGGAATCAACATGGAAGATGAATATCGTGCTAGAATAAGGGTGGCACATGCATCCTGTTGAGAGCTATTTAGTTGATGTTTTATTATTTTTAGTTAGTACATGGGCCTAAGTGTATCTCCATCATGGTTGTGCCTAAGTCTGCAATTGTGGCCCCTCTCCTATATATAGTACGGTTTCTCAATTACAAAATATCTTGTAGCCTTCTATCACTATCTAATTTGGTATCATAGCAGAGATCTTAAACCCAGGCTGTCAAGCAAGAGGGGGAAAAGGACTCCTAGCCGGCGGACAGCCGCCCCTTCTTTCTTGTTGGGGCGTCAGCATGTCCTGTGCTAACTCCTTTCCTAAATCCATGCGCTGTCAGCCCTATTTACACAAACCTTGCCATCGGCCAACCTACAGCCGTTGTAATGACTTCTGAGATCCTCTCCTTCAGTTTGCACCATCACCATCACATTCTGTTGTGCGGAAAAAGCAAGGGCATGGATGGATCGGTTGTTGTCCCCTTCACGCATAACTGCCTATTGGGATCCTTTAGCCCTACAAATATGCATTATATGCCTATTTCAGTTTTAGCTTCTAATTTAATGTCATTTGCGCGGCGATTGCGCGGCTTCCTTCTGATCTCTGTAGTTCTGTTCCCTTTTTACCAAGTGAAGCCTCTTCTGCTACCCACCCGTTGTTTTTCATGCCTCTCGTCTCCTATCCCTGCTTAACCTACCACAGCACATCCAGCCCCTGCCAACCCACTACCCCACCTGCCCCTCCCAACCAGCCGATGATGGTATCCCGCTCCCAGCCCCTACCCAACCAAACGTTGCAACTCCCACTATACCCACTTCCAGCCGCTTAACCTTCCCACCCAGATGTCTGTTAACTCTTGTAAAAAATCCATGCCGTCAACCTCCAGCCAATTAACTCCTCAAATTCCGTAAAATAGCAGCCGCATAACTCTCATTGCCGAAAGACCCATCCACCAAGCCGTTACCTTGTTGCTCCCTACCCACTAGATGCAAATCCCATGTTCCCAACGCCGCATGTCCCTTGGCTTCCTCATGTCCATGTCTGCCACTTCCTAAGCCGTCGTCAGCTTCTTCTTGCTCAGGGGGATTCCATCATGCCTCTCCTTTAGTTTGATTGCTATTTTAGAAGACGACAGTCGCATCTGTATTGGTGGTTTCAGATTTTTGATGTGGCTTGTTTGTGGTTTGTTCTTCGGTTGGGGTTCATTGTATTCGTAATCTATGAGAGAGTCTGCTTAATTTAGTTAATAAAGTTATTTGAGTCTATTGTATATGGGCCCAAGTGTATTTTGGCCCATCAGGGTTTAGTCTAAAGTTTGTACACTTCCCCTTCTCCTATATATAGGAGGAAGATTCCTCTTATCAAATATATTGCAAAGCCTTCTTTTACAGTATAACATGGTATTCGAGCAGTGATCCAACCCTAATCCTAAAGGAGACAAAAAGATTTTCTTCCGCCTGCAGGCAGCAACCACCCTTCTTGGGTTGGCCGCTCGTCGACCGTCTCCACCACTTGTTGCATCCCCTACTATGTAACTATTGCACAGAGCAGCTGCACCATCTCCACCCTATCACCGTACAGTTTCCTCTCCATCCCTATCGTTTTGCCTTTTTTTTGGTTTCCCCATGCCTCCTCACCTTCTGCCACGCCCCTAAACCCGCCGCCACCCCATTCCTCAGACTCCCTCCCATACACGCCACCTAGCCCAACTCCCACAAAACCACCCTGATTCCCTCCTGTGACTCCCGTAAACTCAATCCCCTCCGATCCATAAACCTGTGACTCCCCTAACTCCCTTCCCCAACTGTGACTCCCATACTTCCTCTCCTCCCGCCCTATTCTGCCAACCCCTCCCCTATCAACTTCAATCCCCGCTACCTGCTCTAACCCACCTCAGCCCCTACCCAATACCTGCTATTGTCGTCATTATCTCCCAGCTCAAAGATGATTCCTGTTGCTACCGTAAATCACCATGTTGCCATTAATAAATTCTTCCCTGATTCCTGCTGCTACCCCTCCCCTCCACAACTCTCCTACTCGCGGTTAACCCTAGTAATCGACCTGAAGGCCACCGCCTCGTTCCCGCTTCTCACTGTGGCTAGAAAAAGAGTCGACGACCCCCAAGGAAGTCTCCACTAGGAGTTGCACACGACGACACAATGCTAATGACTCCCTTGGAGATCCTGTGATGTGGACATGTAGTCGACGCCATATTCCCCGATTGTTGACTCCCCCTGATTGTCGAAGCACGCCGCTAGGAGGAATATCAGGTCGACTTGATTACGGTCTTCGTCTACCTTACCTTTCCATGTTGCCTGCCTTACATACTCATCGTCTATGAACAATGCATTGTGTCAATGTTGTCTGAATAAGAAGAAGTTGCATCCATTAATATATCAGTAATTGTGCTTCTTCTCGTTGTCGTCTGATGACGGAAGCTTGAGGTAGGAAGCAACATCATGTCACTTTGTGCGTCAAGGAGGTTGCTAAGCATGTTGTTTTGACATTTTTTCTACAATCTACTTCGTCTATTCAATGGCCTCAATGAAGATTTCTGCTTGATTTTCCTCTAAGAAACAGCCTAGACCTTTTTCAGGGGGCTCTGCCACCAAATCCCCTCAAGGGGCGGCCTTCCCTCGACTCCCTCCCGTTGAGAGAAGCAGGGGCCCCCTGATTGGGGAGTCATGCCCCCAAAACCCCTCGGGAGTGATACGCCTATTTTTTCCTGAAGTATTTCTTTATCATTATCAAGCCCAACCACTCTTGGTTCTTTTCGTGGTTGGTGTGAGGGGGAGAAATAGAGGAGCAATGAGATGGAGGAGAGGAAGATTTTATTATATTTCTCTATATGTTTGAGGATCTTTATGCAGTTCTTGAAGACCTTATGGACTTCTATTGTTGATATTTGCATCTGAATGTCTTTTAATGCTATATGCCTCTTAGAGAACTTACTATCTAGAGCTACATGTCTAATGCTTGCTCATTTAAGCTAAAGACACATTGACAATGTCCGCTCCTTGCGTAAATTAACTTTCTGAAATGTGAACCAGTACTCTCTGGACCAATGTTCAAAATTTCGTCGAAATTGGCGAAATTTCGCTAATTATTTCGATGCCGCCAACGATCAGACATAGAAATGGCCTTATATCATCTGTACGTAGGGAATTTCGATAACTATTTCAAATTTTGACCAAATTAGGTAAATTTCGATAAAAAAGGCCCATTGTGTCTGCATTTCAACGAAATTTCGAGAAACACGTGCATTATTTCGAGAAATGGGGTATGATGGCTGTAGATTTTACTATGTGATTCCTTGGGCTTGTTAGGGGCAATCTAAGTTATGTTTCTTCTCTTCCTAGCCTAATTCTACCTCTCTCTCCTATTTCTCACTTCTATAAAGATCTACAAAGGAAATATTTAAAAATGTGTGTGGGAGTGATATCTATGGCTATGATGACCCGCGAACTTTCATTTTTGAGGTCACATGATTTATGTTAATAGTGCGTAAAATTAGCATGACTATCGAGATTTTGTATGTATGTCATTATCAATCACACCTCTAACTACATGGTTGCTCTCGCTACAAAAGCACACGACCAAGAACAAAGCTTGAGTTAATCCATTAGTATGCATTTTATCACTTGTAGGCATATAGAGATTAACAGTGAGACACATCTATGCTTGTATAAAACAAAATAAACAGGAGCCAACATGTTGATAGGTATAATCAACAAGGAGGATGACAACCATCATGGTTCAACTAGGTGAATAAACCATAGTGTCTCATGCTTCCTTAATACTCACTCGCATGCCACTGCAATATTATTTATGTACTACATCATGTCATCCTACTGAGAGGTCCTACCATCCTATATCATGTTATGTTTCCATAAATTTGTGTCTTTGAGTCTATATATTGTTCTTGCAAACTATAATGACTTAATTCATTCATTTTGTCATTCAGTCGGCCTCAAAATCTCCATCGAAATCCCCGTCGAAATTGTTCATCTTCCTTCACTCACACATGAGGAGCCCCACCCCCTCACATATCCAATATGAAATATTATTGCATATTTGAGTAGATCTACACTAGTAGATTGTTATGGTAAAATTTTGCTAACTTATTCGATCATTTGGTCGTCGAAACGCCAGGAATGCATCTGTCAAAATTTATGTTTCTGTAGCTACTGAAACGGCGTCCAAATCAGACATTTTCTTTGTTGCTCTGGACTTTTCTACTATGAACCATCACTCTCTGGACTTTTCTACTGTGAACCAACACTCTCTGGACTTTGCTACAGTGAACCAGCATTCTCTGGACTGCGATGATAGCACCGATGAAAACTCTAACACCTTGTTGTTGTTGTTTTTTACTACTCCAGATACCACATTGTTTTTTATCAAGAAGTTTTTGCTACCTATTTGTGACCTACACCTATGACTTGCGACATACTTCAAATTCAACTTGCTTGCATACCTATTTCGGGTTATATACTAGAGTAGTATGAGTGATGATTGGTTTACTGTAATCATGAGGGGGAGAAATATTCTTATATGGGCTTGGCTCATCTTTGTTTCTGCTTCTTTGTTTTTTCAGTCTATCTCTTTTTTTGCAAGCTAACATGGGATTCTCCCAAGTTTCAGCTTGAGGGGGAGTATTAGAGAGTCTGGTTAATTTAGTTAATTAAGTTATTTGAGTCTATTTGTATTTGGGCCCAAGTGTATCGGGGCCCATTAGGGTTTAGATTAAAGTTTGTATGCTTCCCCCTTCTCTTATATATAGGAGGGGATTCCTCTTATCAAATATAAGCCTTCTTTTACTGTATAACATAATCCTTGCCCATCTCCTTGGAGAATCCTATTATGCTTGGACACTTTTGAGCACTAAATCCAGTTTATAAGGCTTGCTTTGCTCTACGAAGACTTTAGGTGTTCTCCCTGAGGTTGATTGTTCATTCTAATGACTCTAGCCTTGTTTTCGTGTGAGCTTATTAACTTTCTAAAGAACCATTAATTTCTTGTTACTCTGTAAAACAAATTTGGAGGGGGTTTCGTTGTCATTGTATTAATTTTCTTAAGATTTTTGCTTGATTTTCCTCTGAAACCCATTGTAGACTCTTTTTTTTGTGTGTGTGTGTGGGTGGGTGGGGGGGGGCTCTGCTCGCGACCCGCCCTAAGGAGCTGCCTTACCCCGACTCCAGGTGCCCTCATTGCAGGGTCATGCCCCCAAACCCCCAACAATGTTGTGCCTGATTTTACAAGGGGTTCCCTTATCATTGTCCACACCACCACCATTTTGCTCATTAGCATGAGGGGGAGAATAGAAGAGAGATGAGATGAAGAAAGCAAATTAATTTGTACTGCTATATATAAGGATTTTCTGACGACTCTATATATTTGTGGATCTTCACTGCTACTAGCCTATTATGTCTACTTCTTGGAGAGGTTGTGGAATTCTGCTGCTGTTTTGAACTCTGTTTGATGTTATATGCTTCTTGAGAGCTTGGGATCTAGAGCTTCATTTTTGCTACTATAGATCTTGAAGTTTGTTTGTTGCATAATGTTTTGTGCATGTGGTTGTTTATTTCAGCTTCGTCGCCTCTACTTCTCTGCTTGTATGTGCCTTGTGCACGTCGACTACTTTGCTATTATGTTCCAGCACTCTCAGGACTACTGTGTTCCAGCCAGTGTTTTGAAAAGCGTCCCAGGCGCCCGCCTAGGCGCCCGCCTGAGCGGCCGAGAGGCCCAACCGCCTGGTTAAGGCTTTGAGCGGCCACTCAGGCGGCAGCCCATTAAGCGGCCGCCTAAACCCGCTTTAACCCGCCTATGCGCCCGCCTGATTCCTTGTTTTGGGCGCCCGCTTTTGGCCGCCTAATTTTTGGGCGCTGGATTTTGGTATCGTTGCTTTCATTTTTCATTTTTTTGTAATCAAATGTTGTTGCTGCTACTATATATTGACTTGCCTAGTATCTATGTATGTGCATGAGTGACTGTATTAGCATGTAATATAATATACAATACTATAAGTCTGTAATAATATAATACATTGCTGTTGTACATTGTTTAATATGAAACGTTACTGTATGATACATTTAATAATGCACCAATACATACATAAATATCTACTGCATATTGTATTTATGTACCCTTCTACCTTATATAATATAATGTACTAATACATTTTATCGTGTAATATATATTCTACTGTTTACTGGATATTGATAATAAAGCATTCTATATATTCTAATTGTTTACTGCATAATCTACATTAATACATTATATATCTTCTACTGCTTACTGCATTTTAGTACATATAATCAGAATATATTCACTGCAGTGAAAGTAAACTATTTGGGTATTAGTAGTACCCAAATACCATATTACAACTGTGTCAAAAACTATCCGGGTGCTTTATTTTTTTGTGTAGGCTGTCTAAATAAGTATAAAAGTTCCTTATAAATATATTACTTATATACAAATATGTATATATTTTCTATTAAATTATAGAAGAATTTAGGTACCCGCTTTTTCAAAAAGCGCCCGCCTGAGCGGCCGCCTGGCGCTCAAGCGGCCACAAGGTGCTCTCCGCACGCCTCCCGCTTCCCGCTTTCTAAAACATTGGTTCCAGCATTCTCTAGCGTGTCCATGCTTTTTATGCTCATCGACTACTGTCTGCCTGTGATTCAATACTATCTAGACCGCGACCTAAGACCCTCTAGACTACATGCGCCTACCTATTCTTGTCTATTGTTGCTTAATTCTGAACTGCTTGAAGTTTCCTTGTTATATGCTATTTGTTGATGATGATGTTGTATTTATGAGGAGGAGTGCTTGAGTGTTGAACTATGATATTTTGGGGGAGAACAAATTTTGTATAGGGTGTTATCTTAGATATTTTTCTTTTAACTCTGTCTTAGCAAGTTGAACATGTGTTTCACCCACACTTCAGCTTGAGGGGGTGTTGAGAGCTATTAAGTTAATGTTTTATTATTTAGTTAGTACATTGGCCTGTGTATTGACCCATTACGGTTGTGTCTAAGTCTGTAATCATGACCCGTCTCCTATATATAGGAGTAGGGTTTCTCTAATACAAAATACCTTGTAGCCGTCTATTACTATATGACTGAAAATATATTGTATCTGTGCCGATCTGGTCAGTCCCAGGTCATACTAATGTGAGATCTAATAAAAACATCCAGTATTCTTATAGCCATGTGGTTTTGTACACATACAAAATATAAACCAGAATGAAGTATCTACAGAAAAGAATCTAGGTTTAGGTTCTAAATGTAATTATGCATAAATGTCAAAAGATGAAATTCAGGAGAAACTTTTACTCATTTGTGAGTCGGTTTTTCCCGATATGATGGAAATTGAACATCACGTAAGCTAGTAGCAGTACTGCCTGCAGGATCCAAAGCCTGGAAACTGTTGTCAATGCTTGTAATGTTAAAAGGCACTACCATGGTTTACCTACCAATAACAACTAACAACGAGGTAGAACAGGCTAATTCGCCATTAACGTTCCAGGAGTAACAATAGAAGCAGGATATTGTATAATAGATTAGTCTCAGGATACTAGGTGTATCGAGTAAGTTAAGTGGTTGGTCAGTTCAGGTGAGTGTGTCTATATGAGATGGTGGGACAACCACATCTCTATCATCATCTAACTGATCTAAGGTCAGGGTATTACATGTATCAAGATGGATCATATTAGCATTCACAAATATAGTACAGAGTAGACTCATCATTACCTAAGAATCACGGACACGGACACAGACACGAATATGGACACGGACATGGGACACGGAAATTTTGACACGGGCACGGCGTTGGACACGACAATATATATACATATATACATACATATATTTACATAATTATATGCAGGTCAACACATATATATGTATATAATTTATTTGTGAACACAACAAACTCCATAATTCTTAACTACAAGCAGAAACAAAGATCACCATGATATCCACATTCACATTTATATTCAATCCATTGTGTTGATCGATATAAAATTTAGCATACAAAATGATAAATTAAATTATTATAATATCAAAAAATGATGGAATACAAGAAAATCATCAGAAATCAGTTACTGACAATGATTTAACAGTTACAATAAGATGTGGTTGCATACGTTCTCTACGGGAATAACAACGATTATAAGCTAAGGCTTGTTGGTCACTTCTCGAGGGAAGGGACGAGGGTTTTGGTGAGGAGTTGGGGTTTGGTTAAGGAGTCTACGGGGTGGGGTCTTATTTTCTCTTTTTAATTTAGTTAGATCTTATGTGGGTTGGGCCATCCGTGTTCAATAAGCGTCCTAGATGTGTCCACGGCGTGTCCAGCTTGCAAATTAAATATATATATATAAGTGGACACGCTAGAGGAGTGTCCGCCACGTGTCCACGCGTCTCCAAGGCGTGTCCGGGTTGGACACGTCTCGGACACGGACACGGCAGCCTCTAGGAAGTGCCCATGCTTCCTAGATCATCACATAAGGCGGTATCTAGGTGAACTAGGTAGTTGAAAATAACAGTTGGATTAAAGCAACCATTTAGTAATCCTTCTAATCATAATAATCAAATCAGCTCATTTCGATTTAAGATTTATATATAATGAGCTCTCATCAGCTATATTGATGGTGTATTAACATGTCAGGTAAATATTAACGGTATATGAGCAGGGTAATGAATCTGGCAATTATTGAGTGAATTTCCACTGGGCTTGTGTGAACAACAATGGAGGGAGGACACACTGAGGGATTGAGGTGGAGGGAGAGGGAGAGATAGAGAGAGAGGGAAGGAAGGGGGAGGGAGAGAGATTCCTGGTAGAGATCGGGAGATAACTCTCTTACCTGTGTAATGGAAATTTCATGATTATGACAGCCAACCGATATCACTCCCAACAAGCTAATTTTGGAAAGCTAAAAAAAAATCGATCATCATCATCTAAGCCTCAATCCCAACTATGTTGGGGTCGGCTAAAAAAAATCGATACGTACTATAAAATATAGATGATGAAAGATGTATATCGATGACAAAAAAAAAAAAATCCTTGCAATAAAAACCAAATCACAACGGCCATGAGATGGTTGTAGCAATTACCTATCGCGATATGTAGGGAAGATTCCATAGATAACTCTAAGAATATCCAGTTCCTCAAGATTTACACCCTAAAATAGAAATGCAAGGAAATTGCAATATAAGAGGAATGACATGAAACAAAACACTGAGACTAAAGTTTAAAAAAAAGTGTGTTCCTTCATTTACAAGATATCCGCAATAACAAGAAAGTCTGTTTTGATACCATCACTTTCTAATATGCAGAAAATTCATGATTGCCAACATGGATAATATCCTTTCTCATATCCATCTTCTGATATGCATAGCTGTTATGAATTCTCTCCAAGGTGGATCTAAAATAAATTCTTCCTCCCCATGATTTCTTGACACAACACTAGACATTTGAAAAGGGCTTCTAGCTTAGGCTCAACCATTTTAAAATTTATTTCAACTTGAAATCCTAACCAGCCTGATCACTTAAACCATTTATGGCCAAGACAAAATAATCAAGCATTCTGCTAATCTTAGCATAGTTTATATTTTATAAGGCATTTCCAGCATACCTTCTTAGGTTGTTTTCTTTTTGCAATATCCTATTAGCACTTTCACTTGCATTATGATAGCAATTTGTAGCAGTTACTGAATTAAACCCAATTTTTTTATTATTGATGCACTTTTCTAAAATTAATACGAAATACTACAAAAGGCGATTTCGGTGTCTAAGCCTAACCCCTTCACGGACCGTAATAGAGATCTATCTATATCTCCGGTTTCACTTTACAGTTTATCGCTCTTTGGGTTTTTCTAAAGGGTTTCCTTGTTTCGGTCAAAAAAATAAAGGTGACGGCATCATCTCCCTTGTTTTTATTTGTGTAGATTATCAAAAGCCAAAAGTATTCTCCATTGTTTGTTAGACTTCGGGATGAAATAGTAGCCTATCAATCACACCCTCTACGAACTTTGTTACTATATTGAAGCAACACAAATGACTCCTCTCATTCCAAGCCATTCTATTGATTCATAATGTGGGTTTCTGGTTAAATTCTTGCTAATATACTCTTGCATGAGCTATACATGTTGTTTCTGAGTGCCTATAGCACCTATTTTGCCATTTCATTGTGACACCTATTATCATTTGTTAGTGGCCTCTGGTGCATGGTACTAAATTCCCTCGGCATTAGGCTAAAATTGCTAATATTGTTGATGTCGAGAGTCAGCAAAGTTAGAAATGGGTAGATTTCTAAACTCACAAACTTTGAAAGAATTTTGGCCAGCATCGACATTTTTCACCCCAAATATCAAAGATGTCGACAGAACCTACAAAATTTGTAGAAACAGTCGACAACTTGCCCAGATGCCAGACACACCCTATAGAAACTGTAGTTGCATTGATATCAAAGCTCTCACCTAGATGCTTCCTAGGCTTGCTAGGCTCTGGTGAAGTGTCAAATTTTGGGCGCCTTGGACCCCAAGTGAACTAGGTGGGTTCCTAGACTATTTGGACTCAATCCAGGTCATTTGGCGTCAAATTAAGTTAATTGAGGTCTGAATTAGGTCATGCAGCGTCATTTTAGGACCAAGTTAGGTTAGTCTATGTTTGATTTGGTTAAAAGTAGGTCAAACCATTAGGTTTGATATGGTTAAATAGGTCTAATTTAGGTTAAATTAAAGTGAGTTCTAATCTAGGTCATGTTAATGTGGTCGTGCTAAATCTAGTATTAGTTAAGTTTAGAGAAAACTAATATAAATATACATCGCAAAATATACATATAAATATATCTAATAAGTATGTTGAATATCCAAAAAAAATCCAAAAAAAGAAGAGAAATAATACAATGCGTAGACCTCCGCCGCCTAGGCAGCTGGGCTTCTCGTCCTAGAGGCCACCGCCTAGAAATCTATGTGTATTTACTAAAGCTATGGGAATAGCTCTAATTTTATTGCCATCTTAAGAAAAAACTTCTCAGAGCTTTACTAACCTATTGGAGCTGAAGTAATTCTTTGTATTGGGCTTTCTTTGTGTTAAGAAGGAACTTGGTATTGGGTGATTAGACAAGTAAAATATGCCTCTCCTTATATATAGGATGCAGAGAGACTAAGAAAGAGATAAACCTGTAATACAGACTATATGTGAAACATAACCGCAAGTAAACAACAATAAGTGAGCCCCCTCAAGCATGTGTTGACCCTCTTCCACCGATTGAAGCAGAGAAAAACCTTGTGTTTTTGGGCACATGAGCGCCATTTTGACCCAATGCTTTGACTAGTGGTCGATGCAGCTTCCGCCCAACACTAGCAATCACCAAAAAATGCTAATATCTCGAGATCTACTTAAGAAATTTATTAAAATTTGAAACGTGTGTATTGTAATAGCAAAAGTTAGCCACCCAAAGCCCTAAATCTGAGTGGCGGAAATCAAGGGAGGCAATTTTGGAGCAAAAAAGGGGAGAACGCTAAGAACAACTCAAGACCTGAAAACCCTAGCTAGATACTTTGAGATATATCGTTTGTAGTTCTTTCTTCTTCTTTTCTCTCCCAGATCAGCGGACGAAATCAATATTAAGGCTTATTTGTTGTTCTTTCTCTTCTCCTTCCTTTTTCCCCTTGCTCCAGTAGGTGTAAGATACGTACAGGAGGAGCACAAAGTAACCCGTACAGGCAAAATTTTGGAGTTTTCTTCCAGATTCAGGATCAATAAGTTTCAATTCAAGCATGGAAATGAGAAAGGTGAGTGGAAAAAGATCAATTGCCCACAAATTTACATAACTTGAGCAAGAACGTGAAGACTGTGGATATGCCATGTTTTATTGTTATACTGTCTTTAAATTTTGTTAGCCTAAATCCGAATTCATAGTTGTATGATTGAATGAAATAGCCAACTTCTGATATATTCTAGTTGTATTTAGTCTTTAATTGCTTGTATGCGAGTTTCACAGTGATCTAAGACGGTGAAATTTTTAGGCCACAACATATGTGATTTTGCTCTAATTTTTACACCAGTAAAATAAATGTCAGAACATATGAATAGATTGCTTAGTTGCTTTTAGATATGAACCCAAGATGGTAATGCATAGATCTTTCCAGTATTTTCATTTATGCTCAATTGTTTCAGTTCAAGTAATATACAAAACACAAAATATAAGATTTAATGTTTTTAAATGCAGCGTTAAGCTAAGAAATGTACAATAGATCACTGATCAATGAAACTAATGAATCAACTGCATTATAGATGTCCTAAACACCATAGAATCCATCACAGACGTTTGTGTCGTCAAGGAACAAACATACATATTGACTAGCAAAGTCCAGGATGAGGTAGCTGGAGCATACCTGTAGACAGTCTCCTTAATATAGTGAGTACCCAACATTAACTAGAGATTGCATTAGTACCTAGTACAATTCAATTAGTTCAGTTAACAGTGAGTCAAACCTAGTGAAGACACTGACGTAGGTAGTTAAGCCAAGTGCTTTGGCTCTCCTCAATATCAAGGTTTAGAGGAGTCCAATTTACCCGGCCAGATGATATAGCAGCCGAGGCTAGACGTGGCAAGCCCCGTTGCAGTCCGAGAAGCTAGTTAGCAGACTTAGATTCTTGGTTCTACTTCGACTCCTAAGTTTTTTATGGTGAGATTGCAGCTTAATGTGATGCTTTCATATGTTGTGGTACACTTCTATGGATCCATGGAATAATAAATGATTGAAAAAGTTAATATATGGATTCAGTTATTTACTTCTTGCAAGTATATTTATTAACTTGTCATGTTGTATAATTTATAAGTTTTTTAGTTGCCATGCTTGTAACTAATCATGTCTACATTAGCGAGGATAGTTGTGACCTTTCACACATTGAGCCAGTAGCGCACACTTTAATGAATCAATTTTTCAGGTACAGGTTCTGCCTAACAGGAGGCCTAACAGGAAGATCCGAAAGCAAGCTATCAGCAAGCGTAGATTAAGGAAAATAGCGCCAAAAAGGATTGCAATATCTTTGGCACAATCTTACTATGCAACATACATGTAATCCTTAAGCTTATGTTTCAATATGGTGTTTGACATATCAATTGTGCTTTACAGATTTTTTATCAATAATTCTATCATATTCAGAAACTAGATAATTGACTCAAAAGCAGGGTTGTCAGACTCGAACCGGTCAGCGAACCGGTGAGGGCTCTGGTTCACGGTTCACTGGTTCAACCAGTGGTCTGACTGGTTCAACCGGTGACGTCAGCATGACGTAACTAATAGTTTAAAAATATATAAATACCTTTGATACTCATGGAAAAAATCCCTAAAAAGTTATGAAACATGAATAATAGCACAACTGCTCACAATAACTTGATAAATAGACCAAATAACAAATATTATTCTATTTGTGGACATTTATATACCAACATTTATATTGTATTCAATATTGATTAATAAAAACTAGCATCAAAAGTACTAAAACTAGTAAAGTGAGAGAACCGGCCGGTTCGCCTAAAATAGGACCGGTTCAACCGGCCGGTTCACCGGTTTGATGCCGGTCAGATGTCATTTCCGGCTTTTTGAGAGAACCAAAACGGTAGGGTGTCCGGTTCCCGGTTCAACCGGCCGGTCCGGGTCGGTTCTGATAACCATGCTCAAAAGATTATGTTAGGTTTTTCATAATTGTCATTTTCGTTATATCGCCAATAAAAAAATTGAAACCCGACTAAATTAGCTTATACCATGTCAGACTTATTTCAGCAATAACTGATGGGGATGGAGAGGGTATGGTTGCTTTAATGGCAGTATGGGTGAGGATAGAGATCAACGTGGTGACTGGTGATGTAGTGTTGAAACAGACCAGAATGATAGAGTGAGAATGGAAAGGGTGTCTATTGGACTATTAATAAACACTTGTACCTCGGTGATAACCATTATCATATACTGGTTTTGTTTTCTTTTGGATACTGTAGAAACAACCCTTTGTATCAAATTTACATAACTTGCATGAAGTTCAGTAACATTTTTAGAGTAAGTTCTAAAACTATAAATAATACATATATGAAGTCATCTTTGATTTGAGAGGTTTAAATGACTCCATCATGAATTTCAGGTCAATCACAAAAAAATGGATTCATCGTGACATTAGCATGGGAGTTATTCAAACAGTAAGTTTTTCCTATACTTTATAGACAAATATTGTCATAAGTCATAACAAAGTATAATAAGATAAATTCTTATATAATACTGTGTGAAGTAAATTCATGAGCAACCTGATATCCAGGCATGAGATTCCAGTATTCCTCGAGTAGTTCCTCTAATGCGGGAGAAGATGGTTGGGCGTCAACGTAAGTGAACATATATGTAGTTCGAGCATCTGGACCTGAACCGGAAGGAAATGCCTAAAAGCAGTTCAGATTGTCACTTCGTTTTCTTGAGAAAAGTGTGCATTTAGTAGAAGATAGCATACAACCATTAGCAGGAGAAAGTAAGTAATAATGCTTGAAACCAAGTAGGGTGTCGTAGAAATACAAAACATGGCATAATTGTAGCTTTGTCAGAATACAATGTGTCATAAGGAGACTGACCTCCCATAAATATTGCAATGCAGATTTTCCAATCTTCTTAATAGATGAACTGCTGAAAATCACATCACTGGTAGAGTTGTTCTTGAAGCCACTGGCACAAGACCCAACAACTAGGCAGACACCATCTGGCTTTTTCCCTTGCCTTATCTAAAAGTCAAACATATAGAAAACCCATTAATGTTTCTAAATGATGAAACTGGTACAAATTTCAGTACCAAGAACTTACAACTGAATGCGAAATATACATTTTTCCGTCGGCATGACAGTTAATGTAAATAACAGCACACACTTAGGTTTCATGTGCATGATGTTAATATATAGCTAGGTGGTAAGCATTTCTTAAATTCCTAACTTAGGATGCAGTTGACCAACTTACACAAATAAAGATGAAAACCAGTGGCATGTTCAAACGACCCTATTAGAAAAAATAAAAGGAATTGAGTATGTGAACGTATGCCGCAAAGTTGCTTGCAATGCAGCGTGTGTGAGGGCTCAAGACCTCTCACCCTTTTATTAATAGAAACTGGAGAAATTACATAGAGGTCCAGCAATATATAGAAATTACAAATAATAGAATATAAAGAGATATATTAACAGAGTAATCAGTGGTCTGAAAGAAAAAAAATGTCTTAAATGCCTAGTTAAGGACATTTATAACAAGCATGTTTTTTTTTTGGTCCTCATTTATAACAAGCATGTTACAGCAACATGAGCAATAATTCATATTCATCGTATATCAGGTCGATCCTCAGTGAAGAAGAATCAACAGGGTTAGTATAACAAAAAAATGGTTATCTCACTAGGATGTAAAATTCGGTTGTAGTAGGAATGCAATTACCTCAAAGAAAAAAGAAAAAGAAACAAAAAATAATCTCATATCCTGACAATTATATTTCTGATCCAGAGGGCTTATATCCAAAACAGAGAAGCAATAGTCATTTTTATCTATAAATCTTCCCAGGGCAAGAAACCTTGTCTCGTGGAATCTATAGGAGGGAGTTAATAGAATCCATTTTTTTGGGAGAGATGATGCATCTTGAGCTAAGAGAAACCCAGTACATAGGATCAATTGAAGCAGTGAAAGGATAATATTAAGCTAAAGTGAAATAGAAAGCTAGTCCCGTGGTGTAATTATGGACACACATTTCCGAAGATCATGCAACAGTGGCATAAGAACAGATCTTGTTTAGCAATAGTAGCTTATAATAGTCGTCCTTTAAAGTTGGATTAGAGCCACTTCATCAAGGAAGTAACAAACTCAAACATGATTCCTGGTGAATATATAGTGTCCATGAATAATCAAAGAACTAGGTAAATCTCCATATCCATTTTATATATAAGCAACCTGAGTTCGCTTACAGCCATCTTGGATTCGCAGATACCTGCCTATTAGTTGGAATCTTTCAGCTCTTTTACAGTCCACTTAGTGTCTAGTTAGGACCATCAGGTCGCTTGCATTTTCTCCTTGGAAGGCTCCTGGTTCCCACCTATAATAGGGTATGGCGCAGCTTCTAGGGGTGGTTTCTATTGGGATATTGGCCGTAGTGAAGAATCAATATTCTGTTAGCAAAGACTTTTTCTTAGAGTCCAGGAGTTGATCTGAGGGGAAGCCTGAGCCTCCTTGAGGAAGTGGCATGGGTAGCATGCAGGCGCAAGGATGATGCTGATGGGAAATATCATATGCAAACTATCCTAAACATTACTTCGTTTGCAGCAGAGTTGGGCTGCAATGACACATTTAAGGGGTCAGCGACAACCTCCTTGCCAACCCTTTCTCTTCTCAATCAGGAGGGAGAATCCAACCTTGCGACAGCATGATTTTTTTTTTTTGTGTGTGTGTGTGTTTTGTTTTGGGGTGGGGGGGCTGCTCTTGTTGGAGTTATCTTATTGACTCTAAACAATTTATTAACAAAGAACTTAAAGAGAAAAATTACTTCGAGAACACATTCCGTGTTGACCAATAAACAAGGTGGAAGGAAAGGGCTGCCAGCCTATATGTGATATTCGACATGAAGATCAATAATGATTAACGAACATAAAAGTGATAAATATCCGTGAGGACCATGCAGAAATAAAGAAAGAGGAACTTTTCTGTGTTTCTTATTATCACTAATAACATTTGTTTTCATAGGCCAGGGTCAACAATGAAATCCATGTAACACAGTGTGGGACTAGAGCAGAACTAAAGACATCATAAAAGACTAATATGTTATATGAACATACTCTATCTCAATACTCCCCCTCAACCTGAACAATACATGTTAATCATTCACAACTTGTCACATAAATCTTGGACATGCTTCCCAGTAAGCACTTTGGTTAAAATATCAGCAGTCTAATCAGCAGAAGACACAAGTGGAGTGGTGAATTGATCATAACAACTTCAAGTATATGTGGCAGTCAACATCAATGTGTTTAGTGCACTCATGAAGAACAGGATTACTTGAAATGAACACGGCAGCATGATTGGAACAGTACATAGGAATAGGAGACAAAAGTGGATATCCAAAATCTGTTGGTAAAGCTTTGATTCATAAAAGTTCACATGCAGTCTGAGCCATGGCTCAATAGTTTGCTTCAGCATTAGATCTGGCAACAATATATTCTTCTTGTTCCGCCAAGTAACTGAATTGAACAATAGCCAATCGTGGATCATGTATCAGAATGGCAGCTAGCATATCAGCATTTGAGAACCCTTCAACCTTCAGTTGATTATTTTTCTTGTAAAACAGACCTTGACCAAGAGGTTTTATAAGATAACGGAGGACACCATAAGCAGCATAAAGATGACATTGCTGAGGGCGTCCATAAATTGACTAAGAACTCCTACCGCAAAAGAAATATTGAGTGAACTATGGTCAAATATAGAAGTTTTTCCTAATCAAAAGTTTGTAGCATAGTTTATCATCCAATAACTAGAATGAAGTAGAATGGATATCATTAGTTTGTTCCAAAGGTGAGACAGAAGATCTGGAACCGAGCATCCCAGTTTCCTCCAGAGAACCAAACTGCAATTCCATTGAGATAGAGACAACCCCATTTTTAGTATGGGCAACTTCTATACCCAAGTAAATACTGAAGTGTTCCTAGATACTTAATAACAAACGGATGTAGGAGATGTTTCTTGGTGCTGAGAATCCCACTAGTATCATTGCCACAGAATATTATCATCTACATCGACAACTAAGATGAGAATTCCAGCAGTAGATTTCCAGATAAAAACATAACATCTACTAAAAAGAAAGTTCCCAGACCTTGATAATTTGTCAAACCATGCATGTGGGCTTTGTTTAAATCATTATATAGTTTTATGTATCTAGTATACTATCCCATACTCCCCCTCAACCTGAATTTAGGAGGTTGTTCCATATAGCCACTTCTTGTAAATCACCATATAGAGATATGTTTATGTTTCAATGTGTCATGTGCCTAGCATGTGCCTCACTTATGTTTTAACTTGTGTGGTTTAGTCTCATATTGCTCATCTCTGGTTTTGTATCTCCTCTCTTATCCTATATAAGAGAATGCACTGTAAACCTATTAATCATCCAATAGAATTCTATTCAGCCTTCTATATGGTATAAAGAGCAGGTTCCCTCCCGTGCAAGCTCCCACCCTAACCCTGCCCCTCATGACCTAGCAGTCCCCCTGCCACCCCTCCTCTCTCCCTCCCCAGCCGCTGCCTCTCTCACCCCCCTTCCCCCTCCGTCGCCCGCAGCCCCTACCGTCGTTGCTGCTCTCCCTCTCCCCTCCTTTCCCTCCCACCCGCAGCCCCTCTCGCCGCACCCCCCTCCTCCGCCTGCTCCCCGCCGCCGGCGGCTCCCCACCCCCTCCCCTCCCACCTTGCCGCCACCCCTACTACCTCTACCCGCCGCCGCCACCACCATCAACCCCCCCTGTTGTTGCCCTCCCCACCACCCTGATCCACCCACCCATCCACCTCCCATCAAACCCATCACCCACCATCTCTCCCTTCTAACCCCCTTCCTTGCTAGATCTATTCTCCTTCATCTTTTACGTCTCCGAACAGCCATCATCATTGCATGTTGAGAGTCTTCGGGATATTCGGCTTCTTCTGCCTACGCCTCGTGGTGAGATCTTAATTCTCCTCATGACGGCGTAGGTTCTTTTATCGGCTTTTTTGCCCGTAGCGGATCTATTCGAATCTGATGCGTCAGATCTGCAACTGCTCTCTACTGCCCCGTAGCAGGGTTTCTTCATATATGTTGATCTCTGTTTGTGGGTTTTGTTGATGCTGCACCGGCGGTCTTCTCTACTTCTTCAGCCATGTTCGCCATGACTTCCGTTGAGCCTCCTTGTTCCCTGTGTGTTACTACAGTCAAATTTGACGGCTCCAATTATCATCTTTGGTCGGCGTCGTTCATCTTGTATGTCAAAGCACAAGGCCACCATTCTCATATCACCACTGACCCTGCCACTCTTGTTGCTACGGCAGATGAGAAAACCAAGCAAACTTGTGCACAATGGTCCAAAGATGACTCAGGTGTTATGTCCTTGATTCTAAATAGCACCAAGCCACGGATCTGCCAGTCCTTACTCTGCCTTCATGATGCTAAGGCAATGTAGGATCAATTATTTCACCTATACTCTCTGTTAGAATATAAGATGGCTTGAATAGGAATGGATTATGATACAAAGACTGGACACCCCTATCCTATATATAAGAGCAAGGGAGAAACCCTGAGACTTTTGTCCCAAGTAATCTAAACTAGATGGGCCGGAATATAAAGGCCCACTAAACTAATTAGCCTATTTAACTAATAGACTAATATAGACACTTTAACACTCCCCCTCAAGCTGAAGCATGGGTGAAACACATGTCCAAGCTTGGAGAGTTACAGGACTCGATAAAAAGAAATGATAAATGAAAGATGAAGTTAAATATCACTCCCATACAAAATATGTTACTCCCCCTTAATCAATACTCCCCCTGAATCAAATAGTGATGATGACTTTACAGGCTGAAGATACTCGAGCTTTGAAGAAGGTCTTCCTTGAAGTGCATCTGAAATGAAGACATCTGAAGATACTCTGTAGGCTGAAGAATGCGCCACTGGAATACGTGCTGAACGCGGATATAGTGTGGATGAATGGACCTGATACTACAGCAAGTCGCTACTGGAATACGTGCTTAATGCGGCACGAACGATCTGCTGCTTGATACGATGCAGGAACCATGGGGGCTTGACAGGAAAGTAGATATCATCCATCAAGGAAAGTCCCAAGAGGATCAGCTACAGGCGATGTCGATACAGCAGATGTGGCTCGGAGAAGACGTGATGAAGCAGCTCGGTGAAGATAAAACTCTGAGTTTCTGAAGAAGCACCCATCTGTCTCATGTGAGTGTAGCTGAAGGAATACCTCATCAACAACGGATATGGTGTCGACGCTGGATCTTCACTGCTGGCTCAAGTAGAGAACCGGTGTGCTGTGTGAAGCTCCATGAAGATAGCCTGGAATATATATAATTTGAATACATATATCATCATCTCATCTCATACTCTCTCTCTCATACATTCTCTCATATGCTCTCATGCTCGCTCTCTCTTCTCATCTCATACTCTCTCTCTCATATTCTCTCATATGCTCTCATGCTCGCTCTCTCTTCTCATCTCATACTCTCTCTCTCATATTCTCTCATATGCTCTCATGCTCGCTCTCTCTTCTCATCTCATACTCTCTCTCTCATACATTCTCTCATATGCTCTCATGCCCGCTCTCTCTCTTCTCATCTCTTTCTCTCCTCTCTATCCCCCCCGCACACCAAATACGACGAAGGTGAGTGTTTGGTGTGGAGAAATGGATATATGACCCCCCCGTAATGTGGAAAAGAGATGCTCACATAATATGGGTGGGTGGGAAAGAAAATGGTGGAAAAAGAGAGGAATATGTGAAATGGAGATGGATAATATGTGGAGAATGAAACCGATAGCCAAAGAGAGTATACTAAATGGGTCAACATGAGATTCGAGTAGAAAAATAAATGGATCTAGTCCCGACCCGAAAAGGGGGTTTGTTGGCCCGTTAGGGCAACAAATCCGGGGGTGCGAGGGCGGAGCCCCCGCGAAAATCCGATTAGGGTCAAAATAGGATCCGATTAGCAAAAGATAGAACCGATTAAGGATCTGAATAGAGACAGGGATAATGCATATGGGGGTAGTAAACATGGTTGTTTGGTAGCGGTGGAGAGTGATGGGTGATCGCCTACTGTAGATGGCAGCAGTAGCATGATGAAGATCGTTGGGATGATGATGAAGTGGAGGAGCAGCAGCTTGCGGATGATGGTTGGATATGACGCTCGGCTGAAGAAGCACTTTGTCGCAACATAGGAGATGACAAAGAGTCTCCTGTGTGACTCCGGAGATATTGCATGCCAAGAGGATGCATGCGGAGCCAAGGCGGACCCTCTTCAAAGCGGCGATGAAGGCTGATCTGAAGACTTCATGAGATGGAGTGGATGATTGATTGGTGTATCCTTTTTATATCGCCACTGATAAACTGTCGATACCATCGACAGGATTGTCGATGGTATCGATGGACGCTCTTCTTGTTGCTGTGATAAAGTCGATAGTATCGACCTCCTGTCGATAGTATCGACGCCGATACTCTTCCGTCGCTGTGATAAAGTCGATACTATCGACCTCCTGTCGATAGTATCGACGCCGGCGATGCAGGTTGCGTCACGGATGGTCGGCGGCTGTTCCTTTGGGATGGCGGCTTGGATGATGGTCGTTTGCTGGAGATGGCGACTGCTAGGGGCGGTGCTGCTCCTTTTGGCTGCGGCGGCGGCGCCTGCTGGTGCTGCTGCTGATAGAGGCGGCGGCTGGTGCTGCTGTTTTTGGATGGCGGATGGAGATTACCGCCGTATATTGCTGCTATGATAGGCAGCGGAGGTGTTGTATGGAAAGAATGAAAGAATAGAGAATCGAGATGACCATGGAGGCCGGGATATGCCTAGCGGGCAGCCGGCCAAGCCATGGAGATGGCGCGGCTGCGGCCGCCCACAGGCGGGCGCTCGCCCTTGGCTGCTCTCTCAAAGAGGCGGCGGCTGGCGGCTAGGGTAGTTGCGTGCGCCGAAGAGGAGAGAGGGAACCGAGCGGCGCTAGGGTTCTCTCAAGAGCTAACCCGCTCTGATACCATGTTAGAATATAAGATGGCTTGAATAGGAATGGATTATGATACAAAGACTGGACACCCCTGTCCTATATATAAGAGCAAGGGAGAAACCCTGAGACTTTTGTCCCAAGTAATCTAAACTAGATGGGCCGGAATATAAAGGCCCACTAAACTAATTAGCCTATTTAACTAATAGACTAATATAGACACTTTAACACTCTCATCAGCAAAATCCCAAGAGAGTCTTTGAAATATTCAAAACTTGTCCAAGAAGGAATTTTCATCTGACACTTCTATTGTGGATTTCTATAATCAATGCTCTGCCCTCTGGAATGAATACGAGATTTATCACCCTTTGTCATCCGACATCAAAGAAGCCCAGAAGCAACATAATGAACTGCAACTAGTCCAATTTTTGGCAGCCCTTCCAGCTTCTTTATCTGTAGTAGTCGACCAGATTTTGTCGAGTGACCCACTGCCCACTCTTCGGGGCGTCCTCAAACGTGTTCAAAGACTGCCCTCTGTGACATCCACTCATGCAGTCGAACATTTAGCTCTTGTTGTTCGCACCGATTCCATACATGGACGAGGTCGAGGCTGTAGTCGTGGAGGTTCTCCCTACTAACGGCGGTCGCACATCTACTACTGTTGGTCGAGGAAAACATGTTGGTCCTCGCTTCTGCAACTTTTGTGGACGAGACAATTACAATGAAGACCAATGTTGGATCAAGCATGGTAAGCCTGCTTGGAAAACCAAGCATCTGCAGAGACTCCGAGTGATACAACTGCAACTGAATAGCCACCTACTACGCCTTCATCTGAGTGGATTTGCTCCGAGTTTGAGAAATTTTTTCAAGAACGCATGTCTCAGCTTCCATCTACGTCCGCTGTTGGATCTTCTTCTTTGCTAGCCTCTCCTTCTACTGGTAACAATAAATGGTGCATTGACTCTGGTGCATCGGTTCATATCGCCGGTGATATCAACTTATTTTCTTCTCTTACTAAAACTACTCAGATTCCACCTATTGTTGTTGTTGATGGTTCTAAGACTTCTTTCCATGGCCTTGGCACTATTCCCTTGTCTCGTAAACTGCATCTGAAATCTATTTTATATATCCCAAAATTTCTTGTTAACCTGCTTTCTGTCAGTAAGACTGAAAATCTTCAGTGCTTCATTAAATTTGATCCTTCTGGTTGTGTTTTGAAGGATCTCCGCACGAAGACGAGGATTGGTTCGGGCCATGAGGGACCAAACGGACTCTACTATCTGGATGGACCCCTAGCGACGTCTCCTCTTCTGTCAACATCAGTGACAGGACTCCAATGGCACTACCGACATGGTCACCCCTCTATTGTAAAACTGAAACATTTATTTCTTGCCTTATCTGATAAAAAAAAATTTGTGAATCTTGTCAGTTAGGTAAACAAACTCGTACTGTGCTTCCTGCTAAGAAAGATATTGGCTCTAAAGGCATTTTCGACATTGTTCATGCGGGTATTTGGGGTATGTGTTCTATTCCTAGCCACTCTGGAGTTAAATACTTTATAAACTTCATTGATGATTACTCTCGTGCTACTTAGTTGTTTTTACTAAAAGATCGCAGCACGGTTTTGGATAATGTTAGTGTTTTTTTCTCGGAAGTACAAACACAATTCAGCAAACCCATTAAAATTTTCCGCACCGATAATGCCCTTGAATTTATGCAAAAATCGGTGACATCTTTTTTTATGTCTGTGGCACTCTACACCAAACTACCTGCCCCTACACTCCACAACAAAATAGAGTTGCTGAAAGGAAAAACCGCCACTTGTTAGAGGTTGCTCGCACTATACTCCTTCATTATAAAGTTCCTCAGCGTTTCTGGCCTGAGGCTGTCTCTAGGATGCTATCTTATCAATTGCATGCCATCTTCTGTTTTATACAATCAAATTCCTTACAACATTCTTTTTTCTGATGCCCGACTTTAGTCTGTCCCTCCCCGCATTTTTGGGTGTACCTGTTTTATCAAAAACCTACGCCCAGGGTTAACAAAACTTGATCCTTGCTCCACCAAGTGCATCATTTTGGGATATTCTAGAGCCCAAAAAGGATATCGATGTTTTGATCCTATTCTGAAGCAAAGGTTTGTCAGTGCTGATGTAGTATTTTTGGAGCATATGCCATATTACTCGGATTACGGAGCATCACTCTCCAGTGATATGTTGGTACCCACGTCGTTGCCTGATGTTGTTGAGATTGTGCCCTCTTCTGAGCTGTCACCTGAAGCCTGACCTCTGCAAGTTTACAAGCGAAGAAACAAGACAAGTACTCCCTCCATGGCCCCTCCACAACCAATTCCTCCTTCTGCAGATGACCATGCAACCACTGAGGTAACTTCTGACCTACACCTACTTATCAGTCAGCACAAGGTCATTCGTTGCTGAACGAAACATCCTAATAGTCACTTCTGCTCATCTTCTAATTTGAATGATAGTTTTGTGTGCTCCACTTCTACTATCTCAGTTGTATCTATTCCCAAAATTGTTGCAGAAGCTCTTCTCATTCCTGGATGGAAACAGACTATGGAACATGAAATGCAGGTACTCTCTGATCGCAAGACGTGGGAGCTTGTGGATCGTCCTGTTTCCTGCTCTATTGTTGGATGTCGTTGGGTCTTCACCATTAAATATCAACCAGGCGGTACGATTGAGTGACTGAAAGCTCGTCTTGTGGAAAAGGGTTACGAACAAACTTATGGTGTGGACTAGTTTGAAACTTTTTCTCCTATAGCAAGATTAAATTCTGTTAGAATCCTCATTTCTGTTGTTGTCAACAAAGACCGGCCCCTCTTTCATTTAGATGTCAAAATGCATTTTTGTATGGAGACTTGTAGGAAGAAGTTTACATGGAGCAACCACCGGGATTTGTTGTCTTCCTCGCGAGTTTGTAAACTGAGAAAGGCCATCTACGGCCTACAACAAAGCCCTCGCGCTTGGTTCGAAAAGCTTAGTCAGATCTTAGTGAACTTTGGCTTTCGTCGTTCCCATTCAGATCATTCTGTGTTTATCCGCAAAACTGTGGCCAGGCTAGTCATTCTTATTGTCTATGTTGATGATATTATCTTATCTGGCAGTGATTCCTTGGGCATTCAGGCTACTAAATCTTAGAAAAACACTTTGTCACCAAGGATCTCGGAAAGCTGAGATATTTTTAGGCATTGAGATATCCAGATCATCTGCAGGATTGTCTTTCCCAGCGAAAATATGTCCATGATCTTTTATAGGAAACTGGTATGCTTAGTTGTAAACCAGCCAACACCCCTCGACCCAAATACGGATTGGGACGATGAAAACTCCCCCCCCGTATGTTGATCACCACCAATTCAGAAGACTTGTTGGCAAGCTTATTTATCTCACTGTCGCGAGAGTTGACCTTAATGTTGTTGTAGGTTTCATAAGCAGGTATCTTGACAAACCACGGCATTGTCATTGGGACGTTGTATGTCACATTCAGCGTTATCTCAAAAGCTCTCTAGGCAAAGGCCTATTATATAAGAAACACAGCCATTGCAACCTCTCAGGTTTTTCATATTCTAACTAAGCCGGAAGTCGATTTGATTGTAAATCTACATCTAGCTATTATACATTTGTGGGTGGCAATCTAGTTACTTGACGAAGCAAAAAGCAGATCGTAGTAGCCAGGTCCAGTGCAAAGGCCAAATATCAAGTCATGGCCCACACTGCACGTGAACTTCTGTGGGTACAAAGTCTTTTCAAGGAGTTTGACATATCCTACTCCAGTCCTATGTTGATGTTTTGTGACAACAAGGCTTCTATTTTTATTGCGAGCAACCCGACATTTCATGAAAGGACAAAACATATAGAGGTCGATTGTCACTTTGTCCGCAAGACTGTTCTTTCTGGTCGTATTTGTACTCCATATCTCAGCACTGAGCAACAAGTAGCGGACATCTTCACCAAAATTCTTCCAAAGGCTCGCTTCCAAACTCTAGTAGACAAGTTGGGCATGTTCGACATCTACGCTCCGCTTGAGGGGGAGTATAGAGATATGTTTATATTTCATTGAGTGTCATGTGCCTAGCATGTGCCTCACTTATATTTTTACTTGTGTGGTTTAGTACCATATTGCTCATCTCTGGTTTTGTCTCTCCTCCCTTATCCTAGATAAGAGAATGCATTTTAAACCTTTCACTCATCCAGTAGAATTCTATTCAGCCTTCTATACACCCATATAGAAATGTGTTTTTGACATCAAGTTGGTGAAGTGACCACGCATGATTTGACAGATAGTAAAATAAGCACATAATTTAAACGAACAACAGTAAAGAAAAGTTTCAAGGAAATCCACTTTTGACTCTTGGGAATACCCCTTGGCAACCAACCTTGCTTTCAATTTCTAAATAGAACCATCAGGAAGATTTTAACACTGAATACCCAACTACAGCCAACTTCCTTGTATGAGGGACGCTCAGTAAAGACCCAAGTGTGCAGAGACCTTAATGCTTGCATTTCTTCATCCATTGTAGCTGTCCAACCAAGATGGGTGAGTGCCTCCGAGACATTTCTAGGTATTATAACATCAGAGCAAGTTGTAGTAAATTGATGGATAGAAGAACCTTTTAAGACGTAAAAACATTAGGATTGCAATAACGAGAAGGTTGGCATGACGAGAAAGCTTGTTTACGTAAAGAGATAGGCACATTCAAGTCATTTAGTGTAACATCAGTAATGAATGGGGTTGTATCCGCTTTATTAGTATGGATTATTGTGAATAGGTTAAGAGATTTTACGTTAACCAAGATATGTTTATATGTGAAAGAATATTGTATTGAACTGATTTGATTAGATTATCAAAAGAGGTACAACCCTATCCTATATATAGGAGCAAGAGAGAAACCCTGAGACTTGGGTCCCAAGTAATCTAAACGAGCCGAGACACTAAAGGCCCACTAACTAATTAACCTATTAACTAAATAGGCTAATATATACTCTTTAACACTCCCCCTCAAGCTGGATCATGGGTGAAACACATGTCCAAGCTTGAAGTTATAGGACTCGATAAAAGAAAAGATAGATAAATATCACTCCCCATACAAAAGATTGATACTCCCCCTTAAACAAAACTCCCCCCTGAATCATATGACGACACCTCTTTTCTTTGAAATTGTATTCTGCATGCTGGAGATCCTCAAGCTTTGATGATCTTTTGAAGTGCATCTGGAATGAAAAACATCTGAAATGGAACTTGAATACTGCATCAGTAATTCGCCACTTGGAGCAGACAATCCTTAATACCATGACTACGTCATCTTCACTGGAATATGTACTTAACGCGACACGAACGCGGATCTCCAATGATGATGTAGCAGTAGTGGTGTCTTCAAAGCGTCTGAGAAGACGTGCATAACGTGGCACAAACACAGACGGACGATATGTTGGTGATACAATGCAGGTACCATAACTCTGTCGCATGAACCTTAGGGGCTTGATAGGAAAGGAGATATCATCCATCAAGAAAAGTCCCATGAAGATTAGCAGAAGGCGATGCTAATACAGCAGATGCAGCTCGGAGAATACGTGATGAAAGCAGCTCGATGAAGATAAAACTGGATGAACTATCAACCTTGCAGATGTATACTTTGTAGGCTTGAAACTGTTGAGCTTCTAATGACTGGAGAAGCACCTGCCTGCCTCTCAAGAATGCAGCAAGAGTGATAATGTTGTCTGAAAGTGGAGAATAGGTGTACTGAACAATGAAGCTCTCATGAAGATAACCTGGGATATGTAGACTGAATACATATATCATCTCTTCTCATACTCTCTCTCTCATACATATTCTCTCACACTCTCTCTTTTCTCATCTCTTCCTCTCCTCTCTATCCCCCCCCCACGCACACTAAATACTACGAGAGTGAGTGTTTGGTGTGGATAAATGTATATATGACCCCCCCTGCACTGTGGAAAGGGATACACACATGATATGGGTGGGTGGGAAAGGAATTGTTGGATTTGAGAGGATTTTGTGATATGGAGATGTGTAATATGTGGAGAATGAAACCGATAACAGGAGAGAATATGCTAAATGGGTCAATGTAAGATCCGAGTAGAAAATTAAATGGAATTAATCCCGACCTGAAAAGTGGATTTTTTTGGTCTGTTAAGGCAAGAAATCTAGGGTGCCCCACAAAAATTCCGATTAGGCTTAAAATAGGATCCGATTAGCCAAAGATAGATCCGAGTAAGGATCTGAATATCATAAGTATTAGAGGACGTCAGAAACTTGGGAGAAGATAGAATAATTAGGGTTGATGGAGCATCTCTCTAAGAAGAAGCAAGGCGGCAGCAATAGGACAGCAAACGGCAATGGACAGAGATAATGGGCGGAGATGGCGAGATAAATAGCAACAGGACGGAGCCTAGATGATGGCAACGATGTCTGTTTGATGTTGTTACAGAATTTCAGCGGCGACTAGGTGATGACCGGCTACCGTAGGACTTGGCCATAGAGGAGGAGATGATACTGGCTCTTGCGCGGCTTCGGAGATGTTGCAGACCACGAGGCTGTAGGGGGAGCCAAATGTGGAGCTTCTCCATAAGCGATGGCAAAGGATGGATACATGATGGCAGCGGCGGCGACGGCGGATGATCTTGGGGGGCGCGGCGGCGGTGATGGTTGCTCTTGCTTCTGTGGTTGGCTGCAACATTGTACTGGTCGCCGCCGACTTGCTAGCTGGATACGGCGGCGGCGGCGTGATGCGAGGACCCGACAACGATGGCAGTGGCTACTGTTTGCTGACCGACGGTCGATGTTGCTGCTGGATGTGGATGGCGGATGGAGATATTTGTTAGGCGGTGGCGGCAAGATGATAGCAGCGGCTGCGCTAATGGAGACCAGCGGTGTTGGTGACTGTTGGTGGCGGCGATGGCGCCGCTTGTTGCAGCAGCTACTGTGATCGATGGCAGCGGCATCAGCTGCTACGGTGACGGATGGATGAAGATTGAAGATAGCCGGGAAGGATGACGTCGGCGTACGGAAAGAAAATTGAATCTTTAAGAAAGAAGAAGAAAAGCCATGGAGGTCGGGATGTGCCTGGAGGGCAGATGGCCTAAGCCAAGGCAATGGCGGCGGTCGCCCGCAAGCGGAGGCGCCCCCTCTGTTGCTCTCTCTCGGAGAGAGAGGCGACGGCTAGGGTTGTGTGCGCGTCGGAGAGGAAAGAGGGGCGGCGGCTAGGTTAGGATTCCCTAGGAGCGAACATGCTCTGATACCATGTGAAAGAATATTGTATTGAACTTATTCGATTAGATTATTAAAAGAGGTACAACCTTGTCCTACATATAGGAGCAAGGGAGAAACCCTGAGACTTGGGTCCTAAGTAATCTAAACGGGCCGAGACACTAAAGGCCCACTAATTGATTAACCTATTAACTAAATAGGCTAATATATACTCTTTAACAGTATGCTAATATATATAGGAGGATTAGAGAGAGGGGTGTGGCACATGGATCCACTTAAAGTTTATTACAGAATAAGCAACGGAAACATATGTGGGCCTAACCCCAATAGCTAATCAACACCCCCCCTCAAGCTGAAGAATACATGTCATGTAGTCTCATCTTATGACATACAAGTTGGAATAGGGCTAGAAAAGGTGGTTTGGTTAGAACATCAGCCACTTGATTCCGGCTTTCACAAGAGGCATGACATTTTTTTTGCTTTACGAGAACATGAAAAAAAGTGTCAGTCCACCTCTATATATCTAGTACGTTTGTGAAGATCGGATTGTTGGCAATATGAAAGCTTCTTGGTTATCACAATGAAGGTTAGCAGGAGATTGTGTAGGGAATTCAAACTCAGAAAGAATGGGTTGGAACCATTGTAGATCACAAGCATGTGCCATGACGTATATTCGGTCGTCGTGCTTGATCTGACAAGCACCGTCTATTTCTCTCTCCTCCATGCCACTAGATTTTTGTCAAGTAAGATGCGGAAACCAGATGTGGATCATCAATCGTGAGCGTCACCCGACCAGTCAACGCCAACATATCCAGCTATAGAGATAAATCTTCTCCTAAGGACATTCAGAGAGAGGCCTTTTCCTAAAGCACTCTTCAAAAATCTTAGAATTACAAACCACGCGAACCAGATAGGAGACGCATGGTCATGTGATGTTCGAATAGATTTGCTTGCGAACAAAGCATCGATGTAGTTTTGGGTTAAGAAAGGCACGCCCTCATTTTTATGCTTTTAATCGTAGTCGATAGGTGTAGACACTGGTCTCGCATTGGTCATTCTTGTCTCTTGCAGAAAATCGAGGATGAACCTTCTTCTAGAGAGAGATATCCTAGAGACTGATTTCAAATCTTGTATGCCCAAGAAATAGTGTAGGTTCCCCAGATCTTTAGTATGGAATAGAGACTATAGGGATTTCCCTAAATTGGAGATGTCTTGAGCATCACACTCTATGATGTTTATGTCATCAACATATACCATAGAAGAATGTATCCTTGAGATGTCTTCTTCAAGAAAAGAGAGTGATCGCTAGCAGATCACTTGAAGCAAAGACTCTCGAGGACAGTGCCAACCTTGTTAAACCAAGGTTGGGGACTCTACTTCGGCCTGTAGACGGAGCGACGAAGACAAAAGACTGTTCAAACACTCCCCCTCAGCAAAAACTCCCGTGGGTAGCTCTGCATATAGACTTCTTTAGATAAATTACCATGGAGAGGCATTCTTGATGTGGAGTTGGTATAGAGGCTAGTCTAGATGAGAAGCAAAAGAGATTTGAATGCATATTGAGGCAATCCAACTGATGGGCAAGAATGTCTCAAATAAGTTAGCACCATAAGTCCATGTGAAGCCTGTGGCAACCAGACAGGCTTTTAAGTGAAGGACAGAGTCGTCAAACAATTCTTGACGGAGAAGACCCATTGGCAACCAACAATATTCTACCATGAGATGGCAAACAAGGTGTCATGCATGATTATACCGACACCCGTTTAGGCAGCTACCTAGTCTCCAAAACCTGGGCGCCCAGCCTAATTCGGTTGTTGGGCGGCCGCCTAGGCGCCTGTTAGGCCAATTTGGGCCTAGAATCTAGGCAAAATCCATTTTACTATTATTTTTTCTTATCTTCCCATGACCTCTTTTGCTTTTCTTTTGATATATGCTCTTCCTTGATCTCTCCTCTTGGTTTTTCTTTTCCTCCACAGTTCCATCAAGCAACAAAGTCTTTGCAATGATACCGCATGCTCCACTCTTTATTTTTGTTTGTTATTTTTGCTTGATCTACCAAGCAGCATAATTGTTGCTATGTTACAAAGTTGTTGCTTCTCTACCAAAATATGGTCGTGTTGGTATGGTGCTGCTATGATTCTTTGAATGACACGGGTTTAATACCCTTCTTGAACAAAATCAATTTCCCCAACAAAAAAAGTTGTTGCTGCTCTACCATTATCCACTTACTACTGCTTCACTATCACCGATTTACGGCATCTCCATGTTTTTCATTCTTCATTCTCCTATTTCTATTTATTGTTTATAAATCTCAACTATGAATGTACTCACATTAATGCAATGCTGATTTCTTGCTTGCATTTTCAGTTTTCTTACTCTAGTGTTCCTATATTACTTTCAAATATTCATATTTATACATATAGGCACTATATCATTTTACTTTATTTCTAATCTTTTATATCTCCTTTTTACTTTCATTTTGTTATCTGTTCTTTTTCTTCTACCAATCTTTTTTTTTCATCTTTTTCTCCAAGGTTTCACCATACATAGTTCATACTTCTGTTTTCTTTTTTTCATTCTTTCTTTGAACTTCATCTTCCCCGATCCTCTTTTTTTTTTCGAACTTCATTCTTCCCCCTAAAGTCAACCAATGTTTTTTTACTTTTTTACCTCCTCTTCCTAGTTCCTACGTATTCATAAATTGCTCATAAGTTAACGTATAACCATATATATGTGTGCATATTATATATATATATGATAAAATACGAAATTAATAAAAAACGCCTAGGCTTCCGCCTTGGGCCCCCTAGGTGCCCGTAGAGAAACGTCTAGCCGCATATACAACCTTGGTCTCGTGTTGTTTATTCGCAGAGCCTCCATTTCATCCATCATCACTTCTTTCCACCCAGGGTGTTGAAGATCATCCTTATGGGTTTTGTAGAATAATGTTGTTGTCAAGGATAGTGGCAACAGCATGGGTGTGGACAAGACGAGAAAGATCAGAAATGTGATGTTTATAAGTACAAGATCATTTACCTTTATGATGGGCAATCAACCTGTCGAATTGTATTGGAAATCTGGGATAATGGCAGAGCAGCCACCTCAGGATCAGCTACCATTCTCCTTCCATACATCTTGTGATAGAACTGAGGTGATAGTGACGGTGTTGGTGGTGCAGGTGTTCGAATATTTATGGCGATAGGGATGGTAGGAATGGGTGGGAATGGGAAGGGGTCACATTCAAAGGTATAGATAGGAACAGTTGCAGTAGTGTGGGGCAGCATCTCCTTGGAGAAGTAGGCGTCATGTTCACAGAAGGTGACTACATAAATGGTGGATGGATTCACTTAAGTTTATTAGAGAATAAACAAGGAAAAGATATGTGGGCCTAAGCCGAATAGATAATGACAAAAAATATTATCACCCTCATATGTAGGAGCATCCTCAACAGTAGTAGTAATATTATGTCAACAACACAAGTGTATGAGCATCCTCATGTGTTGTAGTCTTTTAAGGGGGGTTTGCAGACAAGGGTGATTCAGGAGAAGGGTTACATATATGCCATCTCACATAGACCCGTAGGGAAGGAGAAGAAATAATGGACTAATGGTAGGACTCATAGGAAGAGGTAATGGCGCATTAGAGCAGATGAGACCTTTTTAATAAGTGATGAAAAGAACGATGTATCCTCAGAAAAAGATACATATCCACCAATATCTATAGATTTGGCTAAAAGGATCCAGACATTTTACATCCTTTTTGGGTGCGAGAATGACCAAGAAAGCAGCAGCGTATAGCTCACGGGCCCTTTTGGTGCGAGAATGACCAAGAAAGCAACAGCGTATAGCTTGTGGTCAAGTGTGTTAACGTTAGGTTGATAGTGTGCACAAAACATAAACAACCAAAACATAAGGTGGTAGATTGACGGCAGGTTCATGTGGATATAAGAGTTTGTAGGGGATGGATTTTTTAATAACAGAAGAGAGCATTCGATTAAAAAGGTAATTGGCATAAACAATTGCTTCAGATAAATGTTTTTTTGGGAACATGCATCTCAATAAGTATGGAAAACATCAAGAAGGTGGTTATTTTACACTCGGCTACACCATTTTGGTTGTGGAGCATAAGCGCAAGAGGTCTGATGTAGGATCTCTTTAGAGATACAAAATTTTGAAAAATCTGTTGCTTGTACTCAGATGCATTGTCAGTGCAAATGATTTTAGGAGTAAAAGATGATTGATTACATACATTAGTAAAAAATGAGGTCACAGTAATAATGTCATAATGTTCTGACATGAAGTAAATCCAGGTCATATGTGGCCGGTCATCAATATAAAAAAATAGAAAACACCATACTCTAAAACGAGCATGCACATACACAAGCCCAAAATATCCAAGAGGCTTGAACTACAAATAATGTGATGGATGGGGAAAATTCTGCGATGCTGATTCCCAAGCAGACACGACTAACATCAAAGCAAAGTAAAGCTATCAATAGTAGGAAACAACTTTCCACTTGGTTATTGATGGATGACCCAAACCGAGATGCCATTGACATAAGGACATGGAAGGTTGAACTGCAAGAGCAAGGAAGAAGCAGAGGTATGTTGATATTAGAACCACTACCACCTTCATATTTGGCATATTTTATGTAAGGTTTCTAGCAGTAACCAAGTTCAACGGAAACTTAGGTACAAATAGAAATAACAAAGAGTAGTAACAGGAGTAGTAACATCTCTCGCTCCAGATAGAGCAGAGATAGATCGAATAGCTACTATATATGCAGATAACAAATAGGTATAAGTTTAGAAAAAAGTTTGTTACTACCACTCATGTGAGTTGTTGCTCCAGAATCAAGAATCCACCAACAGAAGTAGTATGAAAACAATTTATTTCACATGAGGTTTGTGCAATAATGACTTGGGCAGTGTTGATGGTCGCTTTCTTTAGTAGACGTTTCAAATGGACGGTGTTGAGAGTTACAATTCTCAAAAGTATCATCACATGTTCTGGTAGTCTCTATTGTACTGATATGATTTGCCCATTCAGGTTTGCCATGCTCTTCCAATATTTGTCCTCATCATTGTCGGAACGTCTACAGAAATTTAGTATTGTGTGAAGTGTCCGGGGCACCACGTTTTGTTCCAGAAGCACTTACAGTAGTAGTAACATTTCCCACATCCTGGACCACAACTGCGCCCTCAGTCATATAGAACAATTGTAGGTTCAACACTAACTGTTAATATATCTCTTTATATTCTATTATTTGTAATTTATATATATTGTTGGACCTCTATGTAATTTCTCCAAGTTTCTATTAATAAAAGGGTGAGGGCTCATGAACCCTCACACACGCTGCATTGCACGCAGCGTTGCGGCATCTACGTTCACATGGTATCAGAGCAGTAAGCTCCTAGGGTTCCTCTCCAGGCCCCCCTCCCCTCTCCTCTCTATCCTCCTCCACGCCATCGCTGCCAGCAACACAGGCCAGCAGGTCGGCGCCGCCGCCACCATCCAAGGCAGCAGCCGCCGGCCCAGGCCAAGCGCAGCAGCCGCCAGCAGCCCCTTCGTTTCTCTGTCTGATTCCGAAGGCAGTGCTTACGTAAAACGGCTTATTAAATCTCATACCGGAGAGTCCGTCGGTACATAGGGAACTCCTAATCACATCTCCTCCATGTGTGATTAGGGAATTTTCGTTTGGGGGTTGTGGATGCATCAGACACACATCTAATCATTTGACGTGACATGTATCTCCCCGTCGCTCAATCCTTCCGGTGACGTGTATCTCTCTGTCACCCTCAATCCTTCCTGTGACGTGTATCTCTCTGTCACCCTATCTCTCCGTTGAATCATAGAGGACCCCAAAGCATCTACCATCTACAACGAGATGTCACATATCCCCTCCATCAAGCTGAACGGGAAGAATTATCTCTTGTGGATGAATGATGTCCATACAGTGTTAGAATCCCGAGACAAGGCAAGACATGTTGATTTTGATCCTCATGCTTCTACTGACAAAGGCTATACTGAATAGAAGCGTCATAATAGTTTGGTGAAGACATGGCTATGGGGGAGCATGGAACTTGGTATCGCTGCTAGGTTCATATTCTATACTACTGCCAAAGACATATGGGATGCAGTAAAGAAGCATTACTCTCAAGCAAAGAATGCTCTTCGCCACTTTATGATATATGATCGCCTTTTTGCAGAACGACAGGGAGACAAGCCTTTAGAAGAATATTTTGGAGTGATCCAAGCTATTGTTCAAGAACTACACTTCTATCATCCAGAGATTGTCCAAGAACAAGTCAAAGACAGAGATGACTTGGTTACAGCAAAGTTCTTATCTGGCTTGAGTTCTTCGTGCAGTTCGGCCCGCAGTATCATCCTCGCTTCTGACAAACTTCCCAGCCAGGAAGAAGCTTACTCAAGGATTTTACAATCAAATTTTAAACCAGTTGATCCTACAACAATCTTGCCATCTAGAGATTCTCATGCATCTATAGCCGCTGCAGTTAGAGGAGGTCATACAGGTACGGGCCGAGGACGTGGCACATGTCCTAAGTGCACCTTCTGTGACAAACATGGACACACTGTTGAGAAATGTTGGAAGAAGAATGGTAGACTTGTTGCACTACCTGTGGGGGCAGCAAACTATGTTGGCACTGTTGAGTCTTCTGAGCCTTCTTCTTCGAGTTCTGGTTCTTCTGGCATCACACTCACAAAGGAGGAATATGATAGATTTATTCTGGATACACAGCATCTGAGTGTGGGATCATCTTCCTCAACAAATCTGGCATCTACCACTGGTAATCAGGCTACCTCTTTACTGGATTTTGGTTCAATTTCTTCATGGGTGGTTGACTCTGGAGCGTCACAGCATATGGCTGGTATGAGGAGACTACTTCATTCCATTGACTCACATATTCCTCACAAATCTGTGACCATAGCAGATGGTTCAGTGAAGAGAGTGTTAGCAAGTGGATTTGTTTCTCTGACTCCTAAAATTGATCTTAAATTTGTTCATTATGTGCCTGCATTTCCATTTAATCTTCTCTTTGTTGCAAAATCAATTGATACTGTGAAATGTACAGTGACAGTTGGGCCTTCTTGTTTTGTATTACGGGATCTCAAGAGTATGAGGACGATTGGTGGGGGGCCTAGGAAAGGTGATCTCTACCTCTTCCATGGTAACAGCCTACCTCGCCAAGTATCTGCTCATGCTCCAGCTATCCTTTTGAGCGGTTCTCCCTGATTGTGGCACTATAGATATGGACATCCTTTGTTGGAGAGCGTCTGAAAGTTAGAACCTGAGTTATCCCAAGTGTCTTCATTAGAGTGTCAGTCTTGTCAACTGGGAAAACATCATAGAATGTCTTATCCCAGTCGTGTCAATAAACGGGCTTCTTGTCCCTTTGAGTTAGTCCACAATGATGTTTGGGGTCCTATAAAGACCAATAGCTATAATGGTTTTCGCTATTTTATTTCCTTTGTGGATGATTTTTCTCGCATGACATGGATTTATTTGTTGAAGAGTCGAGAGTCTGTGTTATCCATTGTCAAGCATTTTCATCAAGAAATAAAAGTTCAATTTGATTGCAATATTAAAATTCTTCAATCTGATAATGCCTTGGAATATGTTCAAAGTGCTATGGCTGATTTTTATAGCTCTGTTGGGATGATTCATCTTACGTCTTGTCCTCACACCCCTCAACAAAATGGGATAGCTGAGAGAAAAAATCGTCACCTTCTTGATATTGCCAGTATAATTATGTTTCAATCCAATGTTCCTAAGAGGTTCTGGTATGATGCTTTACTTACTATTTGTTTCCTTATCAACAGGCAACCCTCTTCGGTGCTTCAAGGACGTACTTCGTTCTATGTCTTACGTTCCTTTCCTTGTTCCTCTCAAAGTATTTAGTTGTACGTCATTTTTCCACAATTTTGATCCTAAGGCTGATAAGTTATCCCCTAGGTCTATTAGGACTCTTTTTCTTGGGTACTCTAACACTAGCAAGGATACAAGTGCTATAGTCTCAGTCTTCGTCATATGTTTGTGTCTAGGGATGTAATTTTCCATGAATCCACACCATATTTCTCTAGTGTTCCCAGTAAGGGGGAGCAATTGTGTGAAAGTGAGAGAGTGCCACCATCAGACATCAATGAGAGAGTGCCACCACCACACCAGAGTGTGAGAGTGCCACCTATCATTCTTGATTATACCGTAATTCACAAACACCAGCCAGCAGATGATACATTAATTCAACAATATCCACATATTTACAGCAGACGAGGCAGACAGGATCCAGAGGAGGTAGCGACTCTAGTCTCTGAGCCTTCCCCATCCTCCTCTACTCAAGAGATTTCTGAAGAACCATCTGACCTTGATGTTCCCATTGTTGTTCCCAAAGGTACCCGTTCATGTACTATTTGACATCCTATTGCAAATGTGTGTTGTTTGTCAAAATTACCCAAGCAAGCCCCGTCATTTGCTCTTGGGATTGATTCTGTGGTCATTCCAAGAAATCATCTTGATGCTATGAAAGATATTGGCTAGAAATAGGCAATGCATATGGAAATGTCTGCTCTTCTAAAAAACAACACATGGGAACTTATTGACTTACCTCCAGGTAAAAATGTTGTGGGTTGCAGATGGGTATTCAGAGTAAAACATAATTCAGATGGTTCAATTGAGAGGTTGAAGGCTAGACTGGTGGCAAAGGGTTACACTCAGACATATGAAGTTCATTTCTTTGAGACCTTTTTACCAGTGGCTCGTCTGAATTCAGTGCGCATTCTTATTTTTCTGGCTACTACTTTTGACCGGCCTCTATTTCAGCTTGATGTCAAGAATGCCTTTCTCCATGGTGATCTACAGGAAGAGGTGTACATGGAGCAACCTCCTGGTTTTGTTGCTCAGGGGGAGTGTCAGAAAGTGTGTAAATTGAAGAAAGCCATCTATGGATTGAAACAATCTCCTAGAGCTTGGTTTGATAAGTTCGGTGATGTTGTACTAAAGATGAGCTTATCTCGTTCTATGACTAATCACTCCTTATTCTATTCTAGCTCTTCTGTTGAATCCATTATTATTGTTGTATATTTTGATGATATAGTTATCACTGGCAGTGATTCTACAGGCATATCACGTGTGAAGGAAGGATTGCAGGGGCATTTTCTTACAAAGGATCTGGGCAAACTGAGATATTTTCTGAGCATTAAAGTACTTAGATCTCATGAAAACACTAATTTGTCTAAGAGAAAATACGTGTTGGATTTATTGTAGGAAGCTGGCATGAGTGAATCCAAGTCGGTGTCTACTCCTATGGACTATCATGTGAAGGAGACAACTGATGATACTGATTATCCAGATCCATGATACTACAGGAAAATTGTAGGTAAATTGATATATCTATCAGTTACTCGCACTAACATTTCCTTTGTTGTAGGAGTGGTGAGTCGGCATATGAGCTCACCACAACAGTCACAATGGATGGCAATTTACCGTATTCTGAGATATCTGAAAGGTGCACCCGGTAAGGGGATCACCTATTATAGACCCAAGACTCATGTGTCTACTCTTGTTCTTACTGGTTATGCAGATGCAGACTAGGCTGGTAGTCTGAATGACAGGAGGTCTACTTCTGGGTATCGCACGTTTCTAGGAAATCACCTTATCACCTGGAAAAGCAAAAAGCAGAATGTTGTGGCTAGATCAAGCACGGAGGTTGAGTATCGAGCAATGGCTCATGCCTGTTGTGAGTTGCAGTGGGTTCAATCTGTGCTTTTTGAGTTAAAGATTCTTGTTTTGTCTCCCATAGAGCTCAGATGTGATAATCAAGCTGCTATCTACATTGCCAAGAATCAAGTCTTCCATGAACGTACTAAGCATATAGAGGTTGACTGCCACTTCGTCAGAGATCAGATCAAGAATGGCACTATTGTGACTCCGCACGTCAAATCTGAAGATCAACTTGCAGATGTCCTCACAAAGCCATTGAGTCCAGCAACATTTCAAAACTTTTGCAACAAGTTGGACATACACGATGTGTACGCTCCAGCTTGAGGGGGGGTGTTAATATATCTCTGTATATTCTATTATTTGTAATTTCTATTTATTGTTGGACCTCTATGTAATTTCTCCAAGTTTCTATTAATAAAAGGGTGAGGGCTCGTGAACCCTCACACACGCTGCATTGCACGCAGCTTTGCGGCATCTACGTTCACACTAACTATGGATGTAATTACAAAAAGATATCCATATACGTCATTGGTAATGAATCAGATGTCACGATTTGTTAGTGAGTGGGTTCATAGGTAGCAGGTATAGAAATAAGGAATTGACATTGTTAGATCGTGTCTTCTTGTCCTTGTAGTTTAACTAGATCAACACGGAGGGAATTATAGACCATTAACTCCCTCCATATTCCTCTGAGGGTATCATAATGAGACATAAAGGTAACATTCTCATATAGGTGTCGAATATGAATCTTCTTGTACAGTTCAAAGATGTGAGATGCATTGCCCTTGGAGGGATATACCTTAGCAAAATTATCCCTAGATTCCATTGTAGTCAACAATAATGTGAGTTTATAGGATATAGAGGGATCATAATTGTTGAGCATCCCGGAAAATACTTGTGAGTCACGCTCGGACCACTTTTTCCAAATTGCCTCTTTCTCAGTAGTAGATTTGTTTTTGACAAGAGGTGTATCATTTAAATGCTCACTCTTCCCATCAGATTCAACATGAATCTGAAGAGATCTCACCTAGAGAAGGTAGTTAGATCCATTTCGAGTTCACGGAGTTTACAAACTTTGAGTAAGTATCCATCATATCAGAAGTAGAAGACATGTATTTGGTGAAGAAAGAATCACGGCAGGCAGAGGCTTGCAAGTCGAGTTGATGAGTCACACAGCGGGTAAATGGGCAACAAGTCGTGCCAGAAAATAACATGGCTTGTCGATTTTGGTCATGATTTCAACCGGAAGAGGGGCACACGTCGTACCGATGAGTCACCTGGCGTATTGATGAAGCACGCCGTGTGAATGAGTTAGACATCATGTAAGTCTTAGATCAGATTTTCAACAAAGATTAGACCCCATGCCGTGTAAACATGTCACATATCATGTAAAATTTCTAAATATCCCGCTATTATAGGGGAAGAATTCTGCTCCAGTAGCAATTCAGGGTAGCAACCACGCGCCATGTAGAGGTCTATATGCCATTTAAAATGCAGCCGGAGCAACAAATAGGCCTCCGAAGTAGCGGAAACAAGGAGATGCACCAGGGCATTAAAGGTAACAGAGATAGTAGGTGATCTAGGGCGATCAACCTTAGAAAATAAGAGAAGACCCTAGTGATAGATGATCATTTATACCAATAAGGTGCCATACAGATTCCCAAACTCAACCACATGGCATAGATTGAGGGGAAGAACATAGGCCCAATGGAGAATAAGGGTGGCGGAGGTGGTTGGTATAAGCTACACCAAAGAAAAAGAGCAATTGAAAGAGACGATAGAGGCGGTGGAGACAAGGACGGTAGCAGTGGAGGAGAAGGCTACATGGACGGAGTCTCCAATGGTGATGGTGGAGGGGGCACACACAGAGGGTTCCCTTGTTGGAGATATAAAGAAAGAGGAACTTTTTGTGTATTTTTGTTGCCACTAGTACCATTTCTCTATATAGGCCAGGGTTAATGTTTAAATGCATGTAACACTGTGTGGGACTAAAAAGAAGTAAAGATATAATAAAAAGACTAATATATTATATTGATATATCTCAATAAAATATCCACGTTTACCAAAAGATAAGGTAGAAGCAAAAGGCAAATAATGGAGGACGATGCCAGTCTATATGTGAGGAATTTGATATGAACATCTGAAGAATAAGGCATACAAGAAGTCTATTGATAAACTGATTTAATATAATATTATCCCCTGAAGAACTAGTTACGGTAATTCTTATCCATTCAATGGAGCACTTTGTCGGCGAGGAGAGTGCATGGTTTTATATAAAGAAAATGAACACAAACGGGGTTTTAAGTTTTAACTAGGATGAGAAACTTAGTCCCTATATGGATCAGGAATTTATTGAAAAGAAATAAAAATTAAGAAGAGATAACATCTTAATCTAGTTTCCTATGAGATATAATTATTGAGATATGGGGTTTTATATCTAAAATTGAAGAAAGAATAGCCATCCTAGTCTTACATCAGCATGTCCGTCTTATAATGTAGCATGCTAGTCGCCCATATGAAGACTTCCTGAGAGTCTCATAGCATGTCCTCTAATAGTTGAACAAGGATCCTAAACATGCTCTGATATCATAAAAAGAAAGGGATTGGTAGAAATAACAAATTATTTTATCATATACACCAGAATTGTGGTCTCCTATACAGTTTCATTTATATTCAGCTCACATATATAACCAAACTAGAAGTAGCAATGTTTTGCTCAGTGCTAACTGGCAATTATGGGATGGTAAGCCAAAGGAGAAATATTAATAACTGTATAAGTGTTGGACTGTTCCTAAACTTCCTATATTCCAGGAATTGCTTACAATCTGTTGATTCAGATGAATAATAACTTTTTCAATCGATTAAAAGTATCATCAATTTGTAACAATTATAAGAGCAACTATCATGATGTACAGTAATAGACCTGTCTAACTATGGGAGAAAAATTTCCCATTGCATCAATCATAAGTTCTGAAGACAAGACGCTTCCATCATCCAGTTGCAAAATCTGAAAATTTTCATTAAATAAAACGGTGTAAGAATATATTTCAATCAAACTATCAGAGTACAGAATACAGTATGGTAATAAGAATGCAAGTACTTTTATAGGGAAACAAGCCAGTGCCTTAAGTTTTCATCACTAATTAACAATGACAGTTACACTAAATATCAAAGAAAGACAAATATTAAAATGTAACTAGTACAATCTGCAAGATGATAGCTTTCTATCTGCTGCAAATTAGAGGGGGATTTTTTCCATGACTTCATCAATGTGAGCCAAAACCCTCAAGAAAATATCATACAAAATGCTCTAGTAAACTCTTCTGTATACCCCTCTTTCTGAGTATATAGCTCAATAGTCTGTTTCTTACAATTCAAATCCTCCTCAATATAACGCACCCCTCCCTTTACAGTTTATACAATCCCCGCAGAAGTGGTGTATCTTCAAATCGACTGAAAAACACATCCCAGCTCAAGATCTACCCCACATTCAAATGAGCTCACGAAGTCTCTACATAATAAAATATTGCATATGGGAGTCATTTTGGGCGGTGAAGAAATAAGGTCTGAACAAGAATGTGGCCGAAATGTGTATGCTAAGATGGATGTGAGAAGACAAGAAAAGATCGCTTGAGAAATTACTATATCGGGAACAAAGTGGAGGTGGTGAGTATTGAGGACAAGTTGCGTGAGGTCGGCTGAGACGGTATGGACATGTGCAACGCAAACCGACTAACGCGCCTATATGAAGCAATGCTATCAAGTCAAGCACAATTAAAAGAAGAGGCAGGACTAAATTAACCTAGGAAGAGCTTATAAAGAGAGATTTTGAATCTCTACATCTTGATCAGAATATGACCATAACAAAGTTGATTGGAAAAGAATGATCCATGTAGCCGACTCCAACATGGTTAGGATCATGGAAAAAAAAAGCGCCCTGAGGCGCTAGAGGCGTACGCCTCGAGGCGAGGCGCACTCAGGGACGCCCCGAGGCTTAAGCCTCAGTCACTTTTGCAGAGGAGGACGCCTCATTTTCAAGAGGCGTAAAAAGGCGCTGAGGCGCTGAGGCGTAAGCCTCTGTCTGCCACCTAAAACTGATGGTTTGTTGTACTATTTGGACTGCTATTGGGCCCAGCCCAAGTGGTATTTATTCAAATAGAAGATCTCCACCTCCAGGCAACCAGGAAACATCAATCTTTAGGCTGCTCCAGCCCTTGCTGGTGGCCATGGTGGCTAATCCAGCTGCTGCTAGCCAAGTTGCTGTTGCTACACGTCAGTGCTATACTGTTTTGTGATTTGATTATTTAGTTATATACTTATATATATATATATATATATATATATATATATATATATATATATATATATATATATATATATAACTTGTATATATAGACATATTAGATATACATATATGATACATATATATACATACATATACATATATATATATATATATATATATATATATATGTATGTATGTATATATGTCACAATATATATAGATATGTATATACATGTGCATATATATAATATATATATGTGTGTTTGTATATATATATATATATATATATATATATATATATATATATATATAGTGTGTGTGTGTGTGTTTGTATATATATATATATATAATATACCTATATTTTTAAGGTATATATATATTTATTTATTTATTCATACGCCTCGGTACATTCTGAGGCTTACGCCTCAACCGCCTTGAGGCAAAAACGCCTCGTTACACCTCACGCTTTTTTCAACCTTGGTTAGGATTGAGGCTTAGATGATGTTGATGATGATGATTAACTTCATTGTAGTTTCAACTTTCAAGGTAGAAACTATAGAGATATGTTGTGTTCTGTTATGTTTTATTGAGTGTCATGTGCATAGCATGTGCCTCACTTATGCTTTTCACTTCTGTAGTTTAGTCCCATATTGCTCGCCTTTGATTTAGTCTCTATTCTCTTCTGTTATATAAGAGACTGTATTGTACACTATTTTATGCACTCAATAAGCAATTCCCAGTTTCTCTATATGGTATCAAGAGCAGGTCCGGTTCTTTAGTTTTTCTTTTCCCACCCCCCACCCCCGTTCCTCACCTCTCCACCTTTTTCTACCACAGCCACAGTCACCTCTCCTCCTCCTTGCTGCCCTCCTCTTCTCGGTTCCCCCCCCACCTTTTTTGTACGTACAAACTTCCGGACAGCCATAACCATCCCACGTTGAGAGTCTCCTAACTCTCCGGTTAGTTTTCTTCCTGCGCCTCATGTTGGGATATTGATTTCCTTATGATGGCGTAGATTTCTTTATCGATCTATCTGCCCGATACGGGTTCCTTCTGATCTGATGTGTCAGATCTCTGCTGATGCTACTGCCCAATAGTGGGTTCCTTATCTGCTGCCTATTGTTGTTGTGCCGCCACCTAACTACTGCCTGCTTCTGCCCATCATGGCATCTGTTGAGCCTCCTCGCTCTCTATGTGTTACCACCGTCATGCTCGATGGTTCAAAATACCATTTGTGGTTGGCGTCCTTTGCTCTCTATGTTAAGGCTCAAGGTCGATACTCACATCTTACCACTGATCCTCCTGCTGCCCCTACTGCTACAGCTCATGAAAAGAGCAAACAGGCTAATGCTCAATGGTCCAAAGACGACTCTGATTTTATGTCCTGGCATCTCAATAGCACCGAGCCGTGCATTAGTCAGTCTCTATTATGCCTTCATGATGCTAAAGAAATGTGGGATCAGTTGTCTCATGTTTACTCACATCAGCAAAATCCTAAACGGGTTTTTGAAATTTTCAAAAACTTAGCCAAGAAGGAGTTCTCGCTAGATGCTTCTATTGAGGATTTCTACAACCAATGTTCTGCTCTCTGGAATGAGTATGAAATCTACCATCCGCTGACTGCTGACATCAAAGAGGCTCAGAAGCAACGCAATGAACTACAACTAGTTCAATTCCTAGCTGTCCTACCTGCTTCTTTTTCGGGCGGGGTTGATCAAATTCGGTTTAGTGACCCTCTGCCTACTCTTCGTGACGTCCTCAAGAGAGTTCAAAGGCTACCATCTGTATCCTCTACTCCTGCTATTGTGCACCCTGCTTTAGTTGCTCGTGCTGCTGATTCTGGACGTGGCCGCGGTCGTGGACGTGGTCGTGGAGGACGTCCACCTCCTACTGGCGAATGAGGCTCCTCTACTGCTCCTGGACGAGGTCAAGCCACTGGACCTCGCTACTGCAACTGGTGTGGTCGTGATAATCACACTGAAGATAGGTGTTGGATCAAGCACGGCAAGCCAGCCTAGGCAAACCAGGCATCTGCAGAAACTACTACTAATGCTCCATCCGATCCACCAGCTGCTCCTCCGACCACTGAATGGCCTCGCTTTGAATTTGAAAAGTTCTTCCAGGAGAGCATGACTCAACTACCTTCGACATCTGCTGTTGGTTCTTCTACAATGCTTGTGTCTCCTTCTGGTGGTAACCATAAGTGGTGCATTGATTCTGGTGCATCTGTCCATATGGCAGGCGACATCCACTTATTTTCTGCTCTATCTAAATCCTCTAATATTCCATCGGTCACGGTTGCAAATGGCTCGAAGACGCCTGTTCATGGCGTTGGCACAGTTCCTCTATCTCGCAAGCTGAATCTTCACTCTATTTTATACATACCACAATTTCCTGTTAATTTATTATATGTCTGTAAAACTGTTAAACAACTTCAGTGCTCTATTAAGTTTGATCCCTCTGGTTGTGTTTTGAAGGATCTCAGTACGAAGACGAGGATTGGTTCGGGCCATGAAGGACCATATGGATTATACTACTTGGATGGACCGCCTGCAGCTTCAGCTCTCTTGTCTACATCAGTCACAGGACTTCAGCAGCACTTCCGGCTGGGCCATCCGTCTGCTGCTAAATTGAAACTTTTATTTCCTGCATTATCTGAAAACAATTTCTCTTGTGCATCTTGTTGACTCAAGGTCAATTAGGTCAATGTTGACTCACGTCGAAATTGACTAAACCCATGTTTTGATGATGACTAACCATTCCACATATTGGTGTCTAATGCTTCTACTTGAGTGATTTCAGATTAGGTATAGACACACTCCAAATGCCCTAACTTGCGCATATCAAATTGGAGAAAAGACAAGTCAAAGTCATACAAGTGCACGTTTTTGTAATATGATGTATCTCCATTAGAATCATGTTGTAAATCACTTGTAATGATTGTATGACTTGTAATTAAGCTTAGAAAAATATCAGGAACACTTAGATCGAATATTAGAGCACTTTAGATGCATCTTTGAAAATCAATTACAGGCACTTGGTCGGTCGAGTTTCCCACCCTGAAACTCGACCGATCCACCTTGGTCGATTTTCTGAAGATTGCATCGGTCGAGTTGTGCACTCACAGAACTCAACCGATTGGGTAGTAGGCCATTTCCAGTTGAAATGGTCGGTCGAGTTTCCTCAGGACAAACTCGACCGATCCTTTGAACATCGGTTTGCCTCCTACTTGATCGGTCGAGTTACACCCATCAGAACTCGACCGATTGCACTGTACGGAAAAGTGCAGAAAAGTGTTTCTAGCCGTTGTGGAGTTGCAACAAGTGAAAATAGATCCGTTGCAAGCCACAAAACGGCTAGTTTTGGTTCATAAGTGTTCCCAAAGGTTAAGAGGCATCCCCAGCTATAAATAGGACCCCTTGGGCTTCATTCCAAGGTTGAGCATTCATTGCAAACTCTTTATGAGGTTCCTATTCTATAGTTGAGTGCTTCCTACAGCCTCCTCTCTCTCTCTAAGCTTAATCACTTGCTACATCCATTAGAGTGGGTAGGAGATTTGTAAGAGAGCTAGTTCTACTTGTATATCTTGTGAGGATCTCACTTCCACCACCTCCCCATCTCTCATTTGCAATCATGAAGATGAAGGTTCTCTCTCTTGTCCAAGAGAGGTGAAGAAGAACAAGGGAAGGAGTCCCTTGGTGAAGATCAAGGCTGAAGGCTTGGAGCTAGAGTGGGTAAGCCCTTGGAGAAGGAAGAAGACTTAAGCTCAAGTGGGTAAGACCTTGGTGGAAGCTTCTCCGAGTGAAGGTGAAGTCAAAAGCTGAAGATCCAAGAAGAGTGGGTAATTCCTGCAAGGCGGAAGACTTGTGCAAGAGTGGGTAAGTCCTTGGAAAAGGCCGAAGACTCTTGCAAAGTGGGTAAGTCCTTGGTAAGGTTGAAGACTCTTTGTCTTGGATAGGTAAGTCTTTTGTTTGGTCATGTATTGTAAGTCTTATAAGTGAATATAAGAGTGCAATTGCTGGAAGTCCTAGAGGTTGACCTCTCTAGGCAAGTGGACTGACACACTTCTAGTTTGAAGTGTGGAACCACTCTAAATAGCTTGTCTAATTGGTGCATGTTCAATCTCTCTTATCCTTGCTATGCATGATTTAGTTGCACTCAAATTGCCTATTTAGTAACCTTATCTTGTCATATTTTTTGAAGGTTTAATGAGTTTTGTTTAAGTGCTTTCGGCTCTATTCACCCCCCCTCTAGAGCATCTAATCACCCATCTAGGATCCAACAAGTGGTATCAGAGCAGGTCTTCTCCAAGCATACTTCAACAAGTAGGAGAAGATGGGTGACTACCTAGGAGGGAGACTCTCGACCAGCCTTCCAATCTTTGATGGGAGCAATTTCTTCTATTGGAGAAGAAGACTTCAATTCTACATCCAAGGATCAAGTCTCGAGATGTGGCAAATGGTGAACAACCCATACATTCTACCAAAGACAAATATTGAAGAATGGGATGAAGCCACCTTGATGAAAGCAACCTTGAATGCTAGAGCCATGCACATCCTATATGCCTCCATGACCCCCACCGAGTTCAACCGGATTTCCTCTTGTGAGACGGCTTATGAGGTATGGAGAAAGCTTTGCATCACTTATGAATGGACAGATCAAGTGAAGGAAAGCAAAGTCTACATGCTCAAAGGGCTGATTGAGAACTTCAAGATGGGAAAGGAGGAGAGCATAGCCAACATGTACTCAAGGCTCAACACCATCTTGAATGGTCTTGTTGTTCTAGGACATCCTATGTCTAGTGGAGAGATCAACTCAAATATCCTTAGAACTCTCCCAAGAGGTGGGAATCCAAGGTGACTTCTATTGAAGAAGCAAGGTCTCTTAGGGATATTCCTATTGAAGAGCTCATTGGAAATCTACAAGCACATGAAGCCACACTTGACAAGAGGGAGGAAGTAGAAAGACAAGAGGAGAAAGAACTCAAGAGAATGAAGAAGGCTGAAATCAAAGCTCAAATCAAGGCTATTGTTGGTCAAGCTTCTCCATCCTCTCAAGTTGAAGAAGATGCCATGTACTCCAAGGGTAGATTCTACAAAGGCAAGTCCTCCTCCACACGGTGCTTCACATGTGGGAAGAAGGGTCACTACAAGGAAGATTGCCCACAAGGCAAAAAGACCCATCTTCACAAGAAGAAATGGCAATCAAGCTCAAGTGGCTCCTCCAACTCAAGCTCAAGTGAAGATTCAAGGGAAGGATCAAGCTCAAGCTCTAGTGATGAAGGAGAATGCCATTTTTCTCTTATAGCATCAACAAGTGAAGACTCAAGTGAGGTAAATCTAAACTCTTTAGATAAAGAATCCTTGATTGATCTCATTCATGATATTTGTGCCTCTCTTAAGTCTTCTCAAAAGAAAAGGAAAAAGCTTGTTAAAATTGTTGATAATTTGTATGTAGAATTAAATGATCTTGAACATGCTAATTCTTGCTTGCTTGATGATAAAAATGCTTGTCTTAGCCAAGTAGACTCTCTTAAACTTGAAAATGCTAGTCTACTTGATAAGATTAGATTTCTAGAAGCTCAACCTCTCATGCCTAGTTCTAATGAAGAGCATACTTTAATTGTTGATTCTCTCATGCATGATATTGATGTTCTTAAATCTGAAAACAAGGATAAAGATTTTGTTTTGCAAGAATTAGAAACAGAAAATGCCTCATTGCTTGCTAAAATCAATGGGCATGAACCTTGTTCTAGTTATACTAATAAAGAGAATGATGTTGCTGCTCTTCATATAAATAGGGATTCTTATTTAACTAAAGCTCTTTGCTTAGAAAATGATCTTTTGCATGCTAGAGAGAATATCAATCAATTGTCTTCGACTATTGCTTCTCTTAAGCATGATAATGACAGTTTGAGATCTTCTTTGCAAAGATTCTTAGTGGGTAAAAAGAATCTTAATGATATCCTACACTATACTACTAAACAAATTGGTAGACATGGTTTAGGATATGATAGTAGTCAAGGGAACAACAAAGATAAAGGACCTCCAATATTCCATGGATAATCCTCTAACAAGACTATGGGCACATGCAACTATTGCAATGAATTTGGTCATTATTCTAACTTTTGTCCTTTTAGGAAAGCACCCAAGAGAAATAGGACTTGGGTTGCTAAACTAACCCCTCCAGACCCAATAACATGATTGGGGACCATTTCATCTTTCTTCTTGTAGGTACTTGCAAATGGATTGACTTGAGCTATTGAATTGCAAATTGACTTGTCAATCCACATAAAAGAAGAAAGGTGAGATGTGTAGAGGGTGACAACAAGTGGAAAAGGAATGGTAAGAACAAAGGTAAAGCTTTTATTGCTTATAACCATCTCTAACTTGTTTTTGTCAAGTTAGTGTGCACTATACATATGGTTTTTGAGTCAAAAGTGGCATTTTGTGTTTATCTTCACACTCTTGCTCAAAAATTGTTTCTAATGCTTCTATAGTGCATTACTAACTTGATTAGACATGTTTGGATATGGTTTGTATTTTTAGCATGCTTTTAAATGTGTTTTTATGATATATATATATGCTTTTTGACAGCTGCTCTGTCGGTCGAGTTTGCCCTATTGAAACTCGACCGATAGGCACCAATGGGTGTTGCCAGCAGTTGTCATCGGTCGAGTTGTCAATACACAGAACTCGACCGATAACACTGTGCACAGAATATAAATTTGGCTTATTAAGTGAGAATTTCCCTCTCAACTAGATTTTCTCAACCAATAGCCTTATTCTTTGGCACTCTCATTTGGTACCTTTATATATGCATATTGCCATGTTCTAAATTGCCTATATCTTGCTTACAACTCTATCTCTCTAATTGCTCTAAATTGGTATATCTATATCTTGCAATTACTTGCTTTGAGTTGTCTTGCAGGTTTTGATGATGATCTCTTTGGATCTCTTGGTTGTGTCTTAAATTGCTTCCGCTGTACTCTAACTTGCTACATCTATCTAGGTGTATATCTTGTGTTGATACAACCTTGAGGTTCATAGGGGTAATCATCTTATGGTAAGGATGCATATCTAGTGAGTTATATCCTTTCATGCTTCTAAAATTGCTTATCTCTTTGTTTGGATATATCTCTACATCTACTCAGCTTGCTCTTTAACTTGTGTATCTTTTGGTATCTCTTGCTATGATCTAGATCCTACTGGTAGTCCTAACTTGTGATATCATCTACTAGTAGTTCATATACATGTAGTTCTAACCCTGTTTACAATTGGCATCTTTGCTCATCTATATGCTATGCTTTATCTTGTTTCATACATGCTCAAGATTGTTCCTTGAATTGCATATCTTCTATCTTGAGTTGCTTGCATAACATTGTCATGCAGGGCACATAGAGCTACATTATATGTAGAAATTGGAGTATTTTTGGATTTTATGCAGATTTTGCTCCAGTTTCAATTTTTGGTGCAAGACTAGTGTTTTTCATGCAGAAACAACCTTCTGAGCAAGACTCATTGCATCGCCATGAGCTCTGATGGTTTTTGGTCAAATTCCATCATCTTGAGGGTCAAAATTGCAATTTATTGTTTTTCTGCAGCACCTTATCTTGCTTTTTGGGTTGTTCAAGTATATGCTTTAACTTGCTTTTCTTTCTATGCTTGGACAAGACCCTATCTGTGCTCTTCTACTCTCCTTATATATATTTGTGTTATCTCCTTTCTCTTTAACAAGTGATGTTTCTTATTTTCTTCATACCCCCACCTTTTTGATATGACAAAGGGGGAGAAAGATATGTCTTCTTTTAAAAAGAGGAAGAAGGCATGTCTTACATGAAGAAGAGAAATATGTTCATGTAAAGGGAGAAGGTAAAGGGGAGAAGACATATATGTGTAGAACATATATGAGTAGAAGACATAGTTTCTATAAATGTTATGAAAGCTAACCATGCAGGAGAAATAGCATCAATTGAGGGGGAGTATGAGAACTCCATGCGCATCAATTGAGGGAGAGCATATGAACTCCATTCTATTGAAACCCTTAGGTTTCTCCAAAGGTATGAATTTACTTAAATGGTTTGTCATCTTCAAAAAGGGGGAGAATGTTGACTCAAGGTCAATTAGGTCAATGTTGACTCACGTCTAAATTGACTAAACCCATGTTTTGATGATAACTAACCATTCCACATATTGGTGTCTAATGCTTCTACTTGAGTGATTTCAGATTAGGTATAGACACACTCCAAATGCCCTAACTTGCGCATATCAAATTGGAGAAAAGACAAGTCAAAGTCATACAAGTGCACGTTTTTGTAATATGATGTATCTCCATTAGAATCATGTTGTAAATCACTTGTAATGATTGTATGACTTGTAATTAAGCTTAGAAAAATATCAGGAACACTTAGATCGAATATTAGAGCACTTTAGATGCATCTTTGAAAATCAATTACAGGCACTTGGTCGGTCGAGTTTCCCACCCTGAAACTCGACCGATCCACCTTGGTCGATTTTCTGAAGATTGCATCGGTCGAGTTGTGCACTCACAGAACTCAACCGATTGGGTAGTAGGCCATTTCCAATTGAAATGGTCGGTCGAGTTTCCTCAGGACAAACTCGACCGATCCTTTGAACATCGGTTTGCCTCCTACTTGATCGGTCGAGTTACACCCATCAGAACTCGACCGATTGCACTGTACGGAAAAGTGCAGAAAAGTGTTTCTAGCCGTTGTGGAGTTGCAACAAGTGAAAATAGATCCGTTGCAAGTCACAAAACGGCTAGTTTTTGTTCATAAGTGTTCCCAAAGGCTAAGAGGCATCCCCAGCTATAAATAGGACCCCTTGGGCTTCATTCCAAGGTTGAGCATTCATTGCAAACTCTTTATGAGGTTCCTATTCTATATTTGAGTGCTTCCTACAGCCTCCTCTCTCTCTCTAAGCTTAATCACTTGCTACATCCATTAGAGTGAGTAGGAGATTTGTAAGAGAGCTAGTTCTACTTGTATATCTTGTGAGGATCTCACTTCCACCACCTCCCCATCTCTCATTTGCAATCATGAAGATGAAGGTTCTCTCTCTTGTCCAAGAGAGGTGAAGAAGAACAAGGTAAGGAGTCCCTTGGTGAAGATCAAGGTTGAAGGCTTGGAGCTAGAGTGGGTAAGCCCTTGGAGAAGGAAGAAGACTCAAGCTCAAGTGGGTAAGACCTTGGTGGAAGCTTCTCCGAGTGAAGGTGAAGTCAAAAGCTGAAGATCCAAGAAGAGTGGGTAATTCCTGCAAGGCGGAAGACTTGTGCAAGAGTGGGTAAGTCCTTGGAAAAGGCCGAAGACTCTTGCAAAGTGGGTAAGTCCTTGGTAAGGTTGAAGACTCTTTGTCTTGGATAGGTAAGTCTTTTGTTTGGTCATGTATTGTAAGTCTTATAAGTGAATATAAGAGTGCAATTGTTGGAAGTCCTAGAGGTTGACCTCTCTAGGCAAGTGGACTGACACACTTCTAGTTTGAAGTGTGGAACCACTCTAAATAGCTTGTCTAATTGGTGCATGTTCAATCTCTCTTATCCTTGCTATGCATGATTTAGTTGCACTCAAATTGCCTATTTAGTAACCTTATCTTGTCATATTTTTTGAAGGTTTAATGAGTTTTGTTTAAGTGCTTTCAGCTCTATTCACCCCCCCTCTAAAGCATCTAATCACCCATCTAGGATCCAACACATCTTGTGTTTTGGGAAAACAAACGAGGTATGTCTTTCCTGCTAAGAAAGAACTTGGTTCTAAAGAAATTTTTGATATTGTTCATGCAGACATCTGGGGTCCATGCTCTGTCCCGAGTCAAATTAGTGTTAAAAAAAAATTTGACATTTATTGATGATTATTCCCGTGCTACCTGGCTATTTTTGCTCAAAGATCGGAGTACTATTTTGGACAATATCCGCATTTTCTTTTCTGAAATACAGACTCAATTCCATAAAACCGTTAAAAATTTCTATACCGATAATGCCCTGGAATTTATGCAGAAATCTGTCACTTCCTTTTGTTCTGATCATGGCACCATCCACCAAACCACTTGTCCTTATACTCCACAGCAAAACGGTGTTGTTGAACAGAAAAATCGCCACTTATTAGAGGTTGCTTGCACCCTTCTTATCCATTATAAAGTTCCTCACTGTTTTTGGCCTGAGGCAGTCACTGTGGCATGTTTTCTTATAAATTGCATGCCTTCTTCTGTTTTACAAAATCGGATACCTTACTCTATTTTATTTCCTGATGCACCTCTTTTCTCTGTTCCTCCTCGCATTTTTGGGTGTACCTGCTTTGATAAAAATTTACGCCCAGGAATAACGAAACTTGACCCTCGTTCCACTAAATGCATTTTCTTGGGTTATTCAAGAACTCAAAAAGGTTATCGTTGTCTTGATCTGATACTCAAACAGTGGTTTGTCAGTGCGGATATGATCTTTTTTTAGCATATGCCCTACTTTTCTGATGATGGAGCAAGCCTATCTCATGATATGTTGGCACCAACACCTCTACCAGATATTGTCGAAGACTTGTCTTCTCCTAACAAGCCTGAAGAGTGTCTGCTGCAAGTATACCAACGCCGGCCGAAGACAAGCACTCCTTCCATGGCCCCTCCCCAACCAATTCCTCCGTCTGCGACTGATCAAACAAACACTAAGGTAACCTCTGACTTGCATCTTCCTATCAGTTTGAGGAAAGGTGTTCGCTCCTGTACTAAACATCCTATCAGTCATTTCTACACTTCTGCCAATCTGCATAACAACTTTGTCTGCTTTACTTCTGCAATTTCTGTTGTCACCATTCCAAAAACTGCTACAGAGGCTCTTCTTATTCATGCATGGAAAAAGGCAATGGACCAGGAAATACAGGCACTATGCGATCGCAAGACATGGGAACTTGTGAATCGCCCTTCTTCTTGCCCTACTGTGGGTTGTCGTCGGGCCTTTACCATTAAATATCAACCTGATGGGACTATTGAACGCCTGAAAGCCCGTCTTGTTGCAAAGGGCTACACACAGACATACTGTGTCGATTATTTTGAGACCTTCTCTCCTGTTGCGCGATTAAACTATGTTAGAATTCTAATTTATGTTGTTAATAAAGACTGGTCTCTCTTTCAGCTAGATGTTAAAAATACATTCCTTTATGGAGATCTACAGGAAGAAGTATACATGGAGCAACCACCTGGGTTTGTTGCCAGGGGGAGTCTGCATTCAAAGTATGTAAGCTAAAAAAAGCTTTCTATAGTCTCAAACAAAGCCCGTGAGCTTGGTTTGACAAGCTCAGTCAGATATTAGTCACCTTTGGCTTTCGTCGCTCTCATTCTGATCATTCAGTCTTTATCCGCAAAACAGTGGTTGGACTTGTCATTCTTATTGTTTATGTGGATGATATTATCTTATCTGCCAATGATATTGTGGGTATACAGGATACTAAAACCTACTTAGAAAAACACTTTGTCACTAAGGATCTCAGAAAGTTGAGGTATTTCTTAGGCATTGAGGTCTCCAGATCATCTACAGGACTGTCTCTTTCAGAGAAAATATGTACTTGATCTTTTATAAGAAACTGGCATGCTGGGCTACAAACCAACCAACACTCCACTTGACCCAAACATGGACTGGGATGATGCAAACTCTCCTCCCTATGTTGATCATCACCAGTTCAGAAGGCTGGTAGGCAAGCTTATCTATATGACTGTCACAGGAGCTGACCTTACTGTTGTTGTCGGATTCGTCAGCTGGTATCTTGATAAACCCTGGCAATGTCATTGAGATGCTATATGTCATATTTTGTGATATCTTAAAAGTTCTCCAGGGAAAGGCTTGGTGTATAAGAAGCATGGCCACTGCAACCAATCTGGCTTCTCGGACTCTGACTATGCAAGAAGTCGTTCTGATCGTAAGTCAACATCAGGATATTGTACATTTGTTGGCGGAAACCTTGTCACCTGGAGAAGCAAAAAGCAAACTGTTGTCGCCAGATCCAGTGTAGAGGCGGAATACCGAGCGATGGCTCATACTGCATGCGAACTTATGTGGGTTCAGAGTCTCCTCCAGGAGTTTGATATACCCTATTCCAGCCCTATACCGATGTTTTGTGACAATAAGGCCTCCATCTTTATTGCGAGCAACCCCACTTTTCATGAGAGGACGAAACATATTGAGGTCAATTGTCACTTTATTTGAGAAGCAGTCCTTTCTGGCCGGATTTGCACTCCATATCTCAGCACTGACAAGCAAGTTGCGGACATCTTCACGAAGATACTTCCCGAAGCTCGTTTTCAGACTAGTTGACAAGCTGGGCATGTTCAACATCTACACTCCAGCTTGAGGGGGAGAATAGAGATATGTTGTGTTCTGTTATGTTTTGTTGAGTGTCATCTGCATAGCATGTGCCTCACTTATACTTTTCACTTTTGTAGTTTAGTCCCATATTGCTCACCTCTGTTTTAGTCTCTATTCTCTTCTGTTATATAAGAGACTGTATTATACACTGTTTTATGCACTCAATAAGAAATTCCCAGTTTCTCTATAGAAACCATATTCAGAAGCTTCTAAAAGTAGACCGGCCACCCACTTGGAATCTGACTCAGTGATCACCAACCAGGTTTCACTTTCTATGTGAGATCTACTGCAAAACTGATTATTTTGCCCTCTACTCTAGCTCGGAATCTTCTTATGCAGGGCCCGCAAATGTCCAATCTTAGCAAATTCTCATATCTATTGATGCATTCATGATTTTCATATTTTCCTTAGTTTTTCTTCACATTCTTAAAGCTAGTATTCAGTATTTTCCTTCCTCTGGCTTCTTCCACCACTATTTCATTCTTTATGTTAATATCCCCAGATTCAATAACCCATGAATTATGATTTTGCTTCATCCGTTCCTTTCATCTTTTGGTAAGTGTGTTTCTTTCCTTTCCTCTACCTCTACTTTAAGAGACACGGCTCCATCACTGTTAAGGAATGCCTCTAATACTGACCCAGCTGAATTTGTAAAAATTGATTGGAAAGTAACAGTGATTCGATAATCGACTGGAAAGGAGATGTTGTTGTTGACTTGCAGGTGAATACAATGGACAAACACCCTTTTGAGATACAATCAATCCAAGAAAATTGTGGTTGTAATCACAGTAGTTTATTGATGAATATTCTCTGTGATTAGTTGAAAGAATCTCTTGTGATGAACTGACAAATTTTCCTGAAGATCTTAAAGTGAAATTATAAATGTTGCATACATGTCATATGAAGATGACATAGTGGAAAATGAAGGTGTCTTGGTAAATTGGTAATCAAATATTTCATAGACGTCATATGTTGGGTAGCATTGGAGTCGAGTGTCCAGTAGAAATGTGTGGCGAGCATGGACAACCTACGTTAGCTTGATGGACAGATGCAAGGTGGGCAGATAAGGTTGTCGGAGAGTTGTTTATCTTCCAATTTGGCTATATCAAGTAGGCAGATGACTAGGATGGTAGAGAGTGCTGAGGAGAATCTCCTTCTTGTTATGAGGGTAGCAGAAGACGGTTTTGTTCTTTAGTAGTAAGGGAGAACTGAGAAAAACTCCTCATGGATGATCCAGGAGTAACAGTCGTAGCAAGTGGAGTGTAGGCCAAGTTTGTAGTGCCTCGACTAAGAATCCAACCAAAGATGGAGTGTAGGCATGCTTGGAGTGGTATACATCCTCAATGTGTCCAAATTTGTTGTAGTAGGTACATTTAGGCGTTGTCCCCTTCCGCGACGACGGTCGCATGCTGCTACGACTACAGTTTGTTGAGCTTCAGATGACTTAGTGTGTGGGCAATGCATCATGGGCATGTCAGATTGAAAGCCATACATATGCTTAATCCATGGAAGGTAGCTTCGTTCCTCCCAAAGTAGTTGTCAGACAACAACATAATGCGGACATAGGCCATTTAGAAACCTCCCCAAAATGGTAGACTTGTGCTCCTTAATGATCTTTGCAGATGTAGTAGGCCAAAGAAATAGAGTTGGCTCGTCAGGATATCGTGGATCTGTAGTAGACTTCAAAAGGTTGATCAAATTATGGTAAAAAATAGTATAGCCATGATGTTGTATAAGCAAAGGCAATTCTCCACCTATATGTAGAAGTCCTCCATTTCTTCCCACATAGTCTTGGCATTGAGGTAAAACATATATTTCACAACTAGATGCTCTTGCACAGCCAATGAAGAGCTTGATTGTTTCCTGTCAACCTAGGAAGCATGGACACTTCCCAAAGGATGTCGTGGTCGTGCCCAACACGTGTCCAATATGGACACAGCTTGGACACACCTGGACGCGTGGCGGACACGCTGATATTCTGTATTACAGTGTTGGACATTGCTTGAACACTCTGCAGACACATCCAAGACACGCCATTCCAACCCACTTAAGCATGTGTAAGAAAAAAAACCAAGCCTTCTCCAAATCCCACCTCTTGTCCTCCACTATTCCTTGCCAACTAACATCAGGTGGTCAAGCTTCAACTTCTATAGGAAAGTCGTCGACGCCTTTCTTTAGAAACTATAGAAACCATCATCAGCGGTATCATCTCCACCAACTGATGAAATATTCAGGGACTGCCACATCAACCATGAGGAGGAAAGCGGTTGGATTCACCGCCTTTTGTTCCAAGTATATGTATACCTATTTATATATTTTCTGTGTCCAGTGTTGTGTCTGTGTCCTATATTTTAAGAAATTGTTGTATCTCGTGTTTCTGTCTATCTATATTCATGTCCTTGTCTAGGTCTGTGCTTCCTAGTTGTCGACCATGTCGTGTCATCTTTTGTTTAGCAGGTTGATCATCTGGTGATAAAATTGAGCTTGCTTTGCAAATCCAAGAATGTGTGGACGATGTTCATCCAAAGGAGGTTGTAATTTCCATGAAGATTTATAACAAAGATAACATGTATATCATTATATATGATGGTGGAAGCATGGGGGTTTATTATCAACCATCAGGTTAGATATGCTTTACCATAGTGTAGCGTAGTAAAAGAAGAGACCCGTTGCCAGTATGGAACCATTGTAGGAGAAGATCAAAGGATGAGCTTCCAGAAGAAACTCGATTGATAAGAGAATGGTTGAAAAATATATGAACCCACTAATTAAAATAGCAAGCCCTCATCCATGTGTACAGAGGAACTGCATGGAGAGGAAAAGAAGAACTACACTTTGCCCCTTGTCTTTTTTAATATATTACAATGGGGTTTTGCCTCTTTTTTGTATTGTTTTAATTTTATTTAATTACAAAATGAGTGGAGGGTTGAGGAGAGAATGATTGTCTGCTATGCATCTCCTGTGCTTAGGTTTTCAATTGGTATGGGTATGCCCTTTTACCCTTTATACATACCATATAGGGTAATGATAAGGGTAAGGATTTTTGTTACCCTTTACCCATGTACGTGTTACCTGCTTACCCATTCCATTAATAAGGGGAGGTAACCTATAAGCACTATTACATGCTTATCCATTCCATTAATAAGGGGAGGGTAACTTATAAGCAATTATCCATACTTGTTTGCCCATTACCTGTTGATAGTTAGAAATCAAATTAAAAATATACTACACAATGATAAGGACAAAAAGGCCAACCCTAATATTCATAAAGTCTAACCTCTCAAAATTTTAACCTAAACGCAATGCAGTGTGCAGCTACCACCCACACCCAGCCTCACGATTAGCCCCTCTAGCGTCACTTCTGTTCCCCTGTGCAAACTATATTATAGTGGTACAGACTCCATGTCTGCAACAGTGACCAACGATTGTGATCTCTGAAAAGCTCCTCCAGGTTCTAGTGTGCTCCGGGAAATGCTCCTCCATTTTCTGCAGCACGATCTTCATGTCTTCCTAGCCTATGCACTAGGTGATCGTCATCATCATCCACTCTAGTTGTCTGACGCCTTTCTTGCAGTGATTGTCTTCTACCTCCTAGAAGTACTAGTTGTTGATACCAGAAGCAATAAAGGCGGCTGCCACACACAACATAAATGTCGATTACACTGCCACCCGACACTCGTTGATGATTGCACACAACACCCTTATTGCACTCACACAACATAAATGTCCATTACACTGCCACCCAACACTAGTCGATGATTGCACACAACACCCTTATTGCACTCATATCTAGTTACAACCCCGGTCAGTTACACAAGACTTCTTCATCCAAACTGGTGTGTTCCCTTAAGCCAGTATGTAGGTTGACCATGGATGACAAGCTGGAGGTAGAATCTCGCGCGTAGGCACTAGTGCGTGACAGCCACCTACCTCAAGTTCATCTTTTTTTATTCAAGCTTATCTCAGACTCCAGTGATGATAAGGCAATACAAACACAAAAAGTTTCTTTCAAATCCAATTTTAGTGACTACACTACTGATAAAAGTGAAATTGTTGACTTGTTTTTTACTATACTTTAGTTGGTTGGCTTAGTGAAGAACCTGTTGACAGACGACATGATCACCGGTGTCTAGTTCCCACGAAACTTTCTCAAGCTTCCCCTCCTTTCAAGCTCTCACAGCATGGTTCATCGTCATGTTGCAGGGCATCCAAAACTACATAGGGATGGATCAAAAGCTAGAGAGAGATCCCTAGGTGAAAAAGACAGGTGGAAAGGTTTCATCTTCTTAATCTTCTTCTATCTCTTCAAATCGTCTTTTTTGCACGCAAATATGCTTATATCAATTTGTTTGCAAGTTGCGACTGGTAACATAGCCAATATAATTTTTTATTGTGAATTGTTCAGAACAATTTGTTTAGTTTAGTATAGTTTTGTGCACTATAAATTACCATTTAGTATGTGACTAAAGTAACTTTGTGTTGCACGTAAAGATAATACTATACATACAATGCAATTTTTTGGATTCTATCAATTTAATCGTATAAAAATGGTTGTTAGTGTATTTAGAACACCTTTTTTTTTGTGAGAAACATGAACTTTTCAAATTAAAAGCTGGTATTCATATATAATTTTTGAACTGCGAACATTGTTGTGTTTTACCCAACATTTAAGCAGCAACTTTCGAATAAAATCAACATATAAGCATCACATAATGTGTTTAAAGTTCCTATGCAGTCAAATTACCCATTTACACTTTATCCTCCCTATTTACCCGATGGAGAAGAGGGTATTGCCAAGGCCTAGGTAAGAAATTCATGAGGCGGGTAACCCTTACGTTTACCCGCTAGCCTCTGGTGGGTAAGGGTAAGCCTTAGTTTCCCTATTGAAAGTCCTATGTATGTTGCGATCGGTAGTGGTAGTGGTAGTGTTAGCTGATCCAGGGCCTATTGCAGCCACAAGGGGCGGGGTGGGTATGTGGCTTATAGTTTTCATAAGGGTTGCAGACAGCCCCTGCATGTCACCTCCACGGTTGGAGGGGATATTGCTTCTCGCTGGCGGCGGTCCCTTCCTAGGGTGTTGTTGTAGAACGGGTGAAGGTGGCGGTCCCTTCTTGGGACTGCCAAAAGTGGAAAGGAAGGGGAGAGGGGAGAGGGAAAAGAGACAAGAGGGGTGCGGATTAAGGTTGAGAAGAAGAGGCTAAAGTCCACGCCGAACGGTTACAAGATAATTCTCAGTAGTGGAAAAGGGATTACCGGGCCTCCTTTATATAGGAATGAATAGAGAAACATGGACACCTAAGTGGTAAATGGATCCATACTAAGTATATTTTGGGCTCAGGCCCAAAACTAAATATGCTAACACAGATTTTGTTAAGTTTATCTGAAAAGATAGGAAATGTGAATTCAATTGAAAAAAGACTACAAACTTATAAGACTCACAACAGCATCATCATATACTGATACCGTAGACAAGCCTTTTCCCTCAAAAATCATACCGCCAAAAGAACAAAATCTTTGTCGCATCACATCCAAGAGTATTGCAGGCCTGTATAATTAGCAAGATGAAGAGAATCACAATTGGAAGCAGTAGATAGTGTTTTGGCTTATAAATAAGTGATGTTGAAAAACACTAGCATTAAAGTTATTTCGGCTAATAATAAAAGAATTCATGCATAGTAAGTGGAAAGTGGTCTCTGATCTCCCTTGGTTTGTGTTTTGCATAGTAGTGGTTATCCCTCCTCTTCTTGGAAGAAAATATGAAGGGGTACAAAAAGAATGAAATAAAGTCCATTTCTGAGAGAAGTGGTGATCTCGTCTTGCTTGTTGTAAAAGATGTCGTAGGTTTTTTAATTTTTGAATCCGGAGTAGATTGGATTTCCAAAGAATTCAAATGAACTAGGAAAACAATGGTAGCATGCATGTCTGCCATATTGTATGTGTACTTGAATTACATGTGACCTTGAAAATCTATTCCAGTCGCATCAAACAAGCATGAGTAAGACTGAGGATACTTGAATTTCTCAATATTTTAGACCTTCATGGGTTTTGTTTATGTAACGTGTATAATGGGATGGTTACACTTGGATATGCATGCATATTACAGACAGTAACGCTCTCCTCCAATATTAGATCGTATAATAAAAACTCCTGGCATGATGAACACATAGCGATGTACACCATTAAAGTTCACAAAGAAAGCAAGCTTATTCTAGATACTTGACCCACATGGACACATGCATACTATAGACAGCAACACCCCCACCCCCAAGTTGGAGTGCATATATCAGTAAATCCTGGCATGATGAAGATATTACACTGTATATCCTTTTAAATTTCACAAAGAAAGCAAGCTTATTCTGATACTTGACCTGCATTGAAGCAAAAAATTTCTCTGGCAATGTCCTTGATGAATAAACAATATATCTCTATATGCTTTGTTCTGTATTGATACATAGGACTTATGATTATGTAATACAGTTAGTGAGTGGTCAGAAATAAGCACCATTAGTTTAGAATAAGAGAAACCCCATCCTTAAAACTTTGATGCTCAAATCAAGTCAAATGGTGGGGATCTGCCATGATTTCATACTCAGATGCAGAACTATGCCTTGGATTAACTGTAAGTCTGTAAACTTTTTTTTTGTTTCACAAGATAAGGTTACCACTTACCACCCATAAACACAAAAAAATGTAGTAGACGTTCTTTTAGTACAAGACCCATCTTGATGTGCATTTTGATATTGTTCTGTTGTCATATTGCATGACATGAGAATCAACATTTAGCCTGGAGGTTTCTTACAAGGAAAAAACCATACCATCGTGATGACTCACAGTTTTTTTTTGCAGCCGGCTCACATTATTAGAGGCAAGAGAGTCGGCTGGTACAGTAACTAACATGCATTTAACTTATCAACAATACCCTATACCTTCAGAAATAATGTTTACTTAGCCAACAACTAACTAGAAACTAAGATCCACAGTTATTTGCATTGGCTTATAAAACAAGTATCTCAGCATCCCTACATATCAAGGAACAATGTTTCAAAATGTATTATGTATGTAGAAAGGGAACTGCATTGAGCATATGCAAGTTGTAACATGTGGGGAAATATATTATTTTGAAAAGTAAAAAATATTATAGATGCACATAAATTGGGGGAACTTCAAAGAAGAAATAATTTGGAAGGATACTGAATTTTATTAATTATCTTTAAAAACAACAATAATTACCACCAATCTTCTATTAGCGAATGATTCCATTTATATCAAGTGAACTTGTGCATGCTATACATATGCATACCGTATATACAAAAATTGTGCAGCAGCATATGTGGCTGCATGAGATGCTACATAATCTCCATTTGTGATTTATTGACAATATAATGAACCGCATATGCATTTGCCTTGCAGGAGCTAAACTGAACCACATATGTGGCCTCACGCATCTTTTAGTTGACTTTCAGATTGTCGAAAAGTTAACACTCTGAGGCTTGCAACCTCACTGCTAAAGTACAAAAAAATTATATTGGGATCTTCAGTTGAGTCATAACCATGTGAAGGAATTCTAGTTAGTTGGTTATCTGATATAAATGATCAAAAGCATGCTGCACAAAGAAGATTCATTACAAGAGTTGGAGGACACAGAAGGCTCATAGACTTGCATGCTATAGAAACAACCCAAGCAGTAGTTTCATGTATATTTTAGTACAACTTCATGAAAATCATTGATATAACTTGTTGGGATGGCTGTTTTATCTATGCCTACTCCAGAGTCCACTCTGCTTGAGATGGTTATTCATTACACTGACCAGAATATGGGTCGGCATAGAGAATTCCATTAAAAAGAGGGGTCGGAGTGGGGGTAGCTCGATCTAGCATATGTTATCCTCACCTCGAGCTTCTAGAATGCGTCCTTACTCAAAACCTAGTCCAGCATACGGTATGTCATCACCACCACCATATGTCCTTAGTCTTTACCCTCCCATGCTACATTATTTTTCTCTTATAACTCCATTAAAAACCTTATTCTTCTAGAATTTTACATATTAGTTGTCCATTATCACTTCTTCCTCATTGGTATTGTCCCTTTTTAATACTCATCAGTGCGACCAAGCTTGCATCTTCCACTATTTGCAAGACCTACTTTCCTCTTTAGTGTTCTGCGCTACAAGCACCACCTTGAAGCATGCGTAGATATTTAAAATTGCCCCAATGCCCCTCAACAACATCGAACAGATCTTTTATGGTAAAATAACCCAAACTTCTTTAGGAATATAGGTTAAGCCAATGGCCCTGATGCTATGACAAATCCAGGTGCCAACATTGTTATGCTACCATGGGTCTCAAAGCCAAACCTGATGCCAAAAGTTGACATGGTTGTTGTGTTTGTTGCTACTATGGACAAAAGTTGCCCTTGGTGGTAGAGTCTTAACACCATTGCTTTTGAGAATGCTCTTTCCTCAACTATACCTTCCTTGGGTCCCAAACTAACACCAAAGCCTTTACAAGTTGTGATCTATGTAAAACTCTTTCAATTATATGTAAGAGGACATCATCGGAGGCCCGTATGTTGGGGCTAAAGATGAATGAGAGAATGGGCAAGTTTTTCAAAATGGGGTAAGCTAACCTTGACATCTTATGTGAAACCAAAACCTGTTACCATGTTCAATATCTAGCTGCTACAACTAAGAGAAATGGCCATATGAAGACTGAAGTTACATATTAATATCATTTTATACCAAAAAAAAACTTGAGAATATATCCCTTTTATATCTTTTAGCTTGTCAGCAATATTATCTTTGTAGCTCACAACAGCAAAAGCTAAGAATATATCTCTTTCCTACCAAGTTCTATTATAGCTTGTCAACCATGCTATTAAGAACCATCTTCATAAAAAAAAAACATATGCAAACGGGAAGTAAATTGTTCATGTCAATGGAGAATAAAAGTCTAGGTAGCATTCTATCAAATGACGAATTACTCTGCTCATTTTACTTTTTAATTTGATTAAAGCATGTGAAATATTCGTAGTAATGTCTGAAAAAATGGTGATGACAAAGGTATACCAAGGGGACAAACTGGCATAAGAGATACCTGAGTCAAAGGCAGAGGTGTCTGCAATAATTGTCTTTCTGTGAGCAATGCATATCTATGTCATTAGGCAGGCGATGATGGAGAGGAGAAAAGTTGTAGAAAATATTCAATGCTATTTGATGACCTCAAGGATCAACATTGAGTCCATACTCATGTGTTGTGGATGAGCTAACAAGGCATGTTTATGATAATCTCCCTTCGTATATGTGTGTTTAGATGATACTGTGTTAAAGGATGAATAATATACAAAGTTAATCACAAACTATAGCTATCAAGAAATGCCTTGTAATCTAAAGGTATCAACCAAGGAATTAAATGTCTGATTTCAATGTCGTGTCTGATGGCCCAGAAACAGAATTTTTTAAAAAATTCGGCCAAATTTTCAATATTTACAGCCCTAACAATTTTGATGACCAAATAAGCGAATTAAATCATGAAAAATTATCAGGACAACTGAAACGCCAAGATCTACTCAAATATGCAATAATATTTCATATTGGATATAGAGGGAATAGGAATTGTATATTCGATGATTAAAAAGGTGTACAATACAGTCTCTTATATAGCAGAAGAGAGGAGAGACTAAAGCAGAGATGAGCAACATGGGACTAAACTACTGAAGTAAAAACATAAGTGAGGCACATGCTAGGCACATGACACTCAATAAAACACAACATATCTCTATACTCCCCCTCAAGCTGGAGCGTAGATGTCGAACATGCCCAGCTTGTCCACTAGAGTCTGAAAAAGAGCTTTTGGAAGAATTTTTGTGAAGACGCCCGCTACTTGCTTTTCAGTGTTGAGATATGGAGTGCAAATCCGGCCAGAAAGGATTGTCGCATGAACAAAGTGACAGTCGACCTCAATATGTTTTGTCCTCTCATGAAAAGTGGGGTTGCTCGCAATAAAAATGGAGGTCTTGTTGTCACAAAACATCGGTATAGGGCTGGAATAGGATATGTTGAACTCCTGGAGGAGACTCTGAACCCACAGAAGTTCACATGCAGAATGAGCCATGGCTCGGTATTCTGCCTCTGCACTGGATCTAGCTACGACAGTCTACTTTTTGCTTCGCCAGGTAACAAGATTTCCGCCCACAAATGTGCAATAGCCCGATGTTGACTTACAATCAGAGTGACTTCCTGCATAGTCAGAGTTTGAAAAACCAAAGAGATTGCAGTGGTCGTGCTTCTTATATAACAAGCCTTTGCCTGGATAGCTTTTGAGATAGCGCAGAATGTGACATATAGCATCCCAATGACACTACCGAGGTTTATCAAGGTACCTGCTGATGAATCCTATAGCAGCAGTGAGGTCAGCTCCTGTGACCGTAAGATAAATAAGCTTACCTACCAGCCTTCTGAACTGGTGGTGATCAGCATAAGGAGGAGAGTTTTCATCGTCTCATTCCATATTTGGGTCAAGAGGACTGTTGGCTGGTTTACAACCAAGCATACCAGTTTCCTACAAGAGATCAAGTACATATTTTCGTTGAGAGAGACACAGCCCTGCAGATGATCTGGATACCTCAATGCCTAAGAAATAGCTCAACTTTTCAAGATCTTTAGTGATAAAATGCTTTTCTAAGTAGGTTTTAGTTGCCTGTATGCCCAAGGTATCACTGTCGGATAAAATAATGTCGTCAACATAGACAATAAGAATGACTAGCCCAGCCACTGTTTTGCGGATAAAGACTGAATGATCTGAGCGGGAACGACAGAAGTCAAAAGTAACTAAAATTTGACTAAGTTTGTCGAACCAAGCATGCGGGCTCTGTTTGAGTTCGTAGATGGCCATTTTTAGCTTACAGACATTTGAGGCAGACTCCCCCTGAGCAACAAAACCCTGTAGTTGCTCCATGTAAACTTCCTCCTGTGGATCTCCATAAAGAAATGCACTTTTAACATCCAATTGAAAGACGGGCCAGTCTTTGTTGACAGTATTAGAAATCAGAATGTGAACAGAATTTAACCATGCTACGGGAGAAAAAGTTTAGGCGCTCAATTGTACCATCAGGTTAATACTTAATGGTGAAGACCCATCGGCATCCAACAGTAGGGCAGGAAGGAGGGCGATCCACAAGTTCTCACATCTTGCGATCACATAGTGCCTGCATTTCATGATCCATCGCCTATTTTTGTGTAGGAATAAGAAGAGCTTCTGCAGCAGTCTTTGGAATAGTGACGACAGAAATCGTAGAAGTGAAGCATGCAAAACTGTTATGCAGGTTAACAGAAGAGCAGAAATGACTGATAGGATGTTTTGTGCAGGAAAAAACACCTTTGCGATGACTGATAGGGAGGTGCAAGTCAGAAGTTACCTCAGTGGTTGTATGATCATCCACAGACGGAGGAATTGGTTGTAGAGGGGCCATGGAAGGAGTGCTTGTCTTGGTTCGTCGTTTGTATACTTGCAAAGGGCGACCTTCAGGCTGGTCCGAAGAGGGCAAAACCTCAACAACATTTGGCAGAGGTATCGGTGCCAACATATCACTGGAGAGTGATGTCCCATCATCAGAGAAATAGGGCATATGCTCAAAAAAGATCACATCCGCACAGAAAAACCATTTCTTTAGAACAGGATCAAAGCAGCAATAACCTTTTTGGGTTCTAGAATATCCCAAAAAGATGCATTTAGTGGAGTGAGGATAAAGCTTTGTCATCCCTGGGCATAGATTTTTGACAAAACAGGTACACCCAAAAATACGAGGAACAGAGAACAGTTGTGCATCAGGAAAAAGAATGGTGTAAGGTATGTGATTGTGTAAAACAGAGGATGGCATGCGGTTTATAAGATAGCATGTCGTAGAAACAGCTTCAGGCCAGAACCGGTGAGGTACTTTATAATGAAGAAGTAGAGTGCGAGCAACCTCTAACAAGTGGCGATTTTTACGTTCAGCAACGCCATTCTATTGTGGAGTATAGGGGCAAGTAGTTTGATGGATGGTGCCACGAACAGAACAAAAAGATGTGACAGATTTTTGCATAAACTCTAGAGCATTATCGATACGGAAAATCTTAATGGGTTAATTGAACTGGGTTTGTATTTCAGAAAAGAAGATATTGATATTGTCCAAAACAGTGTTGCGATCTTTTAGTAAAAAAAAGCCAAGTAGTACGGGAATAATCATCAATAAAAGTCAAAAAGTATTTAACACCAGAGTGACTGGGAACAGAACACGATCCCCAGATGTCTGCATGAACAATATCAAAAAGTGCTTTAGAACCAATTTCTTTTTTAGCAGGAAATACAGACTGTGTTTGTTTCCTCAAAAGACAAGAAGCACAAGAAAAACTTTTTTCAGATAATGCTGGAAATAAATGTTTCAGCTTTGTTGCAGAAGGATGACCAAGCCGGTAGTGCCACTGGAGTCCTTTGACTAATCTAGACAGAAGAGCAGATGCTGCAGGTGGTCCATCCAAATAGTATAGTTCGTCTGGTCCTTCATGGCCCGAACCAATCCTCGTCTTTGTGCGCAGATCCTTCAAAACACAACTAGAAGGATCAAATTTAATGGAGCACTGAAGTTGTTTTACAGTTTTACTGACAGATAGTAAATTAACAGGAAATTGTGGTATGTATAAAACAGATTGGAGGTGCAACTTTTGAGACAAGGGTACAGTGTCGATGCCATGAACAGGAGTCTTAGAGCCATTTGCAACAGTTACAGATGGAATATTGGTGGTTTTAGTCAGAGTAGAAAATAAGTGAATGTCGCCAACCATATGGACAGGCGCACCAGAATCAAAACACCATTTTTTGTTACCAGCAGAAGGAGAGGAAAGCATGGTAGAGGAACCAGCAGTAGATGTAGAGGGTAGCTGAGACATGCGCTCCAGGAAGAATTTCTCGAACTCCGATCGAAGCCATTCAGTAGACGGCGGAGCAGATGGCTAGTCAGATGCAGTGTCAGTGGAGGTCTCTGTAGAAGCCTAGTTTGCCCAGGCCGGTTTACCGTGCTTGATCCAGCACCGATCTTCGTTGTGATTATCGCGACCACACCAGTTACAGAAGCGAGGGCCAGTAGCTTGGCCTCGACCAGGAGTAGTGGAAGAGCGTCCACCAGTAGGAGGCAGACGTCCGCCACGACCACAGCCTCGACCGCAGCCACGTCCAGATTCAGTAGTGCGAACGGCCAGAGTAGGATGCTCAATAGCAGGGGTGGAGGTCATCGACAGAAGTCTTTGAACTCGTTTAAGGACGTCGTGAAGAGTAGGCAGAGGGTCACTAAACAAAATTTGATCGACCACGCCAAAGAAGGAAGTAGGAAAAGCAGCCAGAAATTGCATGGAGGTCTCTGGGGGGCTGTTGCGGCACGGGGCGGGTGGGGGGGAGGGAAAGTCTAGGGCATGAGGGCAGGGTGGGAATTTGCAAAGAGGAAGATCGGACCTGCTCTTGATACCATATAGAGGGAATTGGAATTTTATATTTGAGGATTAAAAAGGTGTACAATACAGTCTCTTATATAACAAAAGAGAGGAAAGACAAAAGCAGAGATGACCAATATGGGACTAAACTACTGAAGGAAAAACATAAGTGAGGCACATGCTAAGCACATGACACTCAATAAAACACAACATATCTCTATATTGGATATGTAGGGGGGGTCTCCCACATATTTGTAAGTGAAGGAAGCTGAACAATTTTGACAGAGTTTCGATGGCAAAATGAAGGAATTAACTTATGAAATTTTGCAAACACAATGTTTAGACATAAATACACTAGACTATATAATACATTTATATGTTTAGAGGTCAAGGTGGGTTACATGTCTTGATGAGTGAGTGCACAAATGAACAGAAATGTCAAGTCTGCTAGCAGTTACACTGTTAAAAGCTTCAAGTTACAACTTAGAATTTATAACTTACAATTACAAGTTCCAAACTTACCAACTACAACTTGTATAAGTCTAGTGTTAGCATTTAACTAGGTTACATGGGACATTTATACAAGATCCAAGAAAGAACTTTGTTATTTTTGGAGTATTTCTCCATGTCTCTATAGAGAATGTAGAAATTGATAAAGATAATATATAAATGGTCTAGGGTTAGGAGAAACATACCTTAGAAATAAGAAAGATAGCCTTTAGAAGCAAGAGATTCAAAAAAATTGCCAAAATATCCAAGATATAGTATTATCAGCCTTAGGGACAAATTTCTCGAAATGTAATTTGTGTTTCTGTGCTATTTCGTGAAATTACAGCCCAAACTAGGCTTTTTGCTGCGAAATTTCACCATTTTTGTCGAAATCAAGCACCTAGCGTCAAAATTTTCGCAAAATTACGTCCCATTCCCTACATTTGTGTGTTTCGCATGTCCGATCGTAGGTTTCGATTTCCGGTTGCAAATAAATGAAATTTCAAGTGAAATTTTGTAATTTTTGGTCAAAATTTTGTTTCATGGTATCAACATTAGCAGAAGCAAAACAGAGTTTATGCATTGCAATCTCAGTTATTCTAGAAGCTTAACTGAAGGTGGAGTCAGCTTGGATTGAGTAGATGTGATAAATTTTATTACATATGTGGAAGATGAAGTACAAGAAGATACAAAAGAGATGACATGGAGGGATGTGACCACAACATTCCACTTAAATTGAGAGGTAACTTTTACACAAAACTATAGACCCAAGTTACCCAACCATGTCGTATGATGGTGAATATTGGGCTGTAAATAAACAAGGTGTTCAATGATGAAAGTATAAGAAATAAGGGTGTGGGGAAAGACGAGGAATATTCTGTTAGAAATGATATAACAAATAAAGTGAGAGTGGTTAATATTGAGGATAATCTACAAGAGGGCAACCTTAGATGAGTTGGGGCATGTGCAATGAAGGCCAATACATGCACCCTTATAGATCAATGCTAATAAGTAAAAAAATATCAAAGGGAATGAGGTATACCTGAAGTTCGAGAGAACTGGTAAGGAGAGATCGTGAATCATTACAACTCAATGAAAGACATGAGAATTAGAAGGAGAGAAGAGAGTGAGGCTGAACGTAGATGAAGAAGCTAAGGTCTATGGAACTCAGACAGAAGAGAGAAAAAGATAGTGAAGCAAGCGAGAGGGACATGAGTAAGGAAAGATTAAAATTTAGTACACTATTGATTCCACGCTTTCTGTACATGGACTTATTTTACTTTTATACATGATTAAGGGTCTTAACTTTCCACAAAACCCGGCCCTGTTGGTTACAGCTCAATACATGGAGCTTAAGTGTATAACAGAAAGTAGCTGATACATCTAAACAACTTAACATGTGAATAATAGAATTGGTTGGTTCAGCAACTCGCTGTTGTTGGACCTGTAAACGGATCAAATACGGAGCGGATACTACTATATCCGATATCCGAATTCGAAAAAAGAATTTTGATCCGATATCAAATGGATATCATGTAATAATATCTGAATCCGATCCGACAAATAATATCCGAATTCGGATAAATATCCAATCCGAACCAGAAATCATAAATGTATTGTTATAAGTATATTATATATAGAAAGCATTGATATTACTATGCACATATATGATAAAATATCTATATTTTCGTATTTTTACATATAGATAATATAATAATATATGTATATATTTTTTGGATTCCGATTTTTCGGAGCAGATACAGCCATATCCGACATCCTATCCGAAATTTTCAGATATGAAATTTGATATCCTAAATCCGTTTCGGATTATGCGGATGTCGAATTTTTTTCAAAATTTCGGACTCGAATCCGGATTGAATATGTGGATTCCCAATATCCATTTAAAGGTCTACTGTCGCATAGCTTCAACCATTATCAACATTGCTCTGATCATCTTGACTGGATTGTCTAATAAGAATACGACCTAAAGCAAAGCTAAATGGTAAAGAAGAATACATGTAGTTGAAACCAACATGGATGCAACTGAGGCTTAGGAGATGATGATGACTTGGTAACAAGGTACATGATGCACCGTGTATCTAAATTTGGTATGATAAGAGTACGAAATTGAATTGTAGATGCAATGAGTACAGCTCATAGTTGGGGTCCAGTTTTGCCATTAAGGTTGGGGTAAAAAAACTCAAACAAACATAAATTCTTGACTAGGTTCCCTAATATAAGTCTGAATCAAGTGGATCAGTATCAATCAGGTCTATCTTGACCTCTTTGTTACATGGGATATATTAGAATGCTCACAAAACGAATACTCAGACTACAGAATGAGTGGTTGCATCGTGCATACTGTTTTGTTTGAGATAGAATCAGATTTTTTTTTTTGAATTTATCATTAAATAAAAGTACATAATTCGTCATATTACAAAGAGATTGTTGGAAATATGTTTTCCTCACACAGTAACTCAAACCTGACATTGAAATAGGTAAAATTTTGACACTAACCCTTAAAATTTGATGACAAGCTTGGCTCATACCAGGCTGCATCCAGGTCATCTACACAATTTCTGACTATTCGGAGATGAATGACTTGGTAAACTTCTAATATGAAGAAATTCACAACCTCAAACTTAGACTCAAATCGCGAGAGTAAGGACTGATTCATATATAATTGTATGAGACCCTCCAAGGAATAGACTATCGATGATAAATAATACAAGGATAAGGATCGATGTAAAGGGGAAGAACACCACAAATACCCTTTCTGAATAATAGATTACCTCAAGTATATGAAGATTGTGTACTGGTTATGGTACTTCCAAAAAATCAATAGAAAGTGTTTACATGAAATAATAGTATTGAAGTTTCGTCATCAAATTTAATCTAGACACACACACACACACACACACAGAGATATATAATGGAGCCAGCTGTTTGCATTTGACCATATGAAAGTTTAAATATTTGGATCGTCTACACCAGAGAATGTATACATCTAATTATGTTAAGCAACTATAAGGAAGTAAAGATCCCTGCAAACCTGTTTCATATATACAATTAAAGGGAGACAAGGGTTATGTTGCCCAATTTTCTGAAGGACTGATTCGTGCTATCTAAACAAGTAAGCATCAAAACTAAAAAGCTTTTAAGTAAAATAAGTTAAGCTGGATGCTACTTACGAGACACCAAGATTAAGAATGCCTTCTACCCAAATGTCACCTTTCTCCTCAAAACCACACCTGTTCTGCAATATTAACGGTGGAGAACTAAATAAATACAGATTTGTTAAAAGTTACGGATTCAAAAAAGGAAAACTTATGAATACATATATGTTATAATTAAAAGTAGAAAAATACTCACTAAACCAAAATAGTCTTACAGGGTTAAATTCTGCTGCAATAGACTGTTCAGCGTCTTCTTGTGAAAGGATACCGGCATCTACAAGTTCCAGTAGTTCCTTTCTTGATATATTCCATTCTTGATCCCTCTGCCCACCAATTCATCCTTACTGCATATCAATCAACGAAAAGATCTACTAGGGAATAATACACGACCCTTACCCCTCTCAACATACCACGTTCAATAATCCCCACGCGGATGCCTTTGGAGGCCAGTGCTGTAGCAAGAAACACACCCAAGGTACCACCACATACTAAAACATCAAAGGTGCATGTTTTATCCTTTATAACATTGCCTTCAGCAGATACACCCTTATACTTAGAAACAACTTCTGTGTTGGCTTTACTATCTGAAAAGAACATGAAATGCCAAAAGTATCATGTGAAATCTCAGATGGAAGCATCAAAGCATTCTAAAATTCTATTAAAAAAATATTATACTTTTGGTTATAATGTAACATGTGCCAACAATTTAATTCTAAGAATATAAAGAGGTAAGACTGGTGTTAAGTAGGCTATTTCCCATTCCCTGAAAGGAAGAAAATTAAAGTAGGTTAGCTCATATTGCAAAGTTCTCCTACTCAACATTTGAAAAAGAAAATGAAATATATTAATGAAGCCATTTCTGGTATATTCAAGTTATACATGTTCAATTGTTAGCATATTAACCGCATAATTAATAGCGGTAGGAAGAAAACTAGACGAAGCTGTCAGACATGACTAAACCAAACCTAATCTACTAGCTTGGTTTGGTTTGGAGAGGTTATGCAGTCTAGTCTAAAAGCTCTCTAGACCAACCATTAGTAGCCTGTGATTGGTTCGGGAAATCTGTCTAAAAGATTACAAATATATGATTCATTAAATAAATTCTCAGGGAAGGGGTGCACTCGGCGGTAGCAGGTGGAGTACTAGACAAAGGGCCATTTGTCAATCATAGGCGACTAGGATTCATTGCTCTATGGTCTATGCTCTGGGCTCATCAAATTAGTTTGTTTGCGAGTCGCAGCAGAACAAATTTAGTTAGGCCTGACGTTCAACACGAGTTTGTTTTGGAATTTGGATTGATGTTTATGTTTGTTACTTAATTATGTTTAGACTTAAGAGTCTCAATTATCCTATAGTAAGAAATTAAACTATTATATTATATTATAGTATATCATATTATATTATATTATATTAAAGATAATAACAATATTACAATTGTATGAATATAAATACATAAACAATCGTGTAAGACTGTACATACATAAACTTTCTATATACTCTCTTTTATATTATTATCATATTGCATCCGACTCTTATCTTAATTTCCACTTCATGTATTTCTTATTTGTTAAAATACAAAAGCTATAAAGTAATATGTTTTTTCAAGATATTACATTAGTTCCTAAAGTAAATTACATCAAAAAGTACAGTGATCCTTCATTAGACTCATTCTACAGAATGGCCTACCTTTCAATCTGCTAGTAGGAAATACTATATAGTATTCGAGACTAGACAAAATCAAAGTAGACCACAAAAGTTGCTGTATGGTCTGATGTGGTCTGGACTCTGGACTTCCTCCTGATCGGATCCAGTGTTAAACAAATTCCGAAACATTAGAACCATTTGATTTCTAATTTTAGAGCTCAGACCAGACAAGACCATAAACATGCCCACCCCTACGAAATAACAATCTATGTAATTTAGACTTACTTTACTTGGCTAGAATATGCCTAGGGGTCATATACACGAAGGTCATTCTTCCTCTCGAACATCTATAAATATTATAGAATTAGGATTGCGATTATTCTCAATACTAATAGATATAACATATAAGTTCTATCAAAGGTGGGTTCGGGATTTATAGTCCTAAGTCCTAACCTGGTTGTGCATTACAAATCTGATACCATAGTTGATCCAACCTCTTCAAAGCAGCATAAGAGTAAGCTCCGCCAGCTCCTCCTACCTCTGTTGCGGCTGCAATGCTCTCCATTATTTTCTACATGGATGCCATTTCAAAAATACTTAGACAAAACATGAGGAGTGCAACTGTACCAACTGCATTCATGACATGGAAAGTATTCCCTTCAGCATTATCAAACAAAAAGATATATGCTGTAAAAAAATTATATTCTGTAAGGGTGTGACTTCTTCCATTGATCATGCAAAAAGGGAGAGAGACAAAGTTGCACAGAGAGGTGTATGCATACCTAAAAGGAGAAAAAAGAAAACGGAGATATTCTGAATTATACACGGTACACAAAAAAAGCATATCCTTGAACATGTAAATAACGTCAAACTTCAGAAGATGGCATGATATGTAACATCAAAGCGGCAAAAAAATATCTAAATTTTGGATTTTTAAGTGAACGTGACCGTTTCTACTTGACAGTAGTAAGAGTACATAATCATCAACGATTTGGTCATTCACGACTAGCGGCGCAACTTGTTGCCGGCTTGTCTTCTACCCCAATGTAATTCCTTTTTATCATTTTGAATCATAAGAATTTCAAGAATATCACTAAAAAAGAGTACTTGTAATGAATGTGGCAAAATGGGGAATGGGGCATTGAACTAGATTTCAAGTTCCTAAGTCTAGCAGGTAGATTGGAACATGAACGGGATTTTGGTGACTTACTAGAGAAACTTTTGCACTTGTGAATTCAACATTATGGTGAGATATTTTCTTCGCACCAAACGAGGAAACATTTCTTCCGCCAATTGACCCACAACAGTGGAGTGTGAACTTACTTGGGTGCGCGATGGGGCAGCAATAGTCGCCGCAGATGAGGAAGACGAGGTGGAAGCATCCCTCCTAGAAGAGCAGCGGGCCGAATGAATCCTTTTCTTTGTCAGTCCTCTTCTCCCTTCTGACCATAAGCCGAAGCTGTGAGCGGCAACTCGCTTGCAAAAGAGAGCCGGGCATTCAGTGGGCAACACGAGCGCCATGATAGTACGGTGTTGGCGGCAAGGAGCATCCGCAGCGGACTCTTCTTTTCGCAGTTGGTCCGCGTTCAGCCACACGGCTACTTCAGCAGCAAAGATTAAGGAGCTCACGTGGCAGGTGGCGCGCCAAGTAATCAGAAGTCCAATCCACGCCTTGCGCAGTTGCGCCCCTATTAGTGTCAGCTCGGCTTAACCCGATCAGTACACAGAAAGGGTTTGGTTACTAAGCTCCTATTTGGTACGGGTGCGATCCGGCTTGTCTTTTTGTGCCACTTTGACTTTAATCCGCTCCTTGAACAAGTAGGACATTTAATTGCACTTCGTAAAACAGTCTTATTTTGAAATTTTGTAACCTTGTAGTCAAGTCTAATTCAACCTTGTTTTTATCGAGATTAGAAATTTCATTTTGAATTTAGCTTTGTCTTATGTGTTATTTTGTTTTATATGTATTACTAAAAATCGTAGCAGTCCAATCAAGGTGTCATTTAACTTATCAAACACAATCGAATAGGATCATATCAGATATTTTGACTAACCCCAACTAACTCAAACCCGACTATAGAATCTCGATCTTGAATCAAACACCCACTGATGGACCTCTGAGCTACCGTAATGAGTAAATCCGACCAACTTAGTTTTGATCTAAGCAGGATTAAAAATATCAATCCAGTTTATTGCTTGCCCTATTCTAATTCGGGACTAGCCATGATGACATGTCCAGACACCTCATACTCCTCTTGTCTCCTCCGCACATAGTTACCCGCACAATCAAACACCGCAACCAAGTGATTGGATTCGCTATGATCTCGACTGCCAACTGCAGAATCGGTGCTCTTTCTTGCGGTCATGGTTTCATCCCGGCCTACCGATATGCTCCCCATTCCAACTTCCAGCAAAGACGATAATGCATTTGAGCAGGGTTTACCCTCCAGCATAAGTTTTGCCGGTTAGAGTGGCTATCCTTTCAAGATACATCTAGGCTTGGAGCGGCGAAGTGTGCACACATAAATTGCAATGTCTGAGTGAATGGCACGTGATTGTTCTTTCAGCGATCACACGCATAGGCACAGAGAATCGACTGTCATAGCAGCAAAAGGAGAAGAAAAGAGAGCGCGAGAGTTTTCTATTATTCGGGTACTTGAAAGACTTGTCGACGCCTTTGCTTAATAGGAGTGTACGTTAGAAAAAAAATTGTGAGTGTTTGCCAAACAAACAAGGTGTGGTCTCAAAAAGATATGACACATGTTAAAAGTTTGTTAAGTGGGCTAACTAGAAAAAGCAAGCCTCCACACAAGGAGTCCTGGGAGGCGAGATTTGTACCTTCCCTGCACACAAGACGCGAGGTGTGCTGACGCGTCTGATTATAAGTTTTTCAGAACAGGTCAGACCAAATTCAATTGGCCTATCCCACCATGCACGTGCGAAGCCCATGTCTCATTGTGGTCTTCAATTCACCTATGGGAAAGAACTCATATATAAGGAGAAGTTCTAAAAAACAATATGGGACTATTATATTGTACCTTTGCTTTGAAATGCAAGAAACCAACAATCTCCCACTATTTCAAAGTAAAATTAAAATACTTCAGATAAAAAGTCATTGGAAGAACTTAAATAAATGACATGAGCTTTAGTAGAACTAAAGTTTTTAACAAAAGTATAGAGTAGATGTATGTAATCCGTAGAGGATAGGTAAAACTATATTTTGTATCTAACTAGAGGGCCATTACTCACATGACAGTTATAGAATCAATTATCCTTCTTATGGTTTAGCATTTCTAGGACATGGAGTCTACTGGGAATATTAAAATGCTCTAGAGATCTGCCTAAATCTTAACAAGAGCGACCCCACTCCACACTCTTATAGTTGGAGTTTCATCAAGTATATACCGCAGTTATATACACCACCAGTAATGACTATGACACCCATTAAGAATAAATATATTCAACTATTCAATGCAACTTATTTTTTACATCATAATAATGAGATACAAGATATTGCAATACATAGAGTCATCCAGTGACTTAGTTTTATTCCATTGAATCTCCTTCTCAAGATTATTGTTCATGAAGGTTGGTTGTCCATCACTACAACTTATGGTATGGGCATAATCTCATTATCCTCGATGTGTTGCTCATTAGTCTTTGACTTAATGACCTTTTTACAAGATTAGCTAAGTTTAACTCTGACTTTACATAATCCATCAAGATTATGCTATCACATATAAGCTACCTCACAATATTATGATGCAGACGAATATGTCTACTCTTTCCATTGTAAATTTATTTTTATCTCTTCCTATAGTTGCTTGATATCACAATGGATAAACAAAGATGGAGAAGATTTCTCCCAAATAGTAAGATCCATTAGAACATGTCTTAGCCATTTAGCTTTACTTCCTACCTTTTCTAAGGCAATAAACTCAGATTCCATAGTGGAACAGGCTATACATGTTTGCTTTCTGGATTTTCAAGACACAGTACTTCCATCCATGGTGAAGATGTAGCGACTTATAGATTTTCAAGTCATCTGAATCATAAATCCAATTGGGATCACAATATCCTTTTAGCATAGTTGGAGATCCATAAAAAATCAATCCATGATTAATTGTACCTTTTAGGTATCCTAAAACCCTATGTAGAGCATCACAATGATAAATGTTAAGATTTTGAGTATATCTACTTAATATCACTATTACGTTAGATATGGACTAGTACAATTCATTAACTACATCAGACTTCCAATTATGTGTGCATATTTGACTTGTTAAACACTAGTACTTTTATTTTTCTTAAGGTGTTAGTTAGAATTATAATGTGTGTTTAGTGGCTTACAATCAAACATCAAAAATCTTTTGAGGATTTTCTCTACATAATGTACTTGAGAGAGCATGATGCAATCATCAATTTTTAGGAGTTTAAGTTCCATAATTACATTTGTTTCTACCATATCTTTCATGTCAAAATCAGAAGCTAAGAAACATTTGTACTATTTATGTTATCAACATTCGTGCCAAAAGTAAGCATGTCATCCACATAAAGACATATAATAACACAACCTTGATTATCCACTTTAGAATATATATACATTTGTCTCCTTCATTTATATGGAACCCATATGATACAATGACTTTAACAAATTTCTCCAGCTATTATTTAAGCACTTGTTTTGAGCCATAGAGAGTTTTAATTAGTCTGCATACCATATGTTCTTTTCCTGAAACAACATACCTTTCTTGTTGATCCTTGTAAATTTTATTTATCTAAATCTCCATTCATGAAAGCAGTTTTGACATACATTTGATGTATAATTGATTTTTTAATAGATGTCAAAAAAATTACAATCTTTATTGAAGAAGTTCTAGTTACAAGAGCAATAGTACCAAAATAGTCAATATCCTTTTGTTGTTTACATCCCTTGGCAACTAATCAAGCTTTTTATTTATCTATAGTCATGTCAATTTTTTTAATATCCATTTAAATCCTATTAGTTTGAAACCTGGTGGAAGATCCACTAACTCTCTTGTGTGATTAGATAATATAGATTCATTCTCACTATTAATTGCTTCCTTCCATAAGTAAGAATCATATGAATTAATAAGATCATTGTAAGATTGAAGGTCATTATCTACAATGAACAAATATAAGTCTTCACCAAGATTCTTTTCTCTCCTCATCCTATTGGATCTTCCAGGTTCTATTATAGGAAAACATGGTGACAGAACAGGCAACGGAAAAAAAAATATGATGGTCATATTCCCCTTTAACCATTGGATCATGTCAATAACTATGGAATATGAAGGATGGTTTAGGGGATATACCTGGTCCTGGAGCTAGTCTAGTGACAATCTCCTTGTCATAGTTGTGCGCCCTTTCCTGAAGTCATAGTCACAAATTCGGTATTCGGGATATGTACGGCCAAGTTGAAAAAATCGGAAATCGGGAATTATGCGGAAAATTCGGATAAAAATCGGTCAACGTACGGTAAAAGTTCGGTCAACTATTCGGAAAAAAGTCGGCAAAAAAGCGGAATATATATATATATATACAAAATATATATAAACCCACACATAATGATTGAAAATGACTAAACATCGAACTGATTACTCTAATATTGGAAGAAGGAGAAGAAGTGGGAGCAGCAGGCACAAATCAGGGAAGAAAGGGGGAGAATGGAGGAGAAAGATGGAGCGTACATGTAGAATGTCGAGGGTTACTCCTCCTAGTGTGTCAAGGGATAGAGGAGGAAGGTTGGACGGTTTAGTGGAACCCTTCTACAAGTTAAAAAGGACATGGAAAAAATAAATGTGAAGCAAAAGTACAGAATTGTTTAAAACGGCAAAAAAATGTATTAAACGCGTTTAAAACGCAATACGCGAATAAAACGTGAATTAAACGCGTTTAAAACGTATTATTCGGTTTGGAGTTTAAAACGGCCGTCATATACGTCACGTGAATAATATGCGTTTTAAACGCATTTTTTTTCAAAAAAACGGAGTATATTGTGACTATGCCTGAAGTCACACTCAAACAACATTTATGTCGGCTTCCTAGTTGATCACCATAGACAGCGGGTTGACGACGTCCTCTAAGCAAGAAAAGTATCCACGTCTCTAGAGTAGTCCACACAAACCACCAGGAACTCTTGTCATTCTAGAAGAACAGACAAGAAGGAGTTGTCCCCTCATGTTAGCGTACTAGTAACCAACTTTCTCTCCCACAATTGTTCTCCCTTGCTATCCCTCCCTTTAGTGAGTAGGACTTGCTCGGGTTCTCTCGATTACCACAATCAAAGAAAATAAACAATTTTCATAGGTAATTGAGTTGTGTCTGATCAGCCCCTAGTACCCTTTATTTATAGGAGGGTCGGGGTCAGGCTTCTCGGTCTGAGTGGGAGTGGAAGGGACCCAAATATCATGAATTTTCACAACCTAAAACAGTTAAAATAGTCGGTTCACAAGTGAACTAATTGATTGTCATGTGAATCGATCGGTTCACCCAGTGAGCCGGTCATTTCATCATGTTTCCCAATCACAATTGTGTTGGCAATTCTAATCCAATTAATGCATGACATGACGTTAGCACTAATCCTTGATACAATCAAATTGCTCTTGTAAATTAGGTGTCTCATCACATGAGTTGTTCATTTGGCGACCTTGAACTGGTCAGTTTGAGCCCATATTCATCCAGAATTCAGTCGTGCAATATCCAACCAACCTAACACTCCAACTGGCTAGTTCAACACTTGAACCGTCCGGTTGGGATTCCAGTCATCAGATCATCACCTTTATGTCAACCCTTATTTAGGATCACGGTGGATGATGTCAAAACACATCGAATGGCATGTGATGAGTGTAGTGATTTTAGTCTAAGAACCACAAATCACTACCTTCACTATGAGAGATGACTATGACCACCAATTATGGTTTTCATGGGTCACTCTCAGGGTGGGTCTGTCTGATACATTGTTATCTAACAAGTTTCTATGTGCTTGGTCTGATATCACATATTATGACTTATGAGATTTTGTCATCAACCAACACACACTCTAGTCTTATGTGATATTGTTATCTATCCGCCTTCCAAAATAACATCCGACTAGGGATGTACATGCTCTTATTATCTGTATGATCTCATTGTTCAAGTCACGTACTTAAAGACATACGTCATTGAGTAATGTCATTATTTAGACATTCATTATGTTTCTTCATTATATCATAACTGAGTGAAATAGAATAAATAGGAACCTTACCTTTATTATTAATCAAATCATTTATGTAACATGCCGACGCAATCATCATATGATTGGCTCTCTGGGCATACATACCAACAAACTCCCATTTTCACTTAGAGCCAATCACCCACGAATATCATTCTTAGTTATTTGAACATGTCCATCATGTTTATGTTGCATAAGTGCTAATCCACTGGGTTAGAACACTTTGCCTTTAGTCGGTACATTGCATGTTTCACATCTCTTCATTGTACGACATTTTGTATAAGATGGAATTGTCATAGTATGCCATCTGATATTCCTTGCATAACCAGTATCTCCACTATTGTCATAGTATTTCTACTACATCATCAATGATTAGAACATCTCATAAGTTCATATATATGAACTTCTAGATCCATACAATATTCATTCCTATGTTCATAAGACAAGGACATACAAATTCTATTGTAGAAGTAAAATTATGGTTTGTAGTTCAGAACTCTTTCCAACTTATAACTCTTCTCTTAAGATTAAACACATTTTATATTGTGATTATTCTATCTCATTTTGGAATCTTGCATCAATGTAACCCTTTACATCCAACTCTTCCTTATTACCATAGTGCGACAATTGATCCTTTAGTGCTTCTCGAGTACCAATGGGTGTTGTTTATGGCATTCCAATGGCCTTCATTAGATTCTGACTAAAATCATCTTGTCATGTCCAACACATACAAGATAATGGGATGAATACACTATATTTCATATATTATAGATCCAAATGTGTATGCATATGGCATCTCTTCCATTCTTCACAAGAATTGGAACATTGGATTCTTGACAAACTAATCCCATCTTCATGGATAGATTCTATCTTACGGAATCCTTCATGTTGAACCCTTTCAACATTTTGCCAATATATGTTCTCATATTTAGGTGTAGAAACATTCTAGAACTATCTCTATAGATCTCAATTCCTATCACATAGGATGTTTCTCCTAATCCTTCATGTTGAAGGTGTTTTCCATGCTAAGTTTCAATACTTAGTATTGAGATGTTATTCCTAATCTATATTGGGAATATTCATATGCTCCCACTAAATCTTTTGTAATCACAAAATTCATCTTTTATCTTGGCTCAAGTCAAATTCTTTGACTATCTTATCAAATCAAAGATTCTAGTTCTAAGATGCTTGTTTTAACCTCTAGGTTGAACATTGTAGCTTGTAGATTTTATTTGTATTAATGGAGTTATAAGACCTTCATATTGTGTCACGCCTCTCAATTATTCCTTTTCAGGAATGTGGTTTCATTTCCATATGACAAATCACATAGTCTCAACAAGCTGCAATAACAAACATGTTCATTGGTAAAGGGGTTTCATCATGATCAACACTTTGAACTGGTTTGAAAACATTTGCAACCAATTTGTCCTTTGATGTATCCATGTTGGTCTTCCTTATAAAAACCCAACTGCACCTAATGGATTTTACCCCTCTAGGTGCTACCACTAAGGTCATACCTTGTAGGCGTTCATGGATTCCATTATGGATGTAATGGCCCCAAGTTATTTCTCAGACTTTGGTCCCTCAATAGTTCTTAGTTGATTTTTGGCTCATCATCTTATGACCAACTCATAACTTATCTGAGTTATTGGATTCACAATATTTTAATCTCAAATGTGTTCTACTAGAACTCTAAGGTTTGTGTTATTTTGTTGATCTCGAACTTTTCTATTTCTACTTTACCCCCATTGATTCCAATAGAATTCAGATATCCCGGAAATGCACACTTTTTTATTGGATTGAGATAAGTAGTGTTCAACAAACTAACATTTATGTGATTAAGTCTTTCCGTATCCTTGTAGAATTCTTATTCTCCCACTACACCTAGTGAGAGGTGGTTTGTCATGTTACTCATATATAAGACTTACATGCCTCTTATTGGTTCAACAACCAAAAGAGTCTAGATAAACATCAATATGGATTCTAGAAATGCATTTCTTACATGTGTGCTTTCGATGACTATGCTATAGATGTTGATTGTTTAAGTTATCAATTATAATCATTTAGGTACTTACATCATAAACATTTATCTTATGATCCTTTCATATAAATATCACTAAAAATTTGGGGCATTGTCATACAAGATCATATCTTTGAAATAGAAGCATTAACATCTCTTTATCTATAGTCATCCTTGTCCATACAAGATGCATAAAGTAAAATGTTTTCTGTTATTGGCATAATGAAATAGTTGTTCATCTAACTCTATTACATGTCCAATGGGCTAAGATAAATTCTAAATGTAGATTGAAGTTGTAGCATCTCTTGCTTTGCGCAGTCCATCCTTGTCCTTTCCTAAAGGCTTTACTTCTTATCAGATCATGCATATCAACGTATGTCGAATCCATGTCTGGTATCACACACCAAGATGAATAAGTAATCAAATTTATCTTATAATGTTTATACATGAAGTAGAGGTCTCTTCTCCTTCCTTCTTATTCTTTAATTCTCTAGAAAGAGATGGCAATTCCTTTTCCAGTGTCTACACTGGTGATAGTGGTGACAATTGCCTCCCTTCTTTACTCCTCCCTTTGCCTTGAGTGTTGAAGACTTAGGCTTCTTGCCAACTTTAGAACTCTTCTTAGATTTTCATTTACCATTCTACTTTCCTTTTGTCTTTCTGATCATCATCACAAACTTGGTATTGTCTTTCTTCATTTGTGCCTCAGTTGTTCTCAACATGCCAAGTAACTCTGCCAACATCTTGTCAAAGTCATTCATGTTGTAGTTCATAACAAACTGACTGTATGACTCTGGCAACGACTGCAGAATCACCCCAATGGCCAACTCTTCACTGAGGGGAATTCCTGTCTAGATAGGTTCTCTACATACCCAATGAGTTTGAGCACATGTGGACCTATCGGATCTGTGGGCTCCGATCTCCAAACCATGACATAAACACGATTAAAACTTAGCGGAAGCAAATCGGTAATCAGCGGAAGAAAAAAAAATCATGGGAAATTAAAACTTTTCGAGATAAGAACTTGTATCCATAAAAACTCCTTTTATAAAGAGAGGTAACTGTTTACATCTCAGGATAATTACTTCTTGAGTAATTATATACATCAAAATACAAAATCTCAAGATCACATAACACAAGACTCCAAGACCTGAGAGTACAGAGGACACATAGGACTGACTCTAACTACACCACATGGCAGGACAAATCTCCACCTGAGATTACTGCTGCCCCTGGTGCTGCTGCTGCTGAGACTGGTCACCTGTAGGCTGGTTTCTTCGTCTCCGACGTCCACCTAAAAAGTTGAAGCTTACGGGGTGAGACAATTATACATAATTGTCCCAGCGAGAGTTATAACTCTTCGCCAGAAGCTTTATTATAACATCAAGAATATCTTAAACAGTAAAGCCTTCAAAGCATTCTATAGCAGTTGCAGTTATAACAAGATCTCTACAATTTAGGAGATATGGAGAATATCAACATTATTGCAATGTAACATCAACCAACTAACTTGGAGTCATCTCTAACAAGTTATACTACATGGTTGATTATGTTTTACAAACAACTTTATGCCCTGTGGAGATGAGGCTTACCACTCAAACTCCAACTGATCGCTGAGAAGCCGCATCAGTATCATACATAGGTCATTAAGAGAGTCGGATTCTCATGACCTTCACCTTCCTCAGTCAGTAAGAGGATCACTTGTAGGACATCTCGTGTCTCTACTATTATAGCTCACCAGGGTAAACTGGTCCTTCGCTATTCTAGAGTCACAGTGGCGTTCTGTACTCTCTTCGTCATCAGGAGGTTTCATATTTACCTACCACTGATACGGATATCTGTGCTTTCTTCGTCATCAGGAGGTTTCATGTTTACCTACCACTGATACGGTATGAAACTATAGTGAAGGATGGATGGATTACACATCTACATCACTTTCCTACACTAGGATGTAAGGTTCTACACATCCATGTACCCCACATACTCAAAAGTATGTGCTCTAGGAGTTCCCTGAGGAAAACCTATTTCACCATCACTTAATTTCTGACAATGATGGATCTATGATCAGGGCTCTACATTATACTTGATTAGTTAGGTACATTCAGTATTCTTTAACAGCATACATTGTTCTTCAAACAATAACAGTAGCATAGCAGCTATAAAAGAAGAATACTAAATGTAACATGCCTAACTTATATCAATCATCATTTCTCATTATCTTCATCACAAGTCATCTCTAAGGCATGACCTTGATGGTATTCATGGCTCTCATAGCCCAATACCAGCATAGGATGCCACTGGCAAGGCATCAGATTACTTTACTTATTCATAAGGCTAACAACATGCCTTCAATGAATATAACATCAACATCCATACCTGGATATGATTACCTTGATATCAGAACCTGCATGGTTAATACATCTGATAAAGGTAATACAACAATAAGGAATGTACTTCCTATTTTTGTCATAAGAGTTAAATCTTTAATTCTATTCAAATAGAGTTTATTGCTCAAAAGCATGTCATTACCCTTGAATTAGGGTTTACTATTCACATCAAGGTGAATTAAACTCATAACAACATCATGTATGAGTAACATCTTCATTGATGCTCTTGGATTAGTTAAAGGTTCATCATTTATCATAATTAGGGTTTCTATGATCTCACACAGGTGGACCATACCCTAATTATGCTCACTTATGTGCATTGGAGATGCTTTACTTGAGTTTCTACTTAAAAAGGGGTACTTTCTCTCTCTAGAAGTACTTTCTCTCTCATCATAAGGGTAGGTGATGTCAACATCACTCTAAAACATGTTGGGTTGAGTCATCATAGGTTAACATAGCCAAAAACATCATCATTATGTGATTAGAGTTACTTTCTCTCTCTAGGTTACTTTCTCTCTCTAGAGTACTCTCTCTTTCATCATACTAATGGTTGATGGTAACATTACACTAGATCAAGTTGGATAGAGTCATGATGACTAAAAACATCATTCTCATGTAATTAGGGTTTGAATTGAGCAAGGTATAACTTAATTGACCCTTCAGGGGTATTTTGGTAATTCACCCCATTGATCATCATCCTGGTCAAAAACCTTAGTCAAATAACCCCTTACTATCTTAGATTATCATTAGTGTTTGATTTGGGCAACATTGAACCATCAAATGATTGAATGTGGTCAACCATGAGTCACATTGATTAATTCCAATCATTAATCATTAATTGAATTGAGATCGGTTGAAAGTGTTGACCGTTTGCCCACTTTGACCCTCCAAGTCCGTGAGCCCCTTTCTAGCTCCAAGACCGTGAGCCCCCTCATGGTCTTGAGACCGTGAGCCCCCTCATGGTCTTGAGTCCGTGAGCCCCCTCATGGTCTTGAGTCCGTGAGCCCCCTCATGGTCTTGAGACCGTGAGCCCCCTCATGGTCTTGAGACCGTGAGCCCCCTCATGGTCTTGAGACCGTGAGCCCCCTCATGGTCTTGAGTCCGTGAGCCCCCTCATGGTCTTGAGACCGTGAGCCCCCTCAAGGTCTTGAGACCGTGAGCCCCCTCATGGTCTTGAGTCCGTGAGCCCCCTCATGGTCTTGAGTCCGTGAGCCCCCTCATGGTCTTGAGACCGTGAGCCCCCTCATGGTCTTGAGTCCGTGAGCCCCCTCATGGTCTTGAGACTGTGAGCCCCCTCATGGTCTTGAGACCGTGAGCCCCCTCATGGTCTTGAGACCGTGAGCCCCCTCATGGTCTCAGCCGCTTGGTCCTTCAACAGGGCTCAAAGATGCAACCGACAGTGTCAACCCATGTTGAAGCCCTCAAATGATCAAAGCTATGTTGACCACTTATGGGTTTAGTCAATTAAGGTTATGCTTGATCACTTGGTCATTCAATTGACCCATAATGGTTAACCAATTATAGTTGAAATCGATTCAATTAGGGTCTATCAATGTTCACCCATCAACACTCAATAGTGCGCATCAACACAAAGTTGAACCCTTCAATTGAGCTCCAATTGGGCCCAAACTTGGCCCAAACGGTCTTGAGATCACGTGGGTGAACCCCACATGGTCTTGAGACCGTTTGCCCAAGATTTTATCAAAGTCTAAGGTGATTTGATAGGGGTTGAACCATGATTGAACCACAAAACAGAATTTTGATTAAATTGATAACTTTATTTGCAATTGGGTCCTCAATTGGTCAACTATCCTTGACCCCAGACCTCCAAACGGTCTTGGTTGATTGCCCTCACGGTCTTGAGACCGTTTGGTGTCCCCCAAACGGTCTTGAGACCGTTTAGGTCAATCAACCCTAAAAACCCTAATTAGATCACCATAATTTCAGTACTGATTTTATCTAGGGTTAGCCCTAGTATTCACCCTTCAACTCTTAGCCCGTTTGGAATTAGACCATCAGACTTGGTGAGTTGTTAATTAACATAATTTTGAACAGTAATCTCATGGTGTCAACGCTTAGTCAATGACCTTTCACGGTCTTGAGACCGTTTGCCCAAAAAGGCAATTTCAGACCGTTTGAAAATCAGCAGTTAATTCATTTAAAGTTGTGACTTAAAAAGGTCATATCTCCCGATTCCTTTGGAGTTAGTCTCCCAAATTTTGAGGGTAATTAGCTTATATAATTAGGAACATGTTTCTTATACGGTCCATGCTCGGACAACGGGGCCAAACGGTCTTGAGACCGCGAGCCCTCTCACGGTCTCGAGACCGTTTGCTCACCTCGCGGTCTTGAGTCCGAGAGAGCAAACTGTTAGGACCGTTTAAGGAAAAGAAAAGCGGTGGGTTTTTCTTGGAAATCACGCCTTCATCTTCTAGATCAAGAACAGTACAGAAATCCCACGGGTTTGCTTGCAAAATAGCAGGGAAAAGTAGGGAAATACTAAGAGCTATCATCAAATCGCATATAAAGATGCACATAGTAAAGCATAGGTTTAGAGTTATAAAACCCGCCTAAAGCTTGCTTCTTGAGCTCCAAGCTTTCAAGCTCTAAGCTCTAATGGCGTCCTTGAGTTCTTACAGGTTGGCCAAGGTGAAAACTCCAAGGAAGGATGAAAAGAGACGGCTAGAAAGATAGGTTTTCGAGAATTAGCCATGAAGATGACCTTGAATTCGAATTCTAACCATGGAATTAGGCAAGAAGAGGGGTTTAAACCTACCTTGCACCCCTTGTTCGTCCTCCTTAGCTCCAAGGAAGTCCTTGGTCGTCTTTGGTGAAATGAAACAGTAAGGGAACGAAGGTTAAGTTCCCTTGCAACTAAGGGAAGGAGGGCTTATATACATGGGGTAGGATTTTCAACATTGGTTCATAAGTTTCCCTTAATTCCAACTAAGTCCTTCCTTTATTACTTGCTCGTCCCTTCCTATTTATTCTAAGGACAAACCTTGTCTTAATGTTATAGAAAAGAAGGCAAGGAAGAACAATCTAATAATAAAGTTCATACTTAAAGGGATATTACACATATACCCTGATTATTCGATCACAAAGCCTATTTCTTAACTTGATAACTCAATTGAGGTGAATTCCTCATCATTTCTTCTCTAAATGATGGCAAGAGTCTAAAAAGATACTTTAGATGACATTTTTTACAAATTGCATCCCATCATTTGGGTAAATTGCATTTTACCCCAAATTAGGGTTTCAAGCCCTGGGATTGCTTCCACAGCTGCACCTTGGTGCTCTAGCTTGGGAAATCCCTCAAACTTTGCCAAAGAGATTCTCATGATGTCTCAACATCAGAGGAACATCTCATCATGTGCAAATTGCAAGCTAACCCTTTTAACTGGGTAAATTGCACATAGGTCCCTGTATATCAAAACAATGCTACAACTTTAAATAAAAAGGAGCAAATACTGAAATATACGTTTCTGAGAAACTTAATTACATGCTCAGAGTTAATCACAAGGATTTAATTACATATTTAGGCAAAACACCTAGGGTTGACTCATAACCCAGGTCAGGGATGTTACAAATTATCCACCCCTTACAAGGATTTCGTCCCCGAAATCGATAAAACATATTACGAGAAAAGGGCAGGATACTTACTTCTCATCCCATCCTCTAACTCCCAAGTGGCTTCTTCAATACCACGATGGTTCCAGAGGACTTTCACAAGACTTCTATCTTTCTTCTTTAACTTTTTAATTCGTTTATCAAGGATTGACACTGGTCCCTCCTCATAGGATATGTCATCATTCAATTCTACTTCCATAGGTTGTAGAACTGACTCGGTGTCTGGGTGACATTTCTTCAACATAGAAATGTGAAACACAGGATGTAATCTTTGTAACTCTGGGGGCAGCTCTAGTTTATATGCTACCTTTCCAATCCGTTCAATGATTGGATAAGGCCCCATATATCTAGGAGCTAACTTCCCCTTCCTTCCAAAACGAAGGACCCCTTCCCAAGGTGAGACCTTAAGATACACTTTGTCTCCAACCTGGAACTCTAAGGGTCTACGACGTTTGTCGGCATAAGATTTCTGCCTATCCTGAGCAGTCTTAATCTTATGTTGTATAACTTTAATCTTTTCCTTGGTTTGCTGCACCAGGTCAGGACCTAACAACTGGTGCTCACCAGTCTCAAACCAACACAAGGGTGATCTACAACGTCTACCATATAAGGCTTCATAAGGTGCCATATCAATACTATGCTGATAGCTATTGTTATAGGCAAACTCTATCAAGCTTAGGTGTAGATCCCAACTTCCGGTGAACTGGAGAACACATGCTCGCAACAGGTCTTCTAAGGTTTGTATGGTCCTTTCCGACTGTCCATCAATCTGTGGATGAAAGGCCGTACTAAACCTTAGCTTAGTGCCTAAGGCACTGTGCAACTGTTCCCAAAAACGACTTGTAAACTGAGGACCTCTGTCCGAAACTATTGTGACAGGAACTCCGTGCAAACGCACTATTTCTTGAACATACAACTCTGATAACCTTTCAGCAGAATAGGTTGTTTTGACAGGTAAGAAATGTGCTGTCTTAGTCAACCTATCAACAATTACCCAAATGGAATCATGTCCTTTGCTTGTCCTGGGTAGGCCAACAACAAAGTCCATGGTCACATGGTCCCACTTCCACTGTGATATGGGTAAAGGTTGCATTGTCCCTGCAGGCTTCTGGTGTTCAGCTTTAACTTGCTGACACACAGGACACCTCAGAACAAACTCTGCAACGTCCTTCTTCATCCCAGGCCACCAATACAGATCCTTCAAATTCCGATACATCTTGGTGCTCCCTGGATGCATAGCATACATGGAAGAATGGGCTTCTTCCAGGACTAACTTCCTTAAGTTGTCCACATCCGGCACTATCATTCTTCCATTATAACAAGCTACTTGATCTTTTGAGTCATGAAACCCATCTTGCTTCTCATTTCCATACTCAGATCTTATATGTTGAACTGCAGCATCATCTAGCTGTGCTTCTTTAATCTGCTCTCTTAGGGTAGGTTTAATATGCATCTCAGCTAACAAACCGGCTAGCAATGACACCTTCAACTGTACATTGTCTTGCCTTAAAGAGATAAGCATATCTCTTCTAGAGCATACTAAAGAGTTTAGTTGTGCTCTATTCATGGTTGATGTTGCTGATTTCCTACTCAAGGCATCTGCAACAACATTGGCCTTACCTGGATGGTAATCAATTGTACAGTCGTAGTCCTTGATTAACTCCATCCAGCGACGTTGCCTCATGTTGAGCTCATGCTGAGAGAAGATATACTTAAGGTTTTTGTGGTCTGTGAAAATCTGGAACGTCTCTCCGTAGAGATAATGTCTCCAGATCTTCAAAGCATGAACCACAGCTGCTAACTCCAGATCGTGTGTTGGATAATTCTCCTCGTGTTTCTTAAGCTGTCGGGAAGCAAAAGAAATCACTTGTTTATCCTGCATCAACACACATCCTAGTCCATTTTTGGAAGCATCACAGAAAACTACATATCCTTTTCCTTGTTCAGGTAGCACTAATACAGGTGCACTTGTCAACCTCTCCTTCAGCAACTGGAAAGATTGTTGACACTTATCACTCCAAGAAAAAGGAACATCTTTCCGGGTTAACTTGGTCAAAGGTAAAGCTATAGAACTAAAGTTCTTAATGAACCTTCGATAATAGCCAGCTAACCCCAAGAAACTTCGAATCTCTGTCGGTGTTTTCGGTTGTTCCCATTGTAGAACAGATTCTACCTTTGTAGGGTCAACACGAATTCCCGAGGCGGATATTACATGTCCAAGAAAAGATACCTCCGGCAGCCAGAACTCACACTTGCTAAACTTAGCATACAACTTATGTTCTCTTAGCAAGGTCAAAGCTTGGCGAAGATGCTGCTCATGCTGCTGAGCATCTTTACTATAAATCAGTATGTCATCTATGAAGACGACAACACACTGATCAAGGAAAGGTCGAAAAACTCTATTCATGAGTTCCATAAATGCAGCTGGTGCATTGGTTAGTCCAAACGACATAACCGTGAACTCATAGTGACCATATCTTGTCCTAAAGGCAGACTTGGATATGTCAATATCCTTAATACGAAGTTGGTGATATCCAGACCTCAAGTCTATCTTTGAAAACACTGTTGCACCACGCAACTGGTCAAAGAGATCATCAATCCTCGGCAGAGGATACTTATTCTTTATTGTCACTTTATTGAGTTGTCTATAGTCGATGCACAACCGCATTGACCCATCTTTCTTTTTAACAAACAAGACCGGAGCACCCCAAGGTGAAGTACTCGGTCGGATAAAACCTCTCTCAAGTAGCTCTTGAAGCTGTTTCTTGAGTTCTGCCATCTCGGCAGGAGCCATTCTATACGGAGTTTGAGCTATGGGTTTCGTATCTGGAATCAGATTGATTTCAAAGTCAATCTCCCGAGGTGGTGGTATACCAAGAAGTTCTTCAGGAAACACATCTTCGAATTCCCTGACTATGGGAACTTCAACAGGATTGGAACTTTCCTTGGTAACATCTACCACATGGGCTAAGAATGCATAACATCCTTGCCTCAACAGCTTATCAGCAACCATAGCTGATACAAGACAGGTGGGCAGAATCTTTCTTTCACCTTGAAAGATCCATGTGTTGCTTTCATCAGCAAACACAGCCAACTTGGACTCACAATCCAAGACAACTCTATACCTTTCTAAGGTATCCATCCCAAGGATTATATCAAATCCCTGCATATCAAGTGGTATAAGATCCACTTGAATGCGATGGTCAGAAAAGAAAAGGATGCAGGGAGAACATACCTCCTGCAAAACGGCAGACCCACTCAACGGAGTCTCTAACAACAAACTATCTGCTCTATGACTAACAGTCACATTACAGTTACGAATCACTTCACGAGTGATGAAAGAGTGCGTAGCACCCGGATCAATCAGAACAGATACATCACAGGATATAGACATATCAGAATATAAAAGTTTCATCTGACCTGCCACTACCCGTGGATTTACCACTGCCTCAGGTGGGTTCATAGCATAGAACCTCGCAGTCGCCTGGTGTTGAGGTGGTGCTGATGATCCAGCTTGAGACGCTTGTCCACGTCCTCGAGCTGCTCCTTGGTGTTTTCTATTCTGAGATCCCTGTTGATTCTGTCTCGGGGTTTGTTGTGTCACACCGATAACCCTAGAACGGCAATCCTTCATCAAGTGTCCCATCTTACCACAGTTGTAGCAACTCTTCTCCTGTTGCTGTGGTCTGGGTGGTCCAGTAACTGACACTGATGCAGAACTGTGTGTCCCTTGAAGCGGTTGACTCCGCCCTCTACCTCTGCTTGGTGTCCCTTGAGTTTGAAAACTCGATCTGGGTGGTGGAGGGTTAGGTGCAGAGAATCTAGGTCTCTTGGGATCCCTAGATGAAGAACCCTGGAACTGTGGATATCTTTTATGGGTTTGTCTTTTCTCAACCACAGATCTCTCTATCCTTCGGACTGACTCAACGAAGGTAGAGAATCTTTCTCTATTTTCTAAGGCAGACACAGGGGTTGACATATCGGAATTCAAACCCTTTTCAAATCTTCTGATTCTTTCCTCATCCGTAGCGGCCATGTGCGGACAGAACCGCAGCAACTCCATGAACTTAGCTTCATACTCACTAATGTTCATCATACCCTGCCTTAGTTTCTCAAACTGAGAGATCTTCTCATCTAGGAAGGTCTTTGGAAAATATCTATTGATAAATTCCCGACGAAACTCTTCCCATGAGAACTCTACTCCAGGTCTCTTCTGCTCTTCCATGTTCCACCAGTGACCAGCACTGCCTTTGAGAAGATAGACAGCATGTCTAACCTTCTCAGCTTCCGGAATCATAAGAATCCTGAAAGCCTTCTCCAACTCTGTCAACCATAAGTCAACATCTGCAGGGTCGGCAGTTCCAAAGTACTCGGTAGCTCCGACACGACGAAGTCGTTCGAATGTCTTACCAATACCTTGTACTTCAGGCTGGGCAGGTGCCCTAGGTGCAGGAATGGGCATCCTATCGGTTATATGTGTCATGGCAGTCATGAACTGCCCGAACATCGTCTGTACAGCTGGATCACTCATGTCAGCTGGGTCGAACTGGGGTGGCTCTCTTGGCGACTCAGGTGCAGGTTGTTCTATTCTCGGAACTCTTGCACCGCCTCGAGGTGCACTAGCACTACTCTCTGCCACGTGCTCATCGCGATGTTCTGACATTCTTATGTATCTTCTTCTCCTGAGGAGCAGAAGATTCTATTAGATAAGGAAGGAGTACTAAAGGTAGACTCGACATCCTAAGTCCTATGCCTCTGTAGACTCAACTGAACCTGGAGCTCTGATACCACTAATTGTGGGCTCCGATCTCCAAACCATGACATAAACACGATTAAAACTTAGCGGAAGCAAATCGGTAATCAGCGGAAGAAAAAAAAATCATGGGAAATTAAAACTTTTCGAGATAAGAACTTGTATCCATAAAAACTCCTTTTATAAAGAGAGGTAACTGTTTACATCTCAGGATAATTACTTCTTGAGTAATTATATACATCAAAATACAAAATCTCAAGATCACATAACACAAGACTCCAAGACCTGAGAGTACAGAGGACACATAGGACTGACTCTAACTACACCACATGGCAGGACAAATCTCCACCTGAGATTACTGCTGCCCCTGGTGCTGCTGCTGCTGAGACTGGTCACCTGTAGGCTGGTTTCTTCGTCTCCGACGTCCACCTAAAAAGTTGAAGCTTACGGGGTGAGACAATTATACATAATTGTCCCAGCGAGAGTTATAACTCTTCGCCAGAAGCTTTATTATAACATCAAGAATATCTTAAACAGTAAAGCCTTCAAAGCATTCTATAGCAGTTGCAGTTATAACAAGATCTCTACAATTTAGGAGATATGGAGAATATCAACATTATTGCAATGTAACATCAACCAACTAACTTGGAGTCATCTCTAACAAGTTATACTACATGGTTGATTATGTTTTACAAACAACTTTATGCCCTGTGGAGATGAGGCTTACCACTCAAACTCCAACTGATCGCTGAGAAGCCGCATCAGTATCATACATAGGTCATTAAGAGAGTCGGATTCTCATGACCTTCACCTTCCTCAGTCAGTAAGAGGATCACTTGTAGGACATCTCGTGTCTCTACTATTATAGCTCACCAGGGTAAACTGGTCCTTCGCTATTCTAGAGTCACAGTGGCGTTCTGTACTCTCTTCGTCATCAGGAGGTTTCATATTTACCTACCACTGATACGGATATCTGTGCTTTCTTCGTCATCAGGAGGTTTCATGTTTACCTACCACTGATACGGTATGAAACTATAGTGAAGGATGGATGGATTACACATCTACATCACTTTCCTACACTAGGATGTAAGGTTCTACACATCCATGTACCCCACATACTCAAAAGTATGTGCTCCAGGAGTTCCCTGAGGAAAACCTGTTTCACCATCACTTAATTTCTGACAATGATGGATCTATGATCAGGGCTCTACATTATACTTGATTAGTTAGGTACATTCAGTATTCTTTAACAGCATACATTGTTCTTCAAACAATAACAGTAGCATAGCAGCTATAAAAGAAGAATACTAAATGTAACATGCCTAACTTATATCAATCATCATTTCTCATTATCTTCATCACAAGTCATCTCTAAGGCATGACCTTGATGGTATTCATGGCTCTCATAGCCCAATACCAGCATAGGATGCCACTGGCAAGGCATCAGATTACTTTACTTATTCATAAGGCTAACAACATGCCTTCAATGAATATAACATCAACATCCATACCTGGATATGATTACCTTGATATCAGAACCTGCATGGTTAATACATCTGATAAAGGTAATACAACAATAAGGAATGTACTTCCTATTTTTGTCATAAGAGTTAAATCTTTAATTCTATTCAAATAGAGTTTATTGCTCAAAAGCATGTCATTACCCTTGAATTAGGGTTTACTATTCACATCAAGGTGAATTAAACTCATAACAACATCATGTATGAGTAACATCTTCATTGATGCTCTTGGATTAGTTAAAGGTTCATCATTTATCATAATTAGGGTTTCTATGATCTCACACAGGTGGACCATACCCTAATTATGCTCACTTATGTGCATTGGAGATGCTTTACTTGAGTTTCTACTTAAAAAGGGGTACTTTCTCTCTCTAGAAGTACTTTCTCTCTCATCATAAGGGTAGGTGATGTCAACATCACTCTAAAACATGTTGGGTTGAGTCATCATAGGTTAACATAGCCAAAAACATCATCATTATGTGATTAGAGTTACTTTCTCTCTCTAGGTTACTTTCTCTCTCTAGAGTACTCTCTCTTTCATCATACTAATGGTTGATGGTAACATTACACTAGATCAAGTTGGATAGAGTCATGATGACTAAAAACATCATTCTCATGTAATTAGGGTTTGAATTGAGCAAGGTATAACTTAATTGACCCTTCAGGGGTATTTTGGTAATTCACCCCATTGATCATCATCCTGGTCAAAAACCTTAGTCAAATAACCCCTTACTATCTTAGATTATCATTAGTGTTTGATTTGGGCAACATTGAACCATCAAATGATTGAATGTGGTCAACCATGAGTCACATTGATTAATTCCAATCATTAATCATTAATTGAATTGAGATCGGTTGAAAGTGTTGACCGTTTGCCCACTTTGACCCTCCAAGTCCGTGAGCCCCTTTCTAGCTCCAAGACCGTGAGCCCCCTCATGGTCTTGAGTCCGTGAGCCCCCTCATGGTCTTGAGTCCGTGAGCCCCCTCATGGTCTTGAGACCGTGAGCCCCCTCATGGTCTTGAGACCGTGAGCCCCCTCATGGTCTTGAGTCCGTGAGCCCCCTCATGGTCTTGAGACCGTGAGCCCCCTCATGGTCTTGAGACCGTGAGCCCCCTCATGGTCTTGAGTCCGTGAGCCCCCTCATGGTCTTGAGTCCGTGAGCCCCCTCATGGTCTTGAGACCGTGAGCCCCCTCATGGTCTTGAGTCCGTGAGCCCCCTCATGGTCTTGAGACCGTGAGCCCCCTCATGGTCTTGAGACCGTGAGCCCCCTCTTGGTCTCAGCCGCTTGGTCCTTCAACAGGGCTCAAAGATGCAACCGACAGTGTCAACCCATGTTGAAGCCCTCAAATGGTCAAAGCTATGTTGACCACTTATGGGTTTAGTCAATTAAGGTTATGCTTGATCACTTGGTCATTCAATTGACCCATAATGGTTAACCAATTATAGTTGAAATCGATTCAATTAGGGTCTATCAATGTTCACCCATCAACACTCAATAGTGTGCATCAACACAAAGTTGAACCCTTCAATTGAGCTCCAATTGGGCCCAAACTTGGCCCAAACGGTCTTGAGATCACGTGGGTGAACCCCACATGGTCTTGAGACCGTTTGCCCAAGATTTTATCAAAGTCTAAGGTGATTTGATAGGGGTTGAACCATGATTGAACCACAAAACAGAATTTTGATTAAATTGATAACTTTATTTGCAATTGGGTCCTCAATTGGTCAACTATCCTTGACCCCAGACCTCCAAACGGTCTTGGTTGATTGCCCTCACGGTCTTGAGACCGTTTGGTGTCCCCCAAACGGTCTTGAGACCGTTTAGGTCAATCAACCCTAAAAACCCTAATTAGATCACCATAATTTCAGTACTGATTTTATCTAGGGTTAGCCCTAGTATTCACCCTTCAACTCTTAGCCCGTTTGGAATTAGACCATCAGACTTGGTGAGTTGTTAATTAACATAATTTTGAACAGTAATCTCATGGGGTCAACGCTTATTCAACGACCTTTCACGGTCTTGAGACCGTTTGCCCAAAAAGGCAATTTCAGACCGTTTGAAAATCAGCAGTTAATTCATTTAAAGTTGTGACTTAAAAAGGTCATATCTCCCGATTCCTTTGGAGTTAGTCTCCCAAATTTTGAGGGTAATTAGCTTATATAATTAGGAACAGGTTTCTTATACGGTCCATGCTCGGACAACGGGGCCAAACGGTCTTGAGACCGCGAGCCCTCTCACGGTCTCGAGACCGTTTTCTCACCTCGCGGTCTTGAGTCCGAGAGAGCAAACTGTTAGGACCGTTTAAGGAAAAGAAAAGCGGTGGGTTTTTCTTGGAAATCACGCCTTCATCTTCTAGCTCAAGAACAGTACAGAAATCCCACGGGTTTGCTTGCAAAATAGCAGGGAAAAGTAGGGAAATACTAAGAGCTATCATCAAATCGCATATAAAGATGCACATAGTAAAGCATAGGTTTAGAGTTATAAAACCCGCCTAAAGCTTGCTTCTTGAGCTCCAAGATTTCAAGCTCCAAGCTCTAATGGCGTCCTTGAGTTCTTACAGGTTGGCCAAGGTGAAAACTCCAAGGAAGGATGAAAAGAGACGGCTAGAAAGATAGGTTTTCGAGAATTAGCCATGAAGATGACCTTGAATTCGAATTCTAACCATGGAATTAGGCAAGAAGAGGGGTTTAAACCTACCTTGCACCCCTTGTTCGTCCTCCTTAGCTCCAAGGAAGTCCTTGGTCGTCTTTGGTGAAATGAAACAGTAAGGGAACGAAGGTTAAGTTCCCTTGCAACTAAGGGAAGGAGGGCTTATATACATGGGGTAGGATTTTCAACATTGGTTCATAAGTTTCCCTTAATTCCAACTAAGTCCTTCCTTTATTACTTGCTCGTCCCTTCCTCTTTATTCTAAGGACAAACCTTGTCTTAATGTTATAGAAAAGAAGGCAAGGAAGAACAATCTAATAATAAAGTTCATACTTAAAGGGATATTACACATATACCCTGATTATTCGATCACAAAGCCTATTTCTTAACTTGATAACTCAATTGAGGTGAATTCCTCATCATTTCTTCTCTAAATGATGGCAAGAGTCTAAAAAGATACTTTAGATGACATTTTTTACAAATTGCATCCCATCATTTGGGTAAATTGCATTTTACCCCAAATTAGGGTTTCAAGCCCTGGGATTGCTTCCACAGCTGCACCTTGGTGCTCTAGCTTGGGAAATCCCTCAAACTTTGCCAAAGAGATTCTCATGATGTCTCAACATCAGAGGAACATCTCATCATGTGCAAATTGCAAGCTAACCCTTTTAACTGGGTAAATTGCACATAGGTCCCTGTATATCAAAACAATGCTACAACTTTAAATAAAAAGGAGCAAATACTGAAATATACGTTTCTGAGAAACTTAATTACATGCTCAGAGTTAATCACAAGGATTTAATTACATATTTAGGCAAAACACCTAGGGTTGACTCATAACCCAGGTCAGGGATGTTACAGGATCTCCTTTTTCCATGTTACATTTGAATTGAACCTTAGAGACATCAAATCTCTCATGTCTTGCCTAATCATGGAATATGATCTTATGATGTGTAACCATCCCAATAACATACATGTTCTCATGTCGTATTTGCAACTCATAATTCATGGAGCACAACAATAGGCACTTGACATCATCAACATCTTCAATATGCTTCTTATAAGGATCTATCTCAACCTTAGGTGCGGTGGGAAGAAGTTCATCTGGATCTGATGTCTCCAGGACATAGAGCTTGCGCTTCTATGTGAGAAAAATTCTCAGCATCTTGAACCAGTCATGCAATTTATTCCCATTTAACTTGCCCTTCTCAAGGACTAATTGTAGAAAAAATGTGTAACGAACCCACCTCCCAGTAACCCCCGATTAAGGGAGACCAAGAGATCAGAGTCGTTATCCCAATTTCTGGATCAAAGGTTTGACAAATAATCAATAACAATTATTAAATTCTACCAGACTATACTGAAAGGTTGTACAAGAAAATTAAACTTTTCATACCTTTTTCAAAAACTTGAACATCTACTTCTATCCATATCCGGAGTCTATTCTAACTAATCCTCCTTTGCACTTTAATTCTCATTTAATTCCACATATGCCACTTTAGTATTTGTTCTTTTCACTTGTACCTAAAATGCCGAAAAACAAAACGTCGGTCAGCATAAAGCTGGTATGCGGGGGAAACAATAATCGTGCAACTATGATGACAACATATTGCAATCAAATATGATTTAACAAACAAATTTACGTTTTCAACACAACTGCTCAATCCTTACATACCCTAACCTCTGCGTTGTCCCTGCAGTGGACCTGGATGCTACCATCCTCATGGTAGATCCCCATTAAACCCCGCATGATCCTACCTAATAGGTAGATCGATATCTAGGGCTGAGTCGCATGGCACTACCCATAAGTAGCCCAATCCCTAACTCATGGTGTGCTAAAGAGTCACATGGCACTACCCATAGGTAGCCCAATCCCTAACTCTTAATAACCCGATGGTCCCACTTAACAAGTAGACCCTTTACCAGGTTACCCTTTTCATCATTAGCAAAGCCACAGAGGAGGACCAGAATCTGAGCCAATCATGTATACATACTTATGGTGATAATCATAGTCACTTTATAGTTGCATGAAATAAAAGTCATCCAAGAAGTTATTTTCAGGCAACCGATAAAACAACCGGGAATTGCCGTGAAACTAAAGAGATTATTCATAAGCGTAACCACATACCTGTCAGGCTGATTTGACATAGAATGATTCAATCAAGAAATCCAAATAGGAAAACAAGCACATTATGGGAACCTGAAATATACATACAATTCTCTTTTATTACTCATGTCATTAGATCTATTAAACCTAGCTCGCTTCCTAGGGTTTCTAGCCCACTTTTAGGGTTTCCTTTGCAATTAGGTATCTATTTTATTTTTACTATTTTAAACCCTAATTGTATATGATTGCTTTCAAACCCTATTTATCTCATCTATTCTTCACGAAAGATATTAAGGTTATCTTTTAACAACATATAACCCTAATTTTGATTTAAGGCATAATTAAAAGTCCATTAGGCCTCTTTTACATTAAAGCTAGCATTTTTATCCTTTTAATCCATGACAAGATCATTATGCTCATTTATCATCAATTTAAAATTCATTATGGTCTAATTAACATATGAACTCGATTTGCCATTAATTCTATATTTTATTCATTATAAAAAAATCCTAATTACTAAATTAAAGGTATTTATCCACAATTAGGAACTTTTATACTCAAAATAGCTTAAAATTATCATATCTCAACTTTAATCATGAAATTAAAGCCATTAATAGTCTCATTAATAGTCTCAACTTTAATCATGAAATTAAAGTATATTTACGCACATGAAACTCCAAATTAACCAATTATGTGCAAAGTTCAGCCCTTTTGTTCTTAATGTACCTTTTTACAATTAATAGATTAATATCAACTTTAATCATCCATTAAACCCATTAATCATCTCAAAATACGGTTTCTTAATCATTAAAGCATTAAAGTTGATAACTTCCATTACTTTTTGAATCTTAAGAGAAATTAGCCTCTAAAACCACTTTTGGATTCCTCTCGTTTTTTGAGCAATTTTCATATTTTATACGTACCAATCCGAGCTACCAATATTTAACTACAAATTTTGCAAGAAAACCTTACTTGGGCCAATTGGGAGTTGCCACATTGTTGTTTCCATGCAACGTTGGTGTGTTTGAAAACATTTTGAAAAGACTATTTTGCCCTTGGTAAGTGGATTGTTCCTTCAATACCCGGAAGGGTAGAACAGTCCAATGGCCCAAAGCCTTCTTCTACCTCACGCCACCTCCAGGATGTCGCCCTAGCAGCCAAGGACGCAGCTTCCCTTCCTCCCCTGGACCTCGACGACCCTTGGGGACAGGTCCTCTTGTCTCGTCGGCCTCTATCGCACCTGCAGGGGCTCCGAGTTGCTGCCGAGGTAGCGGGGATCGGAGCGGGCATACCTACAACCCCGCCGCCATATGCAGCCATGTTGCAACCACTGTGCTCAGCTAGGGTGAGGGGACGTCTACCCAAACATATCACGAGATCGTGGAAGCGACAAGCCACCCTCGCAGCTTCTCCCCAGCCCCCCGTTCACTCCAGGGTTGTTCCACCCTCTCAGTTAGGGTTTTACATGCAAAGAACAAGAAGAAGAAAGAGAGGGGTGTGTGGGATCCTTCCTAGACTCGAACATGAGGGTCTACCCTTTATATAGTAGTGGGTAACGAAGCCCTAAGGTGTGCATCCATGAGGACTCAAGTTCCTTTCCAAAAAGGAAAACATATTCCTTAACTATGAAGAAATCTTCTCTCTCTTCATTCCCTTCTAGATAGCACTATTCTTTGGGTAATTAGGAATTCAAAAATCATTTCCTTTATTCTTGGCTTTTAATTCATTGGCCACACAATTCTATTTTCATTTAGTAGAAAATACTTTCTTTTTAGCAATGCCACCAAAATCATTAATAATGTATCACATTATCCTCTTATTTTGCATATTTGGTATTTTCTCTTTCTTTCTTCTCCATTGGGGATCCTTGGACCCCAAGAAACTCCAAGATTTCGAAATTTCTTTATAAGGATACTTATTATCCTTCTAGATGCATCTATATTCATTATTTCTCATTATCTTGTTTATTTCTTATTAAAATATCTCTTTTTGAGGATTTCTCTTTATCTTTCTTTTATTTTACTCATTGGCATTCCTTTTAACATTAGGAATCCTTGGAATACGAAAATCCACCAATGATAATTCAATTATACCTCTTTCCACTTATTTTCCACATTTTATCATTGTTTTCAATTTCTTTCTTAATAAAGAAATACTTAATTGATCTTTTATTTTCTTTTTGTATTATCTTTGCAACTTTGGACTCCTTAGGACCCAAGGAACCCAAGAGGCACTAAATCCACCTTTAGATTACATTCCTTTGCCTTCTAGAGGTTTCTTTTCTTCATTTTCTTATTTATAATGGAGTTTCTTTTGTATTTTCCTTGTTATTGGGCCCAATAGCCAATAAAGCCCACAAAACAATCATCAAGGCTATTGTAAACGAAATCTATTTATTTAAAACAAATTATATCTTTATTTTTTCAAATATCTTTAATATCATAAATCACATTCCACACCAAACGAACCCAAAAGTTGGGGTTGTAACATCCTTCCCCTCTTATAGGAATTTTGCCCTCAAAATTCCATCAAGCAAGCAAACAATTCAGGATAAGACTTTTACATGTCCATCATTGGCCCCTATGTGGCTTTTCCCTATCCATGGAACTTCCAAAGAACCTTTATCATCACATATTCTTTTCTCTAAGTTCTTTCACCTTGGCATCTATAAACCTCAAGGTGACTCAGGTCATTTCAGCCTCCCTTGGGGCTCACTAGGTTCATTGCTCCGTACATGGCCCGGGTACCTCACATAGTGCTCTAAATTGGACACATGGAATCATCACACATCACATTATCCTGAGGGGTAAGGGCAAACTTAACCTTCTCCACCAACCATGTCAAAAGAACCCATGCATCGGGAACTCAACTCTCTTATCTATAACTTAGAGGGGTTGGATTTTCATGTCACATATTCCCCCACAGTGAACTACATGTCAGTCTACTTTGCATCATCTTACAACTCATGTCGTCTCTGGGCTCATTTCAGCCATTGCACGATCAAAGCGACTTCATATGCACACACTGTGGTCCTTTCTTGACCTTCACGAAGTCCCTTCACCAACATCATCTTAATGAAGTAGTGACCGACACAACCTCCCTTACAGAGCTTCTTTACAACCCGATACTGGCTATGGTGGTTATCATCACATCTTATAAAGGACAAAAATTGTCTCTAGATATCACCTTGAACGAGCACACATGCTCTCATTAGACCGTCTAGTCTAGATCATACTAACCATTAGTTAGGGTGATAAACTTTACTAACATTGAGTTCTTCCTGTATCCACTTCCACCTTATGGAAGTGAATCTTTAGGTTATACTCAAGAACTTTTGAACTCACATCATGGTGTAGTTGAACCATCTCTTTCATGTGTAGTTCAATCGGATTTGTCCCTTGATAATACTCTTTCTTTCTCATGTCACATAGGTAAGGCGATCTACCATAACCCATATTGCACCCTGACCTTCTTGGGTCCAGGGGGATTCACCACAACATCTATAGTGATGAACTCCCATTCCCTCTCGTGAACTCTTAACTTCTATATCATTACAATGGGTTACTGGTGTTCGTCCTTCACCTCTTGTCATGTCTGGCAACAAACCATATGCAACTTCATCTTAGGCATCCAAAGTACTACTGCCACTTACTATCCTTGTAGTACCACGGTATATGGTGATCATGATCTCCTGTATGTCATGATTCCCCAAGATTGATTCCTTAGAAACCCTAAACCACTCTCATTAGGGTTTTATCACCTTCCTATTTAGAGAAGTGCATTTGAGGTTCTACAACCATCCTTTTATTGCACCAAGGGCTGACTAACCAAACAACCACTAACTTGTTCAACAGATCTCGTTACATCTAAGTGTTATCCAAACATATCTTCTTTTTCAAACTTAGGGTTAACCTTACAACCTCATCTAGCCTCTAGCTATACTAGGCAGCTACATCTCAACCAAGGCATTCATTACCACTTCATATCCTTAGGTGTTAGGTAGAATTGAAGACATACACCTCCGTGTATTCCACTTATCATCTCATCTCAAACTCTAAGTCTATCTTCATCAAGAAAACTCTGAGCTCATCCTCTTAGTTTTCGAACTCAACCTTGCATAACCCATAGATTATGATAAAAACATCCTCATGTGATGACTACCTTATTCCCCTTGATGTTTTTAAACCATCCACATATTGTTCACTTCACCAGGGTATGTTATCATCTCTGTCCTCATACCTCATAGCAACGTTCCAACTCACTTCATCTTTTATCCTTGGTGTATGGCATGCGTACTGTCCTATCTCTCACTCTCATAACAAGAGGAAATAAGCATTTGGCTGCAGTCCAAATATAGAGTTCTTCCTATTCCAAGAGTATAGATGGTACATCCCACCTTGCCGGTACACCTTTAAATCTAAGTTGAAACGTGCCACATATGTCTCTACATCACAATCATCTCGATATCAAAGTTACTTCCATGGAAAACTGGTCTCGAACTTACTTGGGTCCACACACATTCCTTGGTCATCTCCTCTAGGTCTATAGGGTGCTGGCACTTTTGGGGTCATCCCTCTTCCCTCATGCATCCAGAGAGTGCCCTACTCATCTACCCTTTGGGTCCCATGAGTTCTTGAAGGTGATCAATCTCCTAACCCATGGCCCTCAGACAATGATAGCTGCTACCTCCCAACCCTATAGTCATGTGCAACTAGGGAATTAGGCAACTCCCACTTCCATCAGTCTTATCCCCACCTGACCCTAGTATAGACTTAGGATATAATAGTACATGTCCAACTTAGAACCTTACCTAAGCCTTCATCATCTTTCTCTGTATTCACGGGCTGTCTTTCATCCTTTCATAGGGGTCATGGTGACCTGCCTACCTTGGTCAGGTCCCATACCGGTTACCTCCATGGTAACACATCCACATGCACTTAGAGGTGGATATCTATGGGTCTACAGGTTCATTCTCATACCATGTACTTTTCACTTAGCTTCTCAACATCCTATGAGACCTCTTTAGGTTACCTTAAACCAACAAAACTGGTATACACCCTAAAAAAGGGTCCCTCTCCCAGGATGGGAGGAAACTTCATCTCTTGATAACAAAGGTCACAAACAACCTTATGTCTAGGGTTTACATCCACATAAGCATGCTTAACCCTAGCAAGATACTAAGGAATAATCTGACCACCTACTAAACCAAGCTAGGTCACACTTGTTCTCATCCTCAACTTTGGATCAAGACCATACCTTCCCATGTCATCAACTTAGCTGTGAGGGGTTCATCAAACATACCTTTAAACTTAAGGGGTTTCCCTTTCCTCTAAACACGAGGGGTACCATGCTCGAATCTATGGAAACTCGAATCTCTTCCTGAGCATCAGGTACACCTCTTCCCCCTTAGGCCTAGGAACCCTAGGTTCATTTTTGGGTGTCCAAATGCATGCTCAATCTCTTAACCACGAATCATGCATGTATAAGGCATGACATGCACTTCCTGTCATCCTTCTACTCGAGCAACACTTCAGAGTCGAGTCCTCCTCAAGGACAACCAACAAGGTACAAGGCCTCACAACCTGCTACTAAACCTCTCCAGGTCTAAGGAACTCTTCTTCCTATCTCAGAAGGTAAACACATATACCACATGCACATAGGTACCAGAAACATCATCCTCTCTCTAGGGTTTGGTTCCTCTAATGGAAACCCAGATATCATTAGCCTCTATGGATCAAGCATGAGGCAACCACTATCATCCAATTAGGTCACATCATCCTCAACTCCCCACTGTTCCTCAAATCTCAGAGTCTAGGCTTCCAACCTTCTTGCTCGTGATCCTGCTCTCTCTCTCTCTCTCTCTAGAGATAACCCTACAACCAGCCTCACTATTAGAGGTACTTTCTCCATGTAGGATCAAGCTCACAAGCATACCCCTACATGGTGAAGCCTATGTTCAAGCTTATGTTTGCTCAAGGTTATCCATAAGCCTCTATTCTCATCTCATAAGTTATCCATCATACTCTCCTGGCCAGGGTCACTCTAACCTGTACGACCCTTCCCAGGGTTGGGTCACCAAAGGCACTAGGTCATCCAACCTGCTATGGCTCACAGTGTCATGGGCATCCAAAAGCATGTCCACCAACCAACCTGGTCCATCATGACATCTAACTCATCATGTCATCTCTCTCTAACCAACACTTAGGGTTAGGGTTAGCATCATACGGAGGATGTGCCAGGTCTCCACTTATAATGGAGGTCTCTACCTCCAGGACTAACTCTCTTTACTTATCCTCCTTACAAGAAGGTCTAGCCTCAGGTCTCTCCTAAGGGCATGACAACTTATGCCATACGACCTAAGCATGTATCTATTCTTTTACGCTTAATCTATTAAGCTTATGTCCATGACACCTTATTTACATGCTTTTTATTAATTTGGTGGAGGACTTCTTAAACCTTATCAACCTTACCCATACCTCAAGAGGTTGAGGAAAAGAGAGAAAACCCTAATCCTTATAATCCTTAACAACATTTAAGTTGAGAAGGGATTAACAAGATGAGAGAGTCCTAAATGTATCTTATTTCGAGTCCAATCCTGAGACATTGGCTAGGCAGTCACACTAATCTGGGAGTCCTCATATTTCGACTAGCGGTGCAGAGTAAAATCTTTCCAGCCCCGAGACGTGATCCTTTTCTAGACAACTCTGTCTTTCGAAAATTTGTCTAATAACTCCCTTGGGTTCTACGGAGTTTGTAAAATTTAATAATTATTAAAGATTAAATGAGGAACCTATGCTCTGATACCAAATGTAACGACCCCACCTCCCAGTAACCCCCGATTAAGGGAGACCAAAAGATCTGAGTCGTTATCCCAAATTTCGGATCAAAGGTTTGACAAATAATCAATAACAATTATTAAATTTTACCAGACTATACTGAAAGGCTGTATAAAAAAATTAAACTTTTCATACCTTTTTCAAAAACTTGGACATATACTTCTATCCATATCTGGAGTCTATTCTAACTAATCCTCCTTTGCACTTTATTCTCATTTAATTCCACATATGCCACTTTACTATTTGTTCTTTTCACTTGTACCTAAAATGCCGAAAAACAAAATGTCGATCAACATAAAGCTGGTATGTGGGGGAAATAATAATCGTACAACTATGATGACAACATATTGCAATCAAATATGGTTTAACAAACAACTTTACATTATCAACACAACTGCTCAATCCTTACATACCCTAATCTCTGCGTTGTCCCTGCAGTGGACTTGGATGCTACCTTCCTCATGGTAGATCCCCATTAAACCTTACATGATACTACCTAATAGGTAGATCAATATCTAGGACTGAGTCACATGGCACTACCCATAAGTAGCCCAATCCCTAACTCATGGTGTGCTAAAGAGTCGCATGGCACTACCCATAGGTACCCCAATCCCTAACTCTTAATAACATGATGGTCCCACTTAACAAGTAGACCCTTTACCAGGTTACCCTTTTCATCATTAGCAAAGCCACAAAGGAGGACCAGGATCTGAGCCAGTCATGTATACGTACTTATGGTGATAATCATAGTCACTTTATATTTGCATGAAATAAAAATCATCCAAGCAGTTATTTTCAGGCAACCGATAAAACAATCGAGAACGGTTGTGAAACTAAAGCGATTATTTATAAGTGTAACCACATACCTGTGAGGATAATTTGAGATAGAATGATCCAATCAAGAAATACAAATAGGCAAACAAGCACATTATGAGATCCTAAAATATGCATACAATTCCCTTTTATTACTCATGTCGTCAAGATCTATTAAACCTAGCTCGCTTCCTGGGGTTTCTAGCCCACTTTTAGGGTTTCCTTTGCAATTAGGGTTCCATTTTTTTTTACTATTTTAAACCCTAATTGTATACGATTGCTTTCAAACCCTATTTATCTCATCTATTCTTCACGAAAGATATTAAGGTCATCCTTTAACAACATATAACCCTAATTTCGATTTAAGGCACAAATAAAAGTCCATTAGGCCTCTTTTACATTAAAGCTACCATTTTTATCCTTTTAATCCATGACAAGATCATTATGCTCATTTATCATCAATTCATAGTTCATTATGGTCTAATTCACATATGAACTCGATTTGCCATTAATTCTATCTTTTATTCATTAAAAAAACCCTAATTACTACATTAAGGGTATTTATCCACAATTAGGAACTTTTATACTCAAAATAGCTTAAAATTATCATATCTCAACTTTAATCATGAAATTAAAGCCATTAATAGTCTCATTCACTAATATTAGGGTTTCAAGGCCCATTAAAGAATATTTACGCACATGAAACTCCAAATTAACCAATTTTGTGCAAAGTTCATCCCTTTTGTTCTTAATGTACCTTTTTACAATTTATAGATTAATATCAACTTTAGTCATCCATTAAACCCATTAATCATCTCAAAATAGGGTTTCTTAATCATTAAAGCATTAAAGTTGATAACTTCCATTACTTTTCGAATCTCAAGAGAAATTAGCCTCTAAAACCACTTATTGGATTCCTCTCGTTTTTTGAGCAATTTTCATATTTTATACGTACCAATCTGAGCTACCAATATTTAACTATGAATTTTGCAATAAAACCTTACTTGGGCCAATTGGGAGTTGCCACATTGTTGTTTCCATGCAGCGTTGGTGTGTTTGAAAACATTTCGAAAAGACTATTTTGCCCTTGGTAAGTGGATCGTTCCTTCAATACCCAGAAGGGTAGAACGGTCCAATGGCCCAAAGCCTTCTTCTACCTCCGCCACCTCCAGGATACTGCCCTAGCAGCCAAGGACGCAACTTCCCTTCCTCCCCTGGACCTCGACGACCCTTGGGGACAGGTCCTCTTGTCTCGTCGGCCTCTGTCGCACTTGCAGGGGCTTCGAGTTGCCGTCGAGGTGGCGGGGATCGGAGCGGGCATACCTGCAACCCCGCCGCCATATGCAGTCATGTTGTAGCCACTGTGCTCATCTAGGGTGAGGGGACGTCCACCCAAACATATCACGAGATCGTGGAAGCGACAAGCCACCCTCGTAGCTTCTCCCCAACCCCCCGTTCGCTCCAGGGTTGTTCCACCCTCTCGGTTAGGGTTTTACATGCAAAGAACAAGAAGAAGAAAGAGAGGGGTGTGTGGGATCCTTCCTAGACTCAAACATGAGGGTCTACCCTTTATATAGCAGTGGGTAATGAAGCCCAAAGGTGTGCATCCACGAGGACTCAAGTTCCTTTCCAAAATGGAAAACATATTCCTTAACTATGAAGAAATCTTCTCTCTCTTCATTCCCTTCTAGATAGCACTATTCTTTGGGTAATTAGGAATTCGAAAATCCTTTCCATTATTCTCTTTATTCTTGGCTTTTAATTCATTGGCCACGAAATTCTATTTTCATTTAGGAGAAAATACTTTCTTTTTAGCAATGCCACCAAAATCATTAATAATGTATCACATTATCCTCTTATTTTGCATTTTTGGTATTTTCTCTTTCTTTCTTCTCCATTGGGGCTCCTTGTACCCCAAGAAACTCCAAGATTTCGAAATTTCTTTATAAGGATACTTATTATCCTTCTAGATGCATCTATATTCATTATTTCTCATTATCTTGTTTATTTCTTATTAAAATGTCTCTTTTTGAGGATTTCTCTTTATCTTTCTTTTTATTTTCCTCACTGGCATTCCTTTTAACATTAGGAATCCTTGGAATACGAAAATCCACCAAGGATAACTCAATTATACCTCTTTCCACTTATTTTCCACATTTTATCATTGTTTTCAATTTCTTTCTTAATAAAGAAATATTTAATTGATCTTTTCTTTTCTTTTTGTATTATCTTTGCAACTTTGGACTCCTTGGGACCCAAGGAATCCAAGAGGCACGAAATCCACCTTTAGATTACATTCCTTTTCCTTCTAGAGGTTTCTTTTCTTCGTTTTCTTATTTATAATAGAGTTTCTTTTGTATTTTCCTTGTTATTGGGCCCAATAGCAATAAAGCCCAGAAAACAATCATCAAGGCTATTGTAAACGAAATCCATTTATTTAAAACAAATTATATCTTTATTTGTTCAAATATCTTTAATATCATAAATCACATTCCACACCAAACGAACCCAAAAGTTGGGGTTGTAACAAAATGTGTTGTTGTGCGTTGCCATTTGATTCTACAAAATAAATTTGCATTTTTTTGTCAAAAACTCATTTTTGATTTGATTTGATTAATGGATGATATTCAATTAGGTCTTTAATTAATTATCACTCCCACTTTTATATTCAAATTTATATCCCTCACATATCAATTCAGAAATTTGCAATGTACAACCTTCTAGTGAGCCAATATCCAAAACAATTCAACTATTACATGGGCAACACCAATGTCCATAGTCAATTATTAAGGTAGGAAACTTTTTCCAATTGCATATTATATAATTCTTGGATAGATGGTATGTGCAACTCCTTGCCATAGTCATATGCATGCCTCTGGTGCTTAATCTCATTAAGGACACATAATTAAGCCCAACCCAAAAGCCAACACGATAAATAATGCACCTGGCTTGGCAGGCCCACATTATTACCATCACACTACCACGAGATAGACGGTGCACCAACCTTGGGGTGCCCATGCTTAGTCGATCAAGATTTTCATGTGTATTGCACATGGAAATCATCTTAGACTTAGAGTTCATATTTGTAAATACATATACATTATCGAATTACCACATATATAGTACACATCATATACATGCTATATCCACAATGTAAACATACAATTTAAAACATTAGAGATAGTTATGAACATACTATTATAATTCATTGGAGCCACAAGGAATTACTGCTACCTAGGTATACATCTCATGCATGAACATGTTGTTGGTGATGATCTGTGGTTGCCAATCTGGGTTGATTGGTTCAATCCTTGAAATGTCAGCTCGTCTCTTGGTCGGACGGTTGGTCAAATGAATTGATCGTCTAGCCTCCACTCCAACCAATGTTTGGACACCTCCAAACAGTCAGTTGGGTTCACCAGCTGGTCAGTTTGCTCCTCCTGGGGTCTGCCCTCCTCAGTCCTCCATCTGATCGGTTCATCTCGTGAAGCAGTTGGATTGCTTGACGCCGATCGTCATCTTTGTCATTGCAAGAAAAGAAACTATTATGTTGCTATTAAACTTATTACATAGTAATGAGAAACCTCAAGTTACATTCGAGGGGATCAAAGGCTGGAAAGAATAATACTTTTACATTGGGAAAAAGAATGTAAAGACTTTGTATGAAAGATGAGATATAATAGGAATAAAAGGAACCATCTAACCACACACAAACATTTGGGTTATTAACTATAACCATGCTACACATCTACCATCAAAACTCACTTTTAGGGCAATGTGTGTTGCATATATATCACATATATATACATACATGCATACATACATATATATACATATATAATATATAATACAATACACCTCGCGTCGTCTCTTAGGTTGGCTCCGGGTGATTCTCGATCACCGGCCGCCTAGGGCATGGCACCCACACCCTTGACCTCCCAGGTCGCTGGCATCCACCCCCGACACCCATCCACTCATCCCGCACCACCCGCAACCGAAGCACCTGCAACTGGGAACCCTCCACGCGTTGTGACGGCACCAAACCCTAGTGTCGTGGTGATGGGGGAGATGACGACCGTTGCGGATCTGATGGCCAGCAGAATAGAGTAGGAGTCCAGACGATGAGCGCTAGCCTAGAACAAAATCCTAAAGCATCTGACGAACAAGTCGACAGAGGAGTTGGTGTTCCTGCAACCTAGGGTCGACGACGACAAGGTTAACATGGAACTGGAGGTCGAAGAGTTTGATAGGATGAAGAATGTTTGGGAGTTCACCGAAATGGTCTACACACTGGGCAAGAGACCGTACTTTCCTCATCTTCAAGCTTGGGTGAGAAGAACCTGGAGGCCGAAAGGCTCCTTTGAACTGCTATCAAGGGAAAATGACATCTTCTTGGTGAGGTTCTCTACGGCAGCATAAAAGTAGGCATCCCTGGCTATGGGTCCAAGGTAGTTTGACCAACAACTCATCATCGCCAAGCATTATAACCACGGAGATGAACTACGCAAGGAGGCCTTCACAACCATCCCTACATGGACGATGCTAAAGTCCTTTGGGAGGACATGGACAAGAAAAGTTGTAGGCACCATAGCGGCCAGAGCTGGTTGAGTCCTTCACGTCGATGAGAAGTCCTTAGAGGGAGAGGAAGTAAGGGTGTTGGTCGAGCTAAAGGTTGATGGTTCATAGCCGAGGACAATCTGGCTCAACATCCAAGGCTGAGACCCTATTCCGGTGTCCATTGATTATGATCACATCCCGGTGAGTTGTAGTAGTTTCCGAGCCTTTGGCCATTCTACTGGTCACTGTGAGACACTGGTCAAGAGGACGGAGAAGAAGGTCTGGAGGAAGACGGGTGTTGTAGTAAAGATGAATGGCGATATGGGTTCAACTAGCGCTAAGCCTAACAAAGAGATAGAGAATGATGTAATGGTCCAAGGCATAGGAAGCCCGGAACAACAACCAACAGAAGGAGAAGGAAACTCTGTGGTTTACAACCGGGAGGGAGAAGAGAACAATGAACCTGATGCATCAAAGAGGGCCTACTCAGAAGCTATAGAAGGTGACTTTACACCTACATCCGGTAGGGCTGGCTCATGAAGGACAAGTATCCCAAAATCTCAAGGAGTGGGGTCGATTCTCGACACTACCAATAGCTTTGGAGCACTCTCAGACTCTGACAAGGAAGAGGGAGAAATCATCAAAGAAAAAGGGGCAAAGAAGAAGGATAAAAGAAAGGATCTAGGCAGGTGTACTAAATCTACAAAAAATCCTTGATATGTCCATGCTTCTTTGGAATATTAAGGGAGGGCGCGACAAGAATAAGAAGAAGGAGATACATTAGTGGATTGCTGCTAATGGCCACTCGTTAGTTGCTTTGGTTGAAACAAAAATAAAGCCCCAAAACAACAACAATATTAAATATCTCTTCCCTCAAGGATGGAACCATGTGTCAAATGTGGAGTGTGGTGATGTTGCTAGAGTATGTGTGGCGTGGAAGCCCAATGCTTGGCAGATGTTAGTGATACAAATGTTAGATCAACATGTTATAGTTGAGTACAGAAATAATGGTGGATTGCAGATATGGTTGACGACTGTCTATGGCCATAATGACGATAGGTCCATGATTGCTCTATGGAAAGACCTGGTTACACTTTCCAAGAAGGTGAAGACTCCATGGCTTATCATTGGTGATTTTAATATTGTCCGGTTACAAGCAAAAAAAAGAGGCAAAAGACTTGCAACTACTGCCGAAGTGGACACATTCAATAAGGCTATTGACAAAGCAGGCTTATTTGAGTTACCTATGGTGGGTGGTGATCTGTTCACATGGAACAATGAAAGAGGCCCCAAGCATAGAATAGCAAGCAAACTTGATAGAACGTTGGTGAATGACGATTGGCTGAATTTTTTTCCTAATGTTCAGGTAAAAGTTGAAGCTTCTAACATTAGTGACCATGCACCTATCTCAGTTCAGATTATAGAGAAAAAACAAAAAAGGAGGCCATTTAGATTTCTAAATTATTGGACGGATTGGGAAGGTTTTGAAGATATCATAAAGCTAAGCTGGAACACTCAGGTAACTGGTAATCCTATGTATGTGTTTGCTAAGAAGCTGATGAATACTAAGGCGGCGCTGAAAAAGTGGGAAAAAGAGAAGGTGAACATCCCAAATCTACTGAAGGAGACTAAGAAGGAATCAAAGATGTCAGAGAAAGACTGTTGGCTGATCCACTAAATCTTAATCTAATAGAGAAAGATAGAAAGCTAGAAATGATGCTAAAAGATATAAAAAAGGCTGAAAAAAAATTCTACTGGCAAAGAAGCAAGGAAAAATGGTTGGAAGATGGAGACCTAAACACAAAGCTCTATCATACTGCAGTTAGAATAAGAGAGGCATGTAATATTATTTCTGAACTTATTAATGCGAAAGGGATGGTGATCAATAAATAGGAGGACCTCAAGGAACAAGCCATAAGCTTCTACACATCTTTGTACAACAAAAGCTTCTCTGATGACATTGATGAGGAGGAGGAGGTTGAATGGAAGTATAAGCTTACAAGCACCCACAACAACATTCTCACAAGAAGAACCAATGAATAGGAGGTCAAAGAAGCGGTGTGGAGCATTGGCAACAATAAATCACCTAGTTCGGACGGTTTCAATTCTTTCTTCTATAAGAAAACTTGGGAGATTATTAAAGATGACTTGCTTGCTTATATAAATTGGTTCTTGGAAGGCAGAAATATAGTGAGACATGTTAATCATTCTTTCCTTATTCTTATTCCAAAGAAGGTCACCTCCTCTCTTGCTGATTTTCACCCTATTACCTACTACTCGGTATAATAAAATATTATTGCAAAAATTTTGGCTGCCCAGTTGAAGATGGTCCTCCCTTATTTGATTTATGAAAATCAAAGAGCTTTTGTTACAGGTAGAAGTATCAGTGACTATACACTTCTGGCTGGAGAATTTCTTCTGAACTACAATGTTATGAGAGGTAGTAGGAAGGTTTGCCTAAAATTGGATGTTTCCTAAGCTTATGACAGTGTGAGGTGTGATAAATTATAGTGGATCTTGCAATAGATGAGATTTAATGAATAATGGATAGGCTGGATGAAGCAATGTGTGGGGATTACTAGCTACTCCATTCTAGTTAATGGCATGTATGCAGGTCTCTTTAGAGGGGGTAACGGGCTGTGCCAAGGCGACCCCTTGTCTCCTCTTCTATTTGTGATTGTCATGGAGTATTTCACAAGGAAGATGCAAAATGCTGAAGAGAGGAAGGAAATAAAGCCTTACATTGTCTATGGTATGAAGGTAATGACACACTTGATCTTTGCGGATGATATTCTGGTTTTCATTGAAGCCAAGCAACAATATCTAGAAAATAAAAGTCTATTGACGAAGTTTGGGAAGCAAACCGGGCTGTGTATTAATGAAAGCAAAACTCATATCTTCTTGTCCAAGAATTGATACCAGATGGAGGATAGGTTCATTCAGGCTATGGGAGTGGAGAAGGGCGAATTCCCAACAAAATACTTGGGATTCCCTCTCGCCGGTGGCAACCTCCAAATCAAAGACTTTACCGAGTGCATTGATAAAGTGGAGGAGATGGTTAATAGATGGCAAACACAGAAGACATCCATGGTGGGGCGCATGACTTTGATAAAAGCTGCTATTGAAGGACTTCTCATCTTTTGGGCACAACAAGGTGAAATCCCCGGCTTTGTTCTGGATAGAATTGAAATTAAGATGACCAATTTTCTATGGGGAAGTGAATATCATCCTACGAAGTATTCCAAATTGACTTTTCCTATAGATGAAGGAGGGATGAATCTAAAGTCCCCTAGAGACATTGCTAGATGGGGAACCATGAGAAGGATCATTGCTTTTCATAAAAGCACGTCTACTTGGGGAAAGTGGATGAGAGAAAAATATCCTAGAGGGCTGGATTTTGTGCCAAAGGTAAGAGAAGGATACTCAAGGAGCATCAACGTCATGAGGGAAATGTGGCCACAAATCAAATACTTGTTTGTTCCTAATGATTCTGGTGGATGGAAGCTTAAAGACAAGAAGATATGCATATGGGAGGTGACCCGAACAAAAGGTGTAAAGGACCCATTGGGTGATCATATATGGGCTGGTAGGTATGTGCCATAATGGAGCATGTGTGTTTATAAAATTCTGCATAATATTCTTGCTACTCTGGATAGAATAAAGGGTTGGAGTTATGATATCTCTACTGTTTGCTTGCTATGTGGGGAGAATAAAGAAAGCCACAACCATGTTATGAGTGAGTGTAAATTCACAAAGGAGATTTGGGATTATCTTTGCAGTGAATTCAGATTACAGGTTCAACTTTCTGCTGATCCAAAAAGAATGATTGCTAGGTGCGGCGGTCTTGAAAAAAAAAAATCTCTTGTTTGCTGGCTTATGCTACCATATATGGGAAGAGAGAAATGCTAGAAGACACCAAGGGAAGTCCACGAATGCTATAAGCATCACTGTAAAATATGTAAATGTGTTAGACATAGACTACGTATTAGCTAGCTGAGTGAGTTGTAGCTTTGCTTGGGTGTATGGCATTGTGCCTACATGTAATCTCGATCCCCTATATTTTTAGGGGGGATGTCAGAATATACTTACCTGATTTTGATATATATATACATATATACATACAAACAAATATATATATATATATATATATATATATGCATGCATGTATTATTTTGGCATTATATGTGGTCTTTGATCGGATATTTACATTAATCTATTTAAGTATTCACGTCACATGCATTAAGTAAATGATGAAAACAAAAAATATGATCATATTGATTATCTCAAAACATAATAAATTGATGTGGAACTAATACCACTGTAGGAAAATATGGCGACTAAACATGAAGCAGAAACAAAAATTTAACTATCATTTTCCCCTTAAACTGTTAAAACACGTCAATAACTATGCAATAGGAAGGATACTTTAGGGGATATACCTGGTCTTGGATCTAGTCCAGCGACAATCTCCTTATTGTTGTTGTGTGCCCTTTCCTGAAGTCGTACTTGAATAATGTCTGTGTCAACTTCCTAGTTGATCATCACAGACATCGAGTTGATGATGTCCTATGAGTGGAAAAAGTATTCACACCTCTATAGTAGTCCACACGGACCACCAAGAACTGTTGTCATTCTAGAAGAATGGACAAGAAGGAGTTGTACCCTCATGTTGGCATACGAGTCACCAACTTGCTCTCTGACAATTGTTCTCCCTTGTTATCCCTCCCTTTAGCGTGTAGGACTTACTCAGGTTCTCTCAGTTACCACAACTAGAGAAGACAAACAATTGTCAAAGGCAATTAAATTGTGTCTGAGAAAACCCCAATACCCCTCTATTTATAGGAGGGTCAGGGTCAGGGTTCCCAATTTGAGTGGGAGTCGAAGGAACCAGAATCTCATGAATTTTCACAACATGTGATAGGAAAAATAGTTGGTTCACAAGTGAACAGATCATTTGGCATGTGAGTCGATGGTTCACCCAGTGAACAAGTCGTTTCATCATGTTGCCCAATCACAATTGTATTGGCAATTATAATTCAATTAATGCATAACATGAATGAGAACTAATCCTTGATGTAATCAAATCTCTCTTGTGAATCGGGCATCTCATCACATGAATCGGTCATTTGGCAACCTTGAACCACTCTGTTTGATCCCAGATTCATCCAGAATTCAGCCAATACAATATCCAATAAATCTAACACTCCAACCAGTCATTCAACACTTGAATCGGTCAGTTGGGAGTCCAATAAGCTAATTTGTTGTTTAAATAGAGTATCTAAACACTTTAGCAATCAATTTAAATATCATTCATGATTAAACTCCTATTCCAAGTGAATTCCTATGTGTGTGACCCTATAGGTTCCATATTACGTTAACAATGAATGTCTATAGCTCATTTATGACATCACAAGCAAAGAACAGTGCCTAGTCACACGTCATTACTATGCAAGTAATTAGAAAGTTGGAGAACAACTTCAACCTACAGTCTATGATAGATGTTATAGTGATTGTATAATTCCTTTATCTCTGATATCCGAACTGAACTCAAGACATGGAATCATCATCCTTTCAATATTCAATCCATGTTCCTTGAACTAGAGCCGACTATCTGAGATATATGTCACCTTAATATCATATATTGATTCACATGTGCATGCACATGCTTTTCTCAGTCTCTCTTATCAAGTTTATAGGATATTAAACTTCTATAGCAGGGACAAATCTCATCTACATCACTCACCATCATCCCCATGTGTCGCAGAGCATCCGATCATCACCTTTATGGCAAGCAATATTCAGGATCATGGTGGATGATGTCAAAACACACCAAATGACATGTGATGAGTGTAGTGATTTTAGGTCTAAGAACCACAATCACCACCTTCACTATGAGATATGACTATGAACACCAATTATAGTTTCCACGTGTCACCTTCAAGGTAGGTCTGTCTGATACACTGTTCTCTAATAAGTATTAATGTGCTTAGTTTGATATCACATATCATGACTGATGAGATTTTATCATCAACCAACATACACTCTAGTCTTATGTGTTATTATTATCTATCTGCCTTCCACAATAACATACGACTAGGGATATAACAAGAATGTACATACTCTTAAAATCGATATGATCTCATTGTTCAAGTCACGTACTTGAACACATACGTCATTGAGTAATGTCATTCTTTAGACATTCATTATGTTTTCTCATTATCTCATAACTGACTGAAATAGAATAAATTAGAAGCTTGCCTTTATTATTAATCAAATCCTTTATTTAATATGTCATCGCAATCATCATATGATTGGATCTCTGGGCATACATACCAACATCTATATCATCAGGTTCGAAAACACCATTAGTATTAGATGTACTTGGTATATTCTCTAAAATTTCATTTGAAGGATTAGAAACTTTTTTCATATAGTTTTTCATAGGAAAGATATGCTAAAAAAATCAACATGTTTAGATTCAACAGTAATATGAGGTTCAAGAGCATTGTTGCTACTTCTAAGAAGCATGAATCTATACGATGCACTATTATGAGCATAATCTATAAGAACACCATCTAGAGTTCTAGATGCTAATTTTCATTTATAGCTTCAGTTAATAAGACTTTATCTAAACACCCTCACAGTTTGAGATATTTTTAATTTGGAGGATATCCTTTGCATGATACATATGGAGTCTTATTCGTATTCCTACTAGGAATGCAATTTTGAAGAAAACAAGATGATAAAATCATTTCCCCTCATAGTTGGGTTCTCCTCATTTAATTAAAATATAATTCATCATCTCTTTTAGAGTTCTATTTTTACATCCAATATCCTCATTTAATTGAGGTGGATATGGAGGGGTGTATTCATGTATAATAGCATGGGTTATACCAAAATCATTAAATGGAGAATAGTCATATTCACCACCCTATCCGAGTGGATACGTTTTATTTTCCTATTAAGTTGATTTTCTACTTCTATTTTATATTTAACAAATATCTCAAAAGCTTCATATTTTAAACATAACAACTATAATTTTGTATAATGTGAGAAATCATCTAGAAATATGATATAATATCTTTTCCCACCTATGAACAAATTTCCATTTAAACCTCCAAAATCTGCATCAACTAAACATAGCAAATCAGAATCTCTGTGTAAAATCTAGGACACAAATTCTTAGTAGATTTAGTTCCAGTGCATACTTGACATTTTTTGTATAAATCTATAACACCATGTATATCTTTTACTAAACCTAAAGATTTTTATACATTACACATATTTAAAATTAACATGTCCAAGTGTATTATGTCACTTATCAAAGGAGTCAACAATATACGCAGAAGAGAAAATTTCATTAGCAAAAGATTTTGATATATTCAAAATAAAAAGACTATTTGAACAGTACCCCATTCCCAGGTAGTCTCCTAACTTAGAAAAATGACCTTGTTTGATTCAAAAGACACATTCACCCCAAATATCACAAGTTGAGACACAGGGATCAAATTAAACCGAATGTTTGGAACATACAACACATCTTTGATCATCATGATTTTTCCCGAAGTCTTCTTGATCATTACGTAGCCCTTTCTGATCATAGGAGAAGCACTGGAGTTTCCCATGACAACCTACTTATGAGTAGGTCACAAAGGCCTTTCTATTGCCACCAATATGGCGAATTGTCCCAGAGTCGATGATCCAATCATGATGATGAAATGATCCCATGCTAACCATGTCGATGAATGCCACAAGCATGTTCTCCATCACAAAGTTAGTTGTAGGTTCCTTAGAATCCTAGACTGCTTGCTTCTTCCTATGCCTACATTTAGGAGAGGTGTGACCAGGTTTACCACAAACATAACAAAAAAATATTTTTTTTCTTAATGCCTTTGTTTCCTTTGCTTTTATTATTATTTTCTTTTCCTTTCTTATTCTTCAAATGATTTTTTGATTAATCAAAAGAATTATTATTTTGTTTAACTTCATTGTTAACAAAGTTAGCAGTACATCACAACTCTTTATTCAACTCAGATATTTCTCTAGTATGGTTTTGATCTTTAATATGGATATGTATTATTACATCATCCAGTGATATTGTCTTTCTTTTGTGCTTTAAATTGTTCTTGTAATGTTTCCAAGAACTAGATATTTTTTCAGTTAAAGACCCAAAATGAAAGACTTAGGAAGATTGATTTTTTCATTTTTTAAGTCATCAAGTAAGATATGAAAATCATGAATCTGGGTTGTTATTTCTTTATCTTCGGTCATATGAAAATTCAAAAAAATCACAACAATAAATTTTTGGGCAAAAGCCTCTTACATAATTTATTTCTTTTTTAGATGTTTCCAAATTTAAGTTGCAATTTTAATTAGAAAGTATGCGTTAAACAATTGGTTAGATATTATACTTAGAATGACAAATATGATTTACTTTTTCCCAATTAAAAGAATTATTTTCAGACTTTATTTGGATAAAGAAAAAGCTACATTTGAAACATACAAAGCAGTAAAAAAAGTTTCTTGCCAACGTCGGTAATATAGTCCATTGAAAGTTTCTTTTTTTATAACATCAGGTAAAGGAATTTGTGAAATAGTCAAAACAATAAAAATTTGATTGTTAGAAGTAGACAACATCATATGCATAGATAAGATTTTAGAATCTTTCATATTCGTACCCATCAGATTATACAACTCCTCTTAAGATTGTTGTTTTTACTACGTACAGGAAGCAAGAAATTCAGAAGAAAAAAATGATGTTAACGACTCGTTGAGGCTTACAGAATGCACTGTCATTAAGAATACTTCCACCTTACTCAATGATAAATGTTGGTATAATAGTGTAGAGCGGCTACTCTCCTAGGATACAACAACGCTTGGGGCGGCGAAGTGTGTACATGCAAATCACAACGTCCAGACAAATGGTACTTGATCGCTCTTCTAGCGATCACACACATAGACGCAAAGAATCGAGTGTTGCTCAAGCAAAATGAGAAGAAAAGAGAGCGAGAGAATTTTTGGGCTTTCCATACTTGAAAGACTTGTCTACGCCTTTTGTTTAATAGGAGTGTACCATAGAAGAAAGGTTGTGATTGGTTGCAGTTGCCAAATAAACACAGTACAACTGAAATCAAATAGATGTGACACATGTTAAAATTTTGTTAAGTGGGTCGGGTAATAAAATTAAGCCAGGGTCGCGTCCAGGAAAGGAGTCCTGGGAGGCAGGATTTGTACCCCCCACCTATGCGTGGGACGCGACGTGTGCCGACATTCCTAATTAAAGTGTTTCCGTAACGGGCCGGCCCAAATCCAATTGGATTGTCCCACAATGTATGTGCAAAGCCAATATCCTATTGTGGTCCTTAGTTAATCTATGGACAAGAACTCATATATATATAAGGAGGATAGAAGTTCTAAAATAACCAATATGAAACTATTAGACTGTGCCTTTGCTTTGAAATACAACAAAGCATAACAACATGTTGTCGTATGCGGTGAAAAGCTAGTTATACATGATCCTCCTTTCTTATCTTCTTGAATCTCGCCCTCTTTTTTACCATCTTGTTCCCATATTTCCAAGGAATACAAGTTGTCAGAACCCCTAGCCCGTTCAAGGCGTGCACGAGGGTGTTCAAATTTGGGGATATGTTGATGGAGATTATGCACCCTAGTTTCCCATCATCCTCTATATAATCTCCCAAGCATCAGAGAGTGATCAAAGTATTCTGAGCTCTGTAAGTTTCTGACGAGGTACAAACAGATCCATTTTTTTATTTTCTTGTACTTATAAGCCCAGCGTCAGTTTCTCTACGAACCACGTTTCTGATTTGCTTCCTTCTCCATACTACTTGATTCATTCTTGGTTTGTCATTGTGGATTTGACCCCGGATGTGCTCTCCTGATCAAGTATTTGCTCACTTTGAAGGCGTCCTCCCATTTGATTGACGTGTGATTCATGTTTTCTTTAGTTTGTTGTTTTTTGTTCTGATTAAAATGTAGTTGTATTGTTTCTTTAACAATAATTTTATTCATCAGTGTGTATATAATATGTCAGAAATAATGTGGTGTGTTGTAGACACATGGATTGGATACTCATTTATTTAGTCATGTGAATTTCCGACATTAGCTTGTGAGCAGTGGATAATTGGGTTGCATGAACTTGTGTTTAATATGGGTTGAAACTATTACTTTATTGTTTTGGTTGAATGTACTAATTTAATATGACTAGTATGCTATGTTTTCTATGCACACATAGCTATGGTGGTAATTAGTATGTAGTCATATTAAGGCAGTTTATTTTTATTTTGAATATCATAATGGATGTTGAGCATTTGTGAGAACTAAAATATAATGAGGTATTAAAATGGTAAAATATAACTATGATTCTTGTTGTAGTTTTAAATTTTTTCCCTTCTTTTTGTTAAGTGGTATTTGTGATTAGCACACTTATTGGTAACATACTTGACTTGTAAGAAATAAATACATCGACACATGTGGATATTGCTTTGCGTCTATTCCATTCGCATGAGGTAGATGTACATGCCATGTACTCTTCTTAACTAACCTCCCTACATAAATATACTTACCCTTTCTCCTTGGTGTCCATGTTCCCCATGAAACTTAAGTAATGTAAAGAAGCTACATATTGTATATGGATTGTTTGACCTACCCTTGATTCCTCTTTTACACTAGTAATTTTTTTTGCATATGACATTGATAGTTGTGACATCAGTTTCTTGGGAAACCGACACAGTAAACCTACATCGTTGATTTTACAAATGTAAGCATCGCAATAAATAAATAGGGGGCATGGGAGGAAAAAATCAGGTACCACTTACTGTATTGCATTGGTTACTAAAGAGGAAATCGACGTAGCGTATAGACTATGCAATTCATTTTCATGGGAAATTTTGGGAACAAAACATAAGACTTCAATTTAAGATAAAATGACATTGTAATTTTCCCATGATGCTTCCTGTGCCAAAAAATTGTACCCTCCAAATTTTCCTCTTTCATCAGTTTAAGAGGATAAACTGTCGTGATATCTTTTTTCAAATATATATTTGCTCCCTCCAATAACATTTGACTTCAGTTAATCAAGAAAATCACTGTCAAAGTTTTGGGTTAATTTATTAAACTAATATGCAGAATAATATATGAAGTTAGTTTTGTGAGGTAAACCACTGTCGAAGGTATGAGGTTTTTCAAAAGTTACATACACCTTCTATCGTCACTTTTGTGGCCAAAACTGACGTCAAAGCCCTAAACTCTTATGTCGTCAAACCAAAAACTTCGATGGTGGTATGTAGTTGGTATCTATGACTAACCGGTGTTGAAGGTTTATTAATAGCACCCTGCAAAATATTTCTTCCCCCATTTCTTTGTTCTTCTTCCAAGATCCTATGACTCATGCAAAACCCTTCTTGTCATCACCCTTTGTTGTCGTTGTTGTTGTTGCAAGTTGCCTTGGTTTCTACCACCCCTACTGCAAGCCTAACATGTTGTATATTTATTGTCCTTGTTCCCACCACCACCACAGTCGCCCCTGCTTCCCCTACTACTGTGATCATTGTCACACCCCATTGTCGAAGAGCTTCTCTACTACTGCCATTATCATCATGCCTCATTGTTAGGGTTGTTACTCGACTAGCTAGTTGTGATAAAGGAGATTTTTCACCCTTTGATTTCTAAATCTATTTTGTATATTTTTTGTACTCAATAACCCCACTTTATCATCAATAGGTACCAAACACTCATTTTGGAGAAATTTTAGATAATGGTATGATTTGAGGACATTGGTGACACTTAATTGAAAATTCCATACCATTGTATACTTTGAATACATGAGTTTCTATTCATATTAGACTTGCTAATCTTCTGTATCATTCCAGCATCTATCTTTATCCTTTGAATCTCAAAAATTTTATGAATATTCTAGAATATGTTGTAAGATTTGTGTCAAAATAAGCCCAAAAAGAGCATCCTAACTGTTGGTATGTATACCCAAAGAGCCGGCCATATGATGATTGTAATGTGGCATCAAGTAAATGATTTATAATAATAAAGGCAATTCTGTCTATTATGTTTTTTCAGTTATGAGATAATGATATTGTCTTAAAAATGATGTTATCAATGACATATGTGTTCAGGCTGAGGAGCTATGAGATCATGTGTATGATAAGTGTAACACCCCTGACCTGGGTTATGAACTAACCCTGGAAGTTTTGCCTAAATATGTAATTAATATACTTGTGAACACTCCCTGGCATGTAATTAAGTTCCTCAGGAACATTTATTTTCAATATTGCTCCTTTTTGTATAAAGTTGTAGCATTGTGTTGTATGCAGGGACCTATGTGCAAATTACCCAGTTTAAGGGTTGAACTTGCAAAATTCACAAGATGAGATGCATCTCTGATGTTGAAACATCATGAGAATGGTTATGGTAAAGTTTGAGGGTTTTCCCAAGCTTGAGCACCAAGGTGCAGCTGTGGAAGCAATCCCCATGCTTAGAAACCCTAATTTGGGGTAAAGTGTAATTTACCCAAATTGAGGGGTCCAAGTTGTAATTCTTCATATCTAGAACATCTTTTATGACTCTTGTCATCATTTAGAGTAGAAATGATGAAAGGGATACATCATTTAATAATCAGATGAGAAAAATGGTCTTTGTGATAGAAATCACCTAAAATGGGTATGAAACCCTTTCATGTATGTACCCTAGTTGAAGGTTGGATTCCTTTACCCTTAGATCTTGAGATTCCATGAGATTTGCATAAGGATAGATGAGTTTGGACGTGCCTTTGAGCAAGGAGGGACCTAGATGAGAGTGCCAAGTTTGTGAGGTCCTTAGAGTGTAAAAGAGGCTAAAGTATATAAGCCCTTTTCCCTTGCAATTAAGGGAACGAACTTCCTTTCCTTCATTCTCTTCTCTTCTTTCTCAAACGGCCAAGCAAAGCTCTGGAGCTCAGGGGGGGAACGACCAAACTGTTCTAGGTAAGAGAACCCCACCATCTAGCTCGAATTCATGAAGGAATTCACTTTCTAAGGTTGGTTTTATGGTTAGCTTACTTAGTCTTCTTGTTCTAGCCGACCAAAGCAACGTTTCCTTGGAGAATTCACCTCTGACCGAGTTGTGGAAGCTCAAGGATGCCATTAAAGCTTGGAGCTCTAAGATCAACCTTTAGGCGGGTTTTATAACTCTAAACTTATGCTTTATATGTATGCTCAATTCTTGCAATTTGCTTGGTAAATTCTCCTTCTACCTCCATTCTTCCTTGCACGTTTGCAAGCAAATCAGTGGAGAAACTGACCTTGCAAGAGGTTGAAGATGAGGGGCGTGATTACCTATGTTACTTTATCAAACGACCTTGGACCTTTTTGGTCCAAACGGTTGCAAACCGTTTGGGTTCAAACGGTTTCAAACCGTTTGCTCTCAAACGGTCTTGCAAGACCGTTTGGATTGAAACGGTCTCAAGACCGTTTGAAAGAGTTAACTAAGGGATGACCGTTTGAGGGTCTGTCCCTAACATATTGAATTTCATCTCTGCAAAGAATCAAAGTCTAATTCTTAACCAATTGAGAGTAGAAGGCACTTCAACATGAAACCCTAATCGGGTGGAAAAGTGCTGATTTAACATATAGATCTTGTTGAGTTTTGGGTTGAAGGACCCAAACGGTCTCAAGACCGTTTGAGGATTCCTCCAAACGGTCCTAAGACCGTTTGGGCACAACCCAAGACCGTTTGAAGGTCTAGGGTTGAGTTAATCTAATGGTTTGAGGGTCCAATTGTAGGAAATTGATGAATTGATGAAATTGCTGATTTTGACCTAATTGGACTTCAACCTTAGTCAAAACGACTTGGATTTTGGTCAAACCTTGGGCAAACGGTCTCAAGACCGTTTGGATGATGTCCAAACGACCTCAAGACCGTTTGGGCCAAGTTTGAGCCCAATTGGAGGTCAATTGATAGGTTCAACCTTGAATTGATTCACATTGTTGAACATTGATGACCAATCGATTTGAAACCCTAATTGAGGAGGATTGAACCCTAATTGGCCTGTAATTGAGGGTCAATTGGATGTCTAAGTGGTTAAGGCTAACCCTAATTGACTCAATTTATAAGTGGTTAGCATAGCTTTAGCCAATTGAGAGCTTCAACACACATATCCATGAACTTTGGTGACCTTTGAACCCCTTTGGAGGTCCAAACGGTTTGAGCCCATTTGGACCAAACGGTCTCAAGACCGTTTGAGACCAAATGGTCTCAAGACCGTTTGGGGCCAAACGGTCTCAAGACCGTTTGGGCTCAAACGACCTCAGGATCGTTTGGTCCAATCGATCTCAAGCAAGTTTGATCAAACGGTCTCAAACCGATTGAAGCTCCAAACGGTTTGGAAGTCAACCCTTCCAAACGGTATTCACCTCCAAACAGTCTCAAGACCATTTGGATCCAAACGGTCTCAAGACCGTTTGGGTGGTTGAAACCGTTTGAAGGTTGAAACCGTTTGAAGATTGGTGATGGTTTGTACTTAACCATTTGATGATGTAATCAGTTCAATGGTGATCCAATCTAAACCCTAATGGTAACCTAGATCATTAAGGGACTATGTGATTAGTGAGTTAACCCATGATGGTGATCATGTGGCAAATTACCAAAATACCCTTGACGGGTCTAAAGGGATAAAACCTTGTTCTAATCAAACCCTAATCACATGATGTTGATGTTTTTGCTTATGTTAGTCAAAGGAGACTTATCTCAACCTGATCTAGAGTGGTGTTGCCACCATCTACTAGTGAGAGGAGAGAGAAAGTATGTTCTAGAGAGAGAAAGTATCCTAGAGAGAGAAAGTACCCTTTTTAAGGTGGAAACTCTGGTGAGATACTTCAATTACATATGAATGTGCATGTTTAGGGAATGACCCACCTATGTGAGGTCATGGAAACCCTATTTATAATATCTAATGGATCTTAATCCTAATTAAGAGCCTTAATGATGATGTTTCTCTTACATAATGATGTAATGAGTACAATTCACCATGGAGTGAATAGTAAACCCTAAGTTTAGGGTGAAGACATGAAAGATGAATAGTAAACCCTAATTCAATTGAATAAAACCCTAATTGATGACTAGTTGAGGGTTAATTAAGGGTCAAATCAGTTGAAGGTTGACCTATTTAACTCAATTGAAGTATGAGGGTAGGTCCAATCGATGACTGGTTCCATGAATCCAATGATTGAAGGAATCAACATTGGAAACCCTAATTCAATTGGATGCTTTATGTAATGGAGGCCCAATGTGATTGAATCTCTTGAGAATTAAGATGATGAATGATCCATTAACCCAATGATGATTAGTAATGATAAACAAATAAGGTACAAAGGTCGAAACCCTAACAGTATCTAAGGGACTAGTACCAATTAAGGAATGAATCCCTAATTGCTATTTGGACCAATGACTTGATACACTACGTTAAGCAGAGTTGTATGCTCTTGATTGAAGGGTTGATATGACCTAATCAATTTGAGATGATGTTAACATGAATTCATACATGAATATGATTCATGTGGTGATTAAGGGTATGATCCTTAAGAAGAGAGATCATGAAACCCTAATCATGTTTATAAACCCTAATTGACAGGGCTTTTGGGTTTTAACCCTAGTTGAGGGTAATTCCATGTGAAATCCTAGTTGAGGGTGATTCCATGTGAATCCCTAGTTGAGGGTAATTCCATGTGAAATCCTAGTTGAGAGTGATTCCATGTGAATCCCTAGTTGAGGGTAATTCCATGTGAAACCCTAATTAAGAATGCATCTTTAATTGTTGAATTGTTTACTATTATCTGTTGAATGAACCATGCAGGTTGTTATGAGATGATGGGCATATCCAGGTAGGGAATGCCATGTTATATTAATGAACCATGCAGGTTGTTATGAGATGATGGGCATATCCAGGTAGGGAATGCCATGTTATATTAATGAACCATGCAGGTTGATATGAGATAATGGGCATATCCAGGTTTGGAATGCCATGTTATATTCATTGAAAGCATGTCTCAAGCTTTATGAATAGTAATCCTTATTGATGCACTGTGAGTGACATCTTTTGTGGTTTATGGGCTGTAAGAGCCATAAACACCATCAAGGTCATGCTTAACAGATGACTTGTGATGAGATAGCTGAGAACTGATGATTGAATTGAGTTAGGCCTGCTACATTTTGGTATTCTCATATATAGCTGTGATGCTAATGTTTTGTATGATGTTATGAATACTGAATGTACCTAACTAATCAAGTGAAATATAGAGCCCTGATCATAGATCCATTATTGTCAGAGTCTAAATGATGGTGAAGCAGGTTTTCCTAAGGAAACTCCTGGATCGCATACTTTTGAGTATATGGGGTACATGGATGTGTAGAACCTTACATCCTAGTGTAGGTATTTGATGTAGATTCTTGTAGTCCGTCATACCTTCACTAAAAGAGAAATGGTGAGAGGATTTGATGTAGATTCATGTAGTCCATCATTCCCCACCACACAGTCTAAAAGGTGAGATGCATCCCTATACTCCCTTAAAAAACATAATCAACAACGTAGTATATCTGTTAGAGTTATCTACGAGTTATTTGATTGATGTTACCTTGAATAGCATAGATGTTCTCATATTTTATTATTGGTTGAACTCTTGCTTACCATCAAACTGCTAGTGAATACCTTGAAGGCTTTTATTGCTTTAGTTATTCCCTGCTTTGCTTATAAAGCTTCTAGTGGAGAGTTATAACTCTCGTTGGGGCAATTATGTATAATTGTCTCACCCCGTAGACTTCTACTTTTTAGGTGGTCGTCGAAGACGGAGGGACAAGAACTCAGGTGACCAATCCCAGCAGCATCAGGAGCAGTAGTCATCTCAGGTGGAGATCTAGCATGCTTCATGGTGTAGTATAGAGTCAGTCTTATGTGTCCTCTGTACTCTCAGGTCCTGGAGTGTTTTGAGTATGAATTCTTGAGAAGTTTTGTATCATGTTGTATATAATTACTCAAGAAGTAATTGTCAGTGATGTAAATAGTTAAATCCTTTTTCTATGGAAAAGGTTTGAGGTTTCAAGCTCTTGTCTCAAAAAGTTTTAACTTCCTGTGATTTTTGGTCTTCCGCTGTTTACCGAATGCTTCCGCACATGTTTAAATCGAGATTAATTCGTGGTTTGGAGATCGGAGCCCACAATTAAGTGGTATCAGAGCTCTAGGTTCGCCGAGTCTACAGAGGCATAGGACATAGGAAGTCGAGTCTATCTTTAGTATTCCTTCCTTATCTAATAGAGTCTTCTACTCCTCAGGAGAAGAAGATACTTAAGATGTCAGAGCCACATGATGAGTATGTGGGAGAAAGTAGTGTCAGTGCACCTCAAGGCGGTGCAGGAGTACCAGGGGTGGAACATCCTGTACCAGAACAACCTAGGGAGCCACCCCAGTTTGACCCAGCTGACATGGGTAACCCAGCAGTCCAGACAATGTTTGGGCAGTTCATGACTGCCATGACACATATAACCGACAGGTTGCCTATGCCTGCACCTAGGGCACCTGTCCAACCAGAGGGGCAAGGTATCGGGAAGACGTTCGAGCGACTACGTCGTGTCGGAGCTACCGAGTACCATGGGACTGCTGACCCCGCAGATGCTGATCTGTGGTTGACAGAGCTGGAGAAGGTTTTCAGGATCCTCAACATCCCTGAAGCTGAGAAGGTTAGACATGCTGTCTATCTTCTCAAAGGAAGTGCTGGTCACTGGTGGACCATGGAAGAGCAGAAGAGACCTGGAATAGAGATCTCGTGGGAAGACTTTCAGCGGGAATTTGTTCAAAGGTATTTCCCAAAGACCTTCCTAGACGAGAAGATCTCTCAGTTTGAGAGACTGAGACAGGGTATGATGAACATTAGCGAGTACGAAGCTAAGTTCATGGAGCTGTTGCGGTTTTGTCCGCACATGGCTGCCACAAAAGAAGAAAGAATCAGGAGATTTGAGAAGGGGTTGAACGCTGAACTGACCACTCCTGTGTCTGCTTTAGAGAACAGGGAGAGGTTTGCCATTTTTGTGGAATCAGTAAGGAGGATAGAGAGGTCTGAAATTGAGAAACGACAGACTAGTAGCAAGAAGGTGTACTCTCAGACTCAAAAACAAAGGTCTGAAAGTTTTAAGAAGCCGAGATTTTCTGCATCGACAACATCATTAAGATCCCAAACCCAGACACAATGGATGCCAAGTAGGGATAGGGATCTTAGTTATATTCCAAATAAGGCCTCCAATATAGCATCAACATCGGTGTCTGGACCTCACCGACCTTATACTATACCTAGAATCTGTTATCAATGCAGACAACCGGGACATCTGGTAAAAGATTGTGCAGACGGGAATCCAATGATGACTCAACCTCAGGGGCAGAGTCAGCAAGGATCACAAAGGAGGCAGTTTTCTAGTAACAATAGAGGACGTGGACAGACGTCCCGGGCAGGTCAGAGGAAATAAAGTCATTCTGATATTTCATTTTCATGTTTCTATGTGTTAAAGATATGAAAATAGTTGTTTTTGAAATTATTTTGTCTAGTCCTATAAGGACACATGGGAGATGAGAACTTATATCTCACTCAATGTTCCTTAAAATGTTTTATAATCTCTCTTATCTGTATGTCAAAAGATGAGATTTAGAAATGTTGCCTGGAGGAAATATAGGAATGGAAAATCTTGTGTGTATAAGGATATGAAAAGTGAGGAATGAGACAGTATGTAAGTGCATACTACTTGATCTCAGTATTTGTAAACCCTGGCCAGGTATACAGCTATTGATGATAAAGTGAGTATGGAAACTCCTAGATTGATATCTTTTTGATTGCCCTGATCAAGCAATCATTCTGATACAATCTAATGAGTATCATGAAATAAGAAATATGGAACAATCAAAAAGGGAAGAGCTATGTGTCATTCCCAATCAAAAAGGGAAAAGCTATGCGTCATTCCCAAACAAACAAAAAGGGAAGAGCTATGTGTCATTCCCAATTAAAAAGGGAAAAGCTATGTGTCATTCCCAATTAATAAGGGGAAAGCTATGTGTCATCCCCAACAAAAAGGGAAAAGCTATGTGTCATTCCCAAACCAACAAAAAGGGAAGAGCTATGTAATATTCCCAAACCAACAAAAAGGGAAAAGCTATGTGTCATTCCCAATTAAAAAAAGGAAGAGCTATGTGTCATTCCCAAACCAACAAAAAGGGAAAAGCTATGTGTCATTCCCAATTTAAAATGGAAGAGCTATGTATCATTCCCAATCAAAGAGGGAAAAGCTATGTGGCATTTCCAATTAATAAGAAGAACTGTGTGAACTATCCCAATTACATAGAGTTGTAAAGGATTACTGAGTAAATTATCCTTGTTAGATATATATGTTGTTCCTTTTGATGAATATTCTTGAGTGATGATAGAAGTATGTTCTTTTATGCTTCTTCTTTCCAATAATATGGACATCATATGTTAGGGGTTTATGCTCTGCATAAACATTGGTAAGGTTGAATTAATGAAAGGAGCCTTGTGTGGAATTGCAGAATTCATGATACCTCCATGATATTAAGATAATATGTGGAGACTTGAGGGCATGATTAATGAATACTCTATTTCTCCTTTTGTCTGAGATTTCGGGGACGAAATCCTTGTTAGGGGTTTATGATTTGTAACACCCCTGACCTGGGTTATGAACTAACCCTGGAAGTTTTGCCTAAATATGTAATTAATATACTTGTGAACACTCCCTGGCATGTAATTAAGTTCCTCAGGAACATTTATTTTCAATATTGCTCCTTTTTGTATAAAGTTGTAGCATTGTGTTGTATGCAGGGACCTATGTACAAATTACCCAGTTTAAGGGTTGAACTTGCAAAATTCACAATATGAGATGCATCTCTGATGTTGAAACATCATGAGAATGGTTATGGTAAAGTTTGAGGGTTTTCCCAAGCTTGAGCACCAAGGTGCAGCTGTGGAAGCAATCCCCATGCTTAGAAACCCTAATTTGGGGTAAAGTGTAATTTACCCAAATTGAGGGGTCCAAGTTGTAATTCTTCATATCTAGAACATCTTTTATGACTCTTATCATCATTTAGAGTAGAAATGATGAAAGGGATACATCATTTAATAATCAGATGAAAAAAATGGTCTTTGTGATAGAAATCACCTAAAATGGGTATGAAACCCTTTCATGTATGTACCCTAGTTGAAGGTTGGATTCCTTTACCCTTATATCTTGAGATTCCATGAGATTTGCATAAGGATAGATGAGTTTGGACGTGCCTTTGAGCAAGGAGGGACCTAGATGAGAGTGCCAAGTTTGTGAGGTCCTTAGAGTGTAAAAGAGGCTAAAGTATATAAGCCCTTTTCCCTTGCAATTAAGGGAACGAACTTCCTTTCCTTCATTCTCTTCTCTTCTTTCTCAAACGGCCAAGAAAAGCTCTGGAGCTCAGGGGGGGAACGACCAACCTGTTATAGGTAAGAGAACCCCACCATCTAGCTCGAATTCATGAAGGAATTCACTTTCTAAGGTTGGTTTTATGGTTAGCTTACTTAGTCTTCTTGTTCTAGCCGACCAAAGCAACGTTTCCTTGGAGAATTCACCTCTGACCGAGTTGTGGAAGCTCAAGGACGCCATTAAAGCTTGGAGCTTGAAGGCTTGGAGCTCTAAGATCAACCTTTAGGCGGGTTTTATAACTCTAAACTTATGCTTTATATGTATGCTCAATTCTTGCAATTTGCTTGGTAAATTCTCCTTCTACCTCCATTCTTCCTTGCACGTTTGCAAGAAAATCAGTGGAGAAACCGACCTTGCAAGAGGTTGAAGATGAGGGGCGTGATTCCCTATGTTACTTTATCAAACGACCTTGGACCTTTTTGGTCCAAACGGTTGCAAACCGTTTGGGTTCAAACGGTTTCAAACCGTTTGCTCTCAAACGGTCTTGCAAGACCGTTTGGATTGAAACGGTCTCAAGACCGTTTGAAAGAGTTGACTAAGGGACGACCATTTGAGGGTCTGTCCCTAACATATTGAATTTCATCTCTGCAAATAATCAAAGTCTAATTCTTAACCAATTGATAGTAGAAGGCACTTCAACATGAAACCCTAATCGGGTGGAAAAGTGCTGATTTAACATATAGATCTTGTTGAGTTTTGGGTTGAAGGACCCAAACGGTCTCAAGACCGTTTGGGGATTCCTCCAAACGGTCCTAAGACCGTTTGGGCACAACCCAAGACCGTTTGAAGGTCTAGGGTTGAGTTACTCTAATGGTTTGAGGGTCCAATTGTAGGAAATTGATGAATTGATGAAATTGCTGATTTTGACCTAATTGGACTTCAACCTTAGTCAAAACGACTTGGATTTTGGTCAAACCTTGGGCAAACGGTCTCAAGACCGTTTGGATGATGTCCAAACGACCTCAAGACCGTTTGGGCCAAGTTTGAGCCCAATTGGAGGTCAATTGATAGGTTCAACCTTGAATTGATTCACATTGTTGAACATTGATGACCAATCGATTTGAAACCCTAATTGAGGAGGATTGAACCCTAATTGGCCTGTAATTGAGGGTCAATTGGATGTCTAAGTGGTTAAGGCTAACCCTAATTGACTCAATTTATAAGTGGTTAGCATAGCTTTAGCCAATTGAGAGCTTCAACACACATATCCATGAACTTTGGTGACCTTTGAACCCCTTTGGAGGTCCAAACGGTTTGAGCCCATTTGGACCAAACGGTCTCAAGACCGTTTGGATCCAAACGGTCTCAAGACCGTTTGAGACCAAACGGTCTCAAGACCGTTTGGGCTCAAACGACCTCAGGATCGTTTGGTCCAATCGATCTCAAGCAAGTTTGATCAAACGGTCTCAAACCGATTGAAGCTCCAAACGGTTTGGAAGTCAACCCTTCCAAACGGTCTTCACCTCCAAACGGTCTCAAGACCGTTTGGGTGGTTGAAACCGTTTGAAGGTTGAAACCGTTTGAAGATTGGTGATGGTTTGTACTTAACCATTTGATGATGTAATCAGTTCAATGGTGATCCAATCTAAACCCTAATGGTAACCTATATCATTAAGGGACTATGTGATTAGTGAGTTAACCCATGATGGTGATCATGTGGCAAATTACCAAAATACCCTTGAGGGGTCTAAAGGGATAAAACCTTGTTCTAATCAAACCCTAATCACATGATGTTGATGTTTTTGCTTATGTTAGTCAAAGGAGACTTATCTCAACCTGATCTAGAGTGGTGTTGCCACCATCTACTAGTGATAGGAGAGAGAAAGTATGTTCTAGAGAGAGAAAGTATCCTAGAGAGAGAAAGTACCCTTTTTAAGGTGGAAACTCTGGTGAGATACTTCAATTACATATGAATGTCCATGTTTAGGGAATGACCCACCTATGTGAGGTCATGGAAACCCTATTTATAATATCTAATGGATCTTAATCCTAATTAAGAGCCTTAATGATGATGTTTCTCTTACATAATGATGTAATGAGTACAATTCACCATGGAGTGAATAGTAAACCCTAAGTTTAGGGTGAAGACATGAAAGATGAATAGTAAACCCTAATTCAATTGAATAAAACCCTAATTGATGACTAGTTGAGGGTTAATTAAGGGTCAAATCAGTTGAAGGTTGACCTATTTAACTCAATTGAAGTATGAGGGTAGGTCCAATCGATGACTGGTTCCATGAATCCAATGATTGAAGGAATCAACATTGGAAACCCTAATTCAATTGGATGCTTTATGTAATGGAGGCCCAATGTGATTGAATCTCTTGAGAATTAAGATGATGAATGATCCATTAACCCAATGATGATTAGTAATGATAAACAAATAAGGTACAAAGGTCGAAACCCTAACAGTATCTAAGGGACTAGTACCAATTAAGGAATGAATCCCTAATTGCTATTTGGACCAATGACTTGATACACTACGTTAAGCAGAGTTGTATGCTCTTGATTGAAGGGTTGATATGACCTAATCAATTTGAGATGATGTTAACATGAATTCATACATGAATATGATTCATGTGGTGATTAAGGGTATGATCCTTAAGAAGAGAGATCATGAAACCCTAATCATGTTTATAAACCCTAATTGACAGGGCTTTTGGGTTTTAACCCTAGTTGAGGGTAATTCCATGTGAAATCCTAGTTGAGGGTGATTCCATGTGAATCCCTAGTTGAGGGTAATTCCATGTGAAACCCTATTTAAGAATGCATCTTTAATTGTTGAATTGTTTACTATTATCTGTTGAATGAACCATGCAGGTTGTTATGAGATGATGGGCATATCCAGGTAGGGAATGCCATGTTATATTAATGAACCATGCAGGTTGTTATGAGATGATGGGCATATCCAGGTAGGGAATGCCTGTTGGATAAATTGGACATTATGATAAATCCCTTTGTTTCGATGATGACAAACATTTCATTCTTGTTGATCTAACGTGCTACTTGAGTGTGCAGGATTAAGGTGGATGACAAAGTAACTAGGGAAAATCCAAAGAGCTTACATATTTATATTTCCATGCAATGTAATCACTGTTGTAAAAACTTGTACAAATATATAATGTACAAGTACTTAGATTGCATGTAAATCAAGCGTTGGATCTTCCTAGCTAATCACCACACTTAGATAGGTCATCCCCTTCAAATAGGATCACATATGTACACTCATACACATGCTTAATGGTTAATTAAAAGATTGAAAACAGAGTCAATCTCGGTCGACCACACTCCTCGACCGAGACACTCTCGGTCGACAAACTCCTCGACCGAGAATGACCCAAGTAGTCGTTAGACACAGCTGACAAAGTAGTTGGCAGTTGTAAATGAACGTTGATCCAGAGAGCCTGTCGGTCGACAAAACTTCGACCGAGTAGGTGTCTCGGTCGACAATTTGTCGACCGAGATGGTCTCTGACAGCAACTGCAGAATAAAGTAACTAGCCGTTACTAATGCACTTAACTTATATCTAACGGCTAGTTAAGCACTTAGAAGCGCCTAGAAGTTTTCTAGAACGTCCTTAAGTATTCATAGGCCACTCCTATAAATAGGACATGCCTTAGGACACCAAAACATACCTAAGCTATACTTGTGCTATACTTGAGCTTGAATACTCACTTGCAAACTGTTTTAGAGCAATAGAGCAATTCCTACACTTGCCATTCATTCCTATTGCTCCCATTTCGTGTCCTATAGGCTAGTATCTCCTATCCACTACAATCACATTGTCATACACATTGGTTAGGAGATCTAAACGCTTGATATAGGAAAATCAAGCCTTGTGCTTACAACGGTATTGTAATTTCTGTTTTCCTTCTTGTTCCTTTTTATCTTTTGTACTCTCCTTGCTACTCCTAGGGTTGGAGGCTGCGGATTGGAGAGGGTTGACTTCTCAGGTGGAGAAGGGGACTTCAAGCTACTTCAAGAAGGCTATCGCACGGGAAGCTACTTCAGAAGGCTGGTGCAACGGGAGTTGGTGCATCTACTTCAAGGGAAGGCTGCTTCAAGGTTGGGCGATTACTTCTAGGTGAAGGCTGCTTGAAGGGTTTGGGAAAAGAAATTGTATTTTATGTAAAGTCCTTGCGAGGTAATAAAATAAATTTCTTTTCAAATCCCGGTTGGGTAAGCAACCGGGTAGTGGATTGACGGCTATAGTATTTGCTATAGTTGGAACCACTCTAAACCCTGTGTCTCCTTGTCCAATATTTTCATTGTGGTTGTTTGAGTTAAATAATTGTTAAAATATCTATAAAACTCTATTCACCCCCCCTCTAGGAGTTTTCAATTGGTATCAGAGCAGGCTTCAAGGAGACCTAACAAGGTCTTGAAGAGATGAAGGGAGGAGGTGACTACAACCAAAGGAGCATGGACAAATGTTCAACAAGTTGCAATTGGTGCTTAGGAACAAAGCACTCTACATCTAGATGTCCATGGAGGTCAAAGAAGGAAGATGCACATAAAGAGTGTCTCATTGATACAATAAGTGAGGAAGAAGAAGAATAGGTAAGCATGTTTGATTTACCTAAAGAAGATTTAATTGCTAGTCTTCAAGAAACGCATGAGAAATATATTGAGTGCAAAAAGAAGCTAAAGAAATCGAATAAAGTAAATGAGGATTTAAATACTAAACTTCTTGCTCTTGAATATGAAAATAAAGATCTTAAGAAGGTTATTGAAGATCATAATATCAAAATAAAATCTATAGAGGCAAATTGCAATCTACTTTCTTTAGAAAAGATTAATTTGCAAACTCAAGTAAATGATCTTCAAAAACAACCTATATTGTGCACCCATGTAGATTATGACAATATAGTGAAAGAAAGAAATACGTTATCATCCAATCTAGACCAAGAAAAATTAGATATCAAGAAAAGAATGGATGAGATTACCAAGCTACAGCAAAAAGTTAGGAGTTTAAATAATAATGACATCCTCGATCAAATCTTAGATAATCCTTATTGTCAAATCGGGAGAAGAGGACTAGGTTACAAGCCTAAGAGGAAATCCTATCAACAACCTAGTTGGAGAAAGACACAAGCACTAGAGAGTCAATCCATGAATGAACCTAGAGGCAAATATACATATATACCCAAGACCAACCTAGATCAAAATCATAGAAAGAGATATGAGGTTGATTCTATATGTTGCCACTATTGTTTACGTCTTGGACATTACTCTTTCTCCTGCCCATACAAGAAAAAGGATTTTGAGTTGGTATGGGTTCCAAAACCCCCAAATTGAATTGATTTGACTAAGTTGAGATATGACCAAAGTCTTTAATTTGCATATCTTTATGTCTATCTCAATAGGGATAACAAATTTATATCAATTAAGGTTAATCAAAACTTAAAAGATGTGAATATGATTAGTTGAGATTTAATCTAAATATTACTTTGATATTCATATGTTTATCTCAAATTGATCTTTGAAATAATTGAATTAGATACAGTCTATATTGTACTTGAACTAGATTTCTGAACAGTGTCCAGAAACTTGGTCGGTCGAGAAGTTGTCGACCGAGTGAACCTCGGTCGAGAAATTGTCGACCGAGCATGTCACTGTTTTTCAGAATGTTGTAAAATTGCTGAATTCTTATGAAATTGATCATAATTGTTGTCTAATTGTGGTTAATGTCTGTACAATAAAGCATAAGCTATGGAAATCAACTTTGAAAGATTATGTGAAATTAAACTAAAATTATGCTTAGTTTAAAGACAATTTCTACATGCTTTTATTGTTCTATCATTACATAAGCAAGCAAAAGGACTTATTGGTGATTTATATCTTAGAAGTGCTTGCAAAGAGTACAATGTTTTCAATTGAAATCTTTAAAAGATTCGAAATATTCATTATGCTTTCATGTTTAGTATCACTTAAACATGCATCAAAATTGATACGAATGCTTAATTGGAAATCTGCAATTTTTGCCTCTTGGTTAAAACAAAACTTAGCCAAGGGGCGCTATGGTCGTAGTCAAGGGCGACCTAAAATAAGCTTTGACAAAATGCTTATTTGGACATAAATTTATTGCACTTAAATCTTAGTATACTTTTAATAAAGGTCAAAATCAAAATTTAAAAATTATTTGTGACCTTAGAAGCATCAAACTGCTTAAATTGTAAGATTAAGGGGGAGCTCATAACAACAAATTGGTTTAATTGATTAAGAAGCTTAGAAAAACATTGTAAACATCATTTGAAGATTGTTATGACCTTAGTATTTTTACTCATGATTATGAAGCAATCTATGAATTTCATAAAAATGATATATCTTGTACTTAAAGGAACTCTCTGAACAAATCAGGGCACAACATCCCTTACATTTGGTTGGAGACATTTTTATGTACTCTAAGATTAAAGGATTCTCATTTAATTTAGGACTTAACATCCCTTGATAGCTGAGAAATAAATATACATTCATCTTAAGCTTAAGGGAATCTCATATCATTTCAAGGCTTAACATCCTTTGCAAATGATTGAGAAACAAATTGTGGATAAATTAGACATAAATCCATGTTCCTAATAGGATATCTATTTAAGGGGGAGCTTAATATAAAATTAAGGGGGAGAAGAAATAAAATGTTTAAACCTAGATATCTTTTTGAAATGACAAAGGGGGAGAAAGAATATAAAATCAAAAATATAAATATAAATGAGTTTCATCTTGATGGCCAGCACTCACTTGTAAAACAAGAATGGCTACAAAAGGTAATCTTCAGGTATGAAACTCACATGCTTTATATTTTCTTATTTCATATTTTAGGAAATGTTTGTCATCTTCAAAAAGGGGGAGATTGTTGGATAAATGGGACATTATGATAAATCCCTTTGTTTCGATGATGACAAACATTTCATTCTTGTTGATCTAACATGCTACTTGAGTGTGCAGGATTAAGGTGGATGACAAAGTAACTAGGGAAAATCCAAAGAGCTTACATATTTATATTTCCATGCAATGTAATCACTGTTGTAAAAACTTGTACAAATATATAATGTACAAGTACTTAGATTGCATGTAAATCAAGCGTTGGATCTTCCTAGCTAATCACCACACTTAGATAGGTCATCCCCTTCAAATAGGATCACATATGTACACTCATACACATGCTTAATAGTTAATTAAAAGATTGAAAACAGAGTCAATCTCGGTCGACCACACTCCTCGACCGAGACACTCTCGGTCGACAAACTCCTCGACCGAGAATGACCCAAGTTGTCGTTAGACACAGCTGACAAAGTAGTTGGCAGTTGCAAATGAACGTTGATCCAGAGAGCCTGTCGGTCGACAAAACTTCGACCGAGTAGGTGTCTCGGTCGACAATTTGTCGACCGAGATGGTCTCTGACAGCAACTGCAGAATAAAGTAACTAGCCGTTACTAATGCACTTAACTTATATCTAACGGCTAGTTAAGCACTTAGAAGCCCCTAGAAGTTGTCTAGAACGTCCTTAAGTATTCATAGGCCACTCCTATAAATAGGACATGCCTTAGGACACCAAAACATACCTAAGCTATACTTGTGCTATACTTGAGCTTGAATACTCACTTGCAAACTGTTTTAGAGCAATAGAGCAATTCCTACACTTGCCATTCATTCCTATTGCTCCCATTTCGTGTCCTATAGGCTAGTATCTCCTATCCACTACAATCACATTGTCATACACATTGGTTAGGAGATCTAAACGCTTGATATAGGAAAATCAAGCCTTGTGCTTACAACGGTATTGTAATTTCTGTTTTCCTTCTTGTTCCTTTTTATCTTTTGTACTCTCCTTGCTACTCCTAGGGTTGGAGGCTGCGGATTGGAGAGGGTTGACTTCTCAGGTGGAGAAGGGGACTTCAAGATACTTCAAGAAGGCTATCGCACGGGAAGCTACTTCAGAAGGCTGGTGCAACGGGAGTTGGTGCATCTACTTCAAGGGAAGGCTGCTTCAAGGTTGGGCGATTACTTCTAGGTGAAGGCTGCTTGAAGGGTTTGGGAAAAGAAATTGTATTTTATGTAAAGTCCTTGCAAGGTAATAAAATAAATTTCTTTTCAAATCCCGGTTGGGTAAGCAACCGGGTAGTGGATTGACGGCTATAGTATTTGCTATAGTTGGAACCACTCTAAACCCTGTGTCTCCTTGTCCAATATTTTCATTGTGGTTGTTTGAGTTAAATAATTGTTAAAATATCTATAAAACTCTATTCACCCCCCCTCTAGGAGTTTTCAATGCCATGTTATATTAATGAACCATGCAGGTTGTTATGAGATAATGGGCATATCCAGGTTTGGAATGCCATGTTATATTCATTGAAAGCATGTCTCAAGCTTTATGAATAGTAATCCTTATTGATGCACTGTGAGTGACATCTTTTGTGGTTTATGGGCTGTAAGAGCCATAAACACCATCAAGGTCATGCTTAACAGATGACTTGTGATGAGATAGCTGAGAACTGATGATTGAATTGAGTTAGGCCTGCTACATTTTGGTATTCTCATATATAGCTGTGATGCTAATGTTTTGTATGATGTTATGAATACTTAATGTACCTAACTAATCAAGTGAAATATAGAGCCCTGATCATAGATCCATTATTGTCAGAGTCTAAATGATGGTGAAGCAGGTTTTCCTAAGGAAACTCCTGGATCGCATACTTTTGAGTATATGGGGTACATGGATGTGTAGAACCTTACATCCTAGTGTAGGTATTTGATGTAGATTCTTGTAGTCCGTCATACCTTCACTAAAAGAGAAATGGTGAGAGGATTTGATGTAGATTCATGTAGTCCATCATTCCCCACCACACAGTCTAAAAGGTGAGATGCATCCCTATACTCCCTTAAAAACATAATCAACAGCGTAGTATATCTGTTAGAGTTATCTACGAGTTATTTGATTGATGTTACCTTGAATAGCATAGATGTTCTCATATTTTACTATTGGTTGAACTCTTGCTTACCATCAAACTGCTAGTGAATACCTTGAAGGCTTTTATTGCTTTAGTTATTCCCTGCTTTGCTTATAAAGCTTCTAGTGGAGAGTTATAACTCTCGCTGGGGCAATTATGTATAATTGTCTCACCCCGTAGACTTCTACTTTTTAGGTGGTCGTCGAAGACGGAGGGACAAGAACTCAGGTGACCAATCCCAGCAACATCAGGAGCAGTAGTCATCTCAGGTGGAGATCTAGCCTGCTTCATGGTGTAGTATAGAGTCAGTCTTATGTGTCCTCTGTACTCTCAGGTCCTGGAGTGTTTTGAGTATGCATTCTTGAGAAGTTTTGTATCATGTTGTATATAATTACTCAAGAAGTAATTGTCAGTGATGTAAACAGTTAAATCCTTTTTCTATGGAAAAGGTTTGATGTTTCAAGCTCTTGTCTCAAAAAGTTTTAACTTCCTGTGATTTTTGGTCTTCCGCTGTTTACCGAATGCTTCCGCACATGTTTAAATCGAGATTAATTCGTGGTTTGGAGATCGGAGCCCACAATAAGAGTACATACATTCTTGCTATGTCCCTAGACTAATATTATTATGGAAGAAAAATAGAGGATAATAATACACAAGACTAGAATATATCTTGACTAATGATAGAGCGTCGTTATTCATGATGTTGGATATCAAGTCAAACACATAGGTACTTGTTAGAGAGCAGTATATCAGACATACCCACCTTGAGAGTGATACATGGAACCATTGACTGGTAGTCGGAATCATCTCTCAAAGTGATAGTGGTGATACATGGAATCGTTGAATGGTAGTCGAAATCATCTCCCAAAGTGATAGTGGTAATTGTTATTCTTAGACTTGAAGTCACCACACTCATCACATGTCATTCAATGAACTTTGACACAATCCAACATGGCCCAAAATAAGGGTTTCTATAAAGGTGGTGCTCAAGTACGTTATGATACATGGGGATTGACTATGAGTGATTAAGATAGGATGTGTCCCTCCTTCCAGAGTTAATATCTTGGCCACTTGAAAAGCGAAACTAAGAAATACATGGTCATGCTCATTTGATTAAATATGTGATATGTGAGATCACATCTATCTCAACAGTCTGCTCTAGTTCAAGAATCATAGAATGAGTACTAAGAGTATGACAATTCCATGCCTCACATTCAATCTGGATATTTGAGACAAAGGAACTATACAATCACGATAACACTGATCATAGATGTAGGTTGAAGTTGTTCTCCAACTTTCCAATTACTTTGGTGGAGATGATGTGTTTCTAGATATCACTCATTGCTTGTGATGTCATAAGTTTGTTATGGACATTCACTGCCAACAAAATTTGGGAGCTGTAGGGTAACACACATAGAATTCACTTGGTATAGGAGTTAATCATGAATAAGATTTAAATTGGTTACTAAAAGTGTTTAGGTAATTACTTAAACAACATTAGTTTTCAATCGACCAACTAGACTGACTTTGAAACCAACCAATTGGATTGGGTCAAACAAAGATGTAAACAACAAGTTTAACTAGGTCAAACAATTAATGATATATGTAATGATGTGTTTTAATCATCACATAAAGATCTAGTGTTATTTCATCACTGAGCAAAATCCAATCCACCAATTAGATGGTGCAGTCGACCGACTGGTTGCGTGTAGCAGTCATCAAACCATGAGATCTGACCTTTCGTATCCCTAGGTTTTGGAAACCCTAGAACATCCACTCCTATATAAGGAGGGGGTGGCCAAGACTTTTGACATACTTCTTCTCACAATTGTGGTAATGTGAGAGCTTGAGTAGTCTTCGCCAAGAAAGGGAGAGACAAGAAGGGGAAAGGAAGTTGATGCTAGCACACTGACAAATGATAGGACAAAGCATTCTCGTCGGCTCTAGAAGTGTGATGTGGAGTTCTCAGTGGTCTGTGTGGACTACATAGAGGAATGAAAGTCATTGTTGCCATGCTAGGAGGACATCGTTGACCACCGTCTGTGTGTGTTACACTAGGAGGACGTCATCAACCATCATTTGTGTACTTCTTATGAAGGGAGCACATCACCGTGGAAGGATAGTCGCTGGACTTGCTCTAGGACAGGGTACATCTTGCACCCTATTTCCAGATGTATTATTATTGATGTGATCTGCTAGTTGGGAAATATGGACATGAATTGTTGTTTCCATTGTCTCTCCATATTTCCCAATAATGATATCAAAGCCACATCAATTTACAACGTATCAATATTTTGTCTTATAGTTTATTTTGTTGCATACGATGCAAACATTAAAATGGTTAATGTGCATATCTAATTAAATATCAAATACTCTAGGAATGTCCAGTAGATCCTCTATATATAATATGATATATGCAACTCATGACTGTTGCTATGAAATGATTGTGATGGTGGATGTATGCATGGTTATGACCAATACCTCTTAGATGCTTGTGTGGTTGGATGGTTTATTTCATGACTTATAAAATTGGTTTACACATCGAGCCTTCCTCTTTATTCTCCATGTGTAATTAATGTTTAATCCTCTATGCTCCCTTGAATGTAACTCGAGCTATTCATATCCCACAATGTAATAAGTAGATAGGAATGACATTAGTATCCATTTTTTGACAAGAGAAGGCATTCTAACCAGGAAAATTGATTGACTCAAAGTTGAGTCGATCAACCAGAGGAGCTAGTATATCCATTAGAGTCCCAACTAACCGACTGGAAGAGTCCATCCAATCTCTTGATCCAGGAGCCAATCGACCGACCGACAGAACCATGCAACTGATAGGAGGTCCAATCGACTGACGGGAAGAGTCCGGTTGACCGACCACTTGTTCTCAACATAAGATTTTTCTAGTAAATGTTGCTACATATGATGTGTGACCTTAGATGGACAACACTTCTTCATGGCTCCAAATGTATTAGTGTGGCCATAATCATCACTCGCATGTTTGTGATTGCATGATTCATTTGTGGATATAGTATGTATATGATACATATTATAAATATGTGGTGATTGGATATGCATTTGCAATTTTTAAATAAAACCCATAAATAAATATAAAGTTTTAGATGATTTCTGTAAGTAGCACATATGAAAATTTTGATCGACCAAGTTTGGGCACACCAAAACATGGTGTTTTGTCTATCTCAGGGAAGTGTGATGATAGTTATGTGGGTCTTCCAAAGCAGGGTACATTTCTATCGTGTTGGATTTGGATCAGGCTTAATTAGGTGAACTTAATAAGAATTAGTTCCTAGAAGCACATAGGTGGACTATGAGAAGGAGTTGTGCATACCATATATCCAAGAATTGCATTGGATTCAATTGGTAATTGTTGTCTACCTTAATAATTGGTTATGGATGCCGATGTTGGTTGGATAATAACTCGATGTACTTTGGATATTGGCTCACTAAAGGATTGTATAGTGTAATTTTTTAGAATTCATGGTGAGGGGAATTGATTTGAACAAAATAGTGGGAGGCAAAATTAATGAAAGGCCTAATAAATATCCTAAATATAATCAAATCAAATCAAAAGTGTTTTGGCAAATGCAAATTTATTGTGTAGAAATAAATAGAAAACATGTTCTCATTTTGATCGGTACTCGAGAAGGACAAACTAAATGAGACCCACTTCCATGATTGGTTCAGGATTTTGAGAATTGTTCTCATTCATGAGCATAAGATCTATGTCATGGATACACTAGTGCCAGAGGAACCCACTCCCAATGTGCCTAAGGATGAAGTGGATGCTTATTAGAAGCCAGTCGATGATGTTGCAGACCTCGAAAGCCTAATGATATGCTCTACGAACTATGAGTTGCAGAAGAAGAATGAAAAAAATGGACATTCTCGAGATGGTGACACATCTCAAGAACATGTACCAGGATCATGCAAAGCAGAAAATGTATGATGTCTCTAATGCGTTGTTTGAGTGCAAAATGGAAGAGGGAGATGCAGTAGGACCTCATGTGCTTAAGATGATTGGGAATGTGAAAGACCTAGAGAGACTGAGATTTCCTTTAGTCCAAAATTTGGTCACAGATATGATTATGCAACTGTTTCCTAAATAATATAGCAAATTTACCATGAACTATTACATGTACAACTCGGCTACAGTGTTGTATGAATTGCTTGGAATATGATAAATGTCGAAGCACAAATGAAGAAGGACAAGCTTAAATCCATGATGGTGATAAATGAAGGGGAATCCAAGGGCAAAGGCAAATCCAATAAAAGTTATGAGGCTAACATGAAACTGAAGTCTTTTGCACTTAAGATGAGGAGAAGGTAATTATAAAAGTAATTTCTCCTTTTTACCTTAAGGAACTCAAAAAGATGAAGTAAGGGATAGTGATATCTACTTCAAGTATCTATGTTATTGAGAACTTTGCCACTTCTTCATCTTGGGTATTAGATACTAGATGCGGATCTAATATTTGGTCATTTGTGCAATATTTGAAGAGAAGAAAACCTTTAAAGAAAGGTGATTAGAATTGTATCTCACTAATGGAGCAAGAGTTTATGCCAGTGCAGTTGGAACCTATGAGTTATCTCTACCCAATGGACTTGTAATATATTTAGAGAACTACTATTATGTACCTGCCATCAATAGAAACATCATATATGTATCTTGTTTGCTGACAAGGAGTGGCTCAAGTGGTCAAGCACGGTGTCCCCTAATAAAGGGACCCGGGTTCGAATCCCAGTTGCTGCCTTGATTTACCACCTTCCTGGCCATTCGACCTCTGCCCGTGGGCATGTGAGGGGGGATCTTTCTCTCTTAATCCCATATATGTATCTTGTTTGGACAAGAATAGATTTGAACTTCTTATAAAGAATGATTGATGCTCTATTAGTAAAGATGAGATCTTTTATGGTAGTGCCTTAATGTCCTATGATCTATACTTGTTAGATCTAGAGACAAAGTGTATATAATGTAAATACAAAGAGACTAAAACTCGACAACTCAAACAAAACATACCTTTAGCATTGTCGTATAGGGTACATAAATGAGAAACACATTTCTAGAATCCATTGAGATGGTTATCTAGACTATTTTGGTTTTGAACTGATAGAAACATGCGAGTCTTGTTTGTCAGGGAAAAATGAATAAAGCCCATTCCACTAGTAATAGTGGGAGAGAGATTGATCTATTAGTACTCGTACATACCGATGTATGTGGACCTTTTAAAACAAATGGTAGAGGTGGTTGGCAGTACTTCATTACCATATTGATGACCTCAGTAGGTATGCCTATGTGTACTTGATGAAACACAAGTCAGAACCATTGAAAGGTTCACGGATTTTGTGAATGAAATACAAAACCATCTTGGTAAAATTATTAAGGCACTTTGATTCGATCAAGGAGGAAAATACTTAAATGAAGAGTTTGAGGACCTTCTATGAGACTGTGGTATTGTATCAGAATGGACTATGCTTGATACACCACAACATAATGGTGTATCACACAAAAAATAATCATACCATGTTGGACATGGTATAACGAATGATGAGCTTTGATGATCTTCTAACTTCCTGATGCGATGATTTTGAGTCGCATTTATAGACCTGTTTTATATGTGGTTTATGCTTTAATTAGTCATTTCTATGGTTAATATCGCATAATTCATCCATTTTGGTCTTTGCCATCATTTTATGTCAAATCCCCTTAGTTTTATCATTTTGAGCATTAATTACCACATTATTATTATTTGTGTGGATTTATTTGATCTTGTCTTTGAATTTCAGGAAAAACAAGTATTTGCTTCCGTCGATACCATCGACGGAAGTCGATACCATCGACAAGACCGCAGGTTGCCAGCCGAAAGGAGCAGCAAAGAGTCGATACCATCGACGCTGATGTCGATGGTATCGAGACACCTTCAGGTTGCTGGCAAAGAAGCAGTCGATAGTATCGACACCAAGTCGATACCATCGACACATGGAGGCTACAGCGTCGCAAAATGACAAAACCGACGCCTAAAGGAAGTCGATACCATCGACCCGCATCGATGGTATCGAGATGATGAAGGGCGCGATAAAGGAAGGATTTGCAGCCAGCCGCTAATGTAGCGAGTCGATACCATCGACTCGCATCGATGGTATCGACGCCGTCATATTTTGGCTTTTGCACAAGTGCCGAGGAGCGAGAAAGGAGAACGGAGGCCAGAAGCTCATACCTGTCGATCCAGACGCTGCCGAAGACGGATTTTACCACCGAGAGGCGGGAAAGCACGTGTTCTACGCAAAGGATCAATCGGTTCTTCTCCGTTCAGGGGTTTTCCCATTCAATTCACGTTTTTCATATGATTTCCCCTATTTCTACCATGTACTTGTGTGAGATGAACATGCGGGGCTAATCCCCTCCATCTTTAGGATCGGGAATAGCCCGGGGATTCATTATATGACAATTTTATATTAGTAATTCATATTTTCTCTCTTAAATCCGTGGTATAGTTTCGTTTTCTCCATATATTGTTATGCTTGATCACCATGATAATAACCTAATGCCCTTAATCACTTCAACAGAAGGATTAACGGTTGAAAAGAGACGAAACCTACATTAATCGATAAATCCCTTGACAAAGGTGGTGTAAAATTAATGGTGGAGACTGAGAGACCATTCGTAATGCACTTAGTTTAGGGGATAGATTACTACGACGGTGGAATCGACCTAAACCTAAGTAGTGAATTACACCACGACAGTGGGTAATTCTGTTTTCAGGCCACTACCCGGATAGAGAGAGAAGATTGAGGAATTATATGAAATCTAATACAATGATAACCCGCGGTGAAACCGCAATCCTAAAGATACCTTTTTGAATTGATTAAATTAACCTTTAATCGATTGTTTGCTTTGTTTTATTTTTATTTTCTTTTAATTTTGACAACAAACCCCAATTTGTTATTCGGCTTAGCTGATTGCAAATAGTTAGTAGGAGTCTCCGACAATTCCGAGTATCCCTGTGTTCGACTCGGGCCTCACAAGGCCTGTACTACTCGACACGTACACTTGTGTTTTTAGCGCGTAGTAAAATACACGTCAAGTTTTTGGTGCCGTTGCCGGGGATACAGCGAATTGTTGGCACTTCGAGTGCTACGCGCGGCCACTCTAGGCCACATTTTTTTTTATTTTTCATTCAATTTCAAATATTTTTACATTGTGCTTTAATTGTTAATACTCGTCTAAGCTTAGTACTGAACTTGAATTTTCTTATTTCAGGTACTGTGTATGGTGCATAAACGTAGTACAGACTACGACAATCGCACACCCGAGGTTCCATTTTTGGGACCTGAGGACGAGGAGCATTCCGAGCAAGAGTACCAAGAAGAGGTAGATTCTGAATCTGAACCAGAAGAGATGGCCGAGCCACAGACCATATGGGAGAAGATCAAAGCTTCTTCCTCATCAGCTTCAAAGGGGCCTATAAAGAAGCAGGCGATCAACATATCGACATATAAGATCGATCCAGCATTGATTAATTTGGTGAAATCAAATGCGTTTCATGGGATGAAGAATGAGGATCCTGTCGCACACATCAGCCAGCTCGTTGAAAACTGTGACATGGTAAAAATAGACATGTTTCCACAAGATGCATTGTACCTCAAGCTGTTCCCAAGTTCCTTGGCGGGAGCAGTAAGGGAGTGGCTACATAATCTAGACGATGAGTTCGTGGAATCTTGGGATCATATGGTGGAGGTCTTCTTTGAGAGGTTCTTCCCTCCCGAGAAGACTAACGACATGATCCGGAAGATTCACAATTTCACCCAACAGGCCGGTGAAACATATTCTGAGACCTGGGAGCGATTTCAGGTTATGTTGAGGAGATATCCGCATCACGGGTTGGACAAGGAAACGCAGGTGAAAATCTTCTATTTTTCTCTCTCCGAGCATGATAGGAGTAATCTGGATTCAGCCGGGTCGGGATTTTTTCTAAACAACACAGACACTAGATGCTGGGAAATACTCAAGAACATGGCTAGAAAGCAGTCTTGGGGAGAAAGAGAGAGAGGCCCAGTTGAGCAAGCACGAGTCGCCAGTGAATTAAAGGCAATGAGAGAGCTGAATGAGAAGATGGATCTTCTCGCAAAGAAGTTACTGCAAAAAGAAGAAAATGAGTCCGAGGATGAGGCTCAAGTCAAGTACATGAGACAACAACAGGGCTATAGGAACAATGACTACTCATGGAGAAAGGACAAAAAGTTCTCATGGAAGGATCCGAACAATTTTCTGCAGGATTCGGAAGCCAAGCCCGCGCCAGCTACAGAGGACAAGAGCATGGAGTTGCTCAATCAGGTCATCAAGCAAAATCAAGAGTTAATGAACACATTCGGGCAGCAAATCAAGCAACAAGGAGAATACATGAATCAATTTGGGCAGACATTGCAGAGCCATGGGGCTCAAATGAGGACCATAGAGACCTCCATGGCGCAGATGGCAGCTGAAATTGCTAGTTTGAAGAAACCAGCACATCCGGGTTTTCCGGGGAACACCAATGTTCCCGGGGGAAACCAGCAAGCCAAGGCTATTTTACTGAGAAGCGGCAAGAAGGTGTTGAATCCAAGAACGGATGAAACAAGCACACCACAAGATAAAGTTGAAGGTGAAACCACTACGGAGCAGCCCACACCAGTCACAGGGCAAGTTGAAGACATAGACGTGGATGGTATTGAAGAACAGGTTGCTGAGGGGGAACCGCAGAAAATGACGCCTTATAGGCCACCTCATCAAAGGGCACACGCTGTTCCGGTCCCTTATCCGAATAGTGCAAAGGCAAGGAAGGTAGACGCACAGTTCAAGAAATTCTTGGACAGCTTTAGGAAGCTTTCGGTCAATATTCCATTATTGGAAGCTATTGAGCAAATCCCTTCATACGGGAAGTTTCTAAAAGATGTCATCACCAAGAAGAGGAAAATACCAGATACTGAGGTCGTTGTGCTAAAGGAGCAAGTGAGTGCCTTCATAATGGGTACTCTGCCGCCAAAGAGACATGATCCCGGGTGTTTCAATATTTCTTGCTATATCGGGAAGTTTAAATTTGGAGAAGCATTGTGTGATTCAGGGGCAAGCATCAATTTGATGCCCCTTTCGACATTTAAAAAGCTGGGATTAAAGGAGTCACGGCCAAGCAATATGACTATCCAATTGGCCGACAACTCTGTGGTGAAGCCTTATGGAATCTGTGAAGATGTCTTAGTAAAGGTGGATCGATTTGTCTTTCCGGCTGATTTTGTGGTTATGGAAATGCAGGATGAGCATGGCAATGAGCTGTTACTTGGACACCCATTCCAAGCTACAACTGACATGATCTTAGAGATGGGGAGAGGTCGCTTGACCTTAGGCATAGCAGATGACCGCTTTGAGATGGCCATGCCCTCTAGCACTGTGTCTTCTAAAGCAAAAGAACAATGTAACATGGTGAAACATATGGATCACAACATCTCACTTTGCCTTGGAAAACCATTTCTGGACATGGCTCATGTGATGAGCAAGATAGATAATGGAACCTTAGCTGTGGATATTATGGACCAAACTAAGGTTGTTTCTTTGTGTAAAGCTGTTGGATTTCCGAATGATGAGAATGAGGACATTTCACCCTCTTGGGAGGATGATGTGATTGCTAATTCTGTTATTGATGCATATCCGGAATTGCCGCTGGAGGCTTGTTTGTTGAATGTTACCTATGATTGGATGCGGAGTAAATCACTCGAGGAGTGCGCTAAATGGCTTCAGATGCTTCCATGCTTCTATACGAGGCACTATGAAGATTTAGGTGCACTTCCCCCACCGCTGCATTCATCTCTTATCAGCCCGCCAGAGTTAGAATTGAAGCCGCTGCCCCCGCATCTGAAGTATGTCTTTCTAGCTGAGAAAGACAAGTTACCGATGATCGTATCTGCTTATTTGAGAGCGGACGAGGAGGAGCAATTGCTGATAGCGCTGAAGAACCACCGTGGAGCTTTTGGGTGGTCTGTTGCAGACATCAAGGGGATCTCCCCTACTCTTTGCCAGCACAAGATTCGGCTCAAAGAGGGAGCCAAGCATGTTATTCAGCCTCAAAGACGTTTAAATCTAAGCATGATGGAGGTTGTGAAGAAGGAGGTCATCAAACTTCTTGCTGCAGGGATTATCTATGCCATATCAGACTCGACGTGGGTGAGTCCCACACAAGTAGTCCCTAAGAAGGGGGGAATTACTGTCACTAAAAGTTTGTTGAATGAACCTGTCACCACCCGATTGGTAACCGGGTGGAGAGTTTGTATTGACTACCGTCGTCTGAATGCTGCCACACTTAAGGATCATTTTCCTTTACCATTTATTGATTAAATTTTAGAACGTCTTGCCGGTTGGTCGCTTTTTTGTTTTCTGGATGGGTATTCGGGGTATAACCAGATCTCAATTGATCCTTTGGATCAAGAGAAGTCTACGTTCACATGTCCCTATGGGACTTTTGCTTACCGACGAATGCCGTTTGGTTTATGTAATGCACCGGCGACGTTTCAACGCTGTATGCTCTCCATATTTTCTGACATGGTAGAGCGTTGTCTTGAGGTTTTTATGGATGAGTTCTCGGTTTATGGTGCATCATTTGATGAATGTTTATATAACTTAGACAAAGTTTTGCAGCATTGTGAGGACACACACTTGGTCCTTAACTGGGAGAAATGTCACATGATGGTGACAGAGGGAATAGTGCTAGGACACAAGGTGTCTAGCAAAGGTCTTGAGGTAGACCCGGTAAAAATTGAGGTGATTTCCAAGCTGCCCCCACCAAATTCTGTAAAAGGGGTGAGAAGTTTTCTGGGACACGCCGGGTTCTATCGGCGTTTTATAAAGGATTTTTCTAAAATTGCAAAACCTTTATCCGAACTCTTAGAGAAAGATGCGGTTTTCGATTTCAACGATAAGTGTCTTCATGCATTCAATGTTTTGAAAGAAAAGTTGATTTCTGCCTCGGTTGTTCAAACGCCGGATTGGACAAAACCTTTCGAATTAATGTGTGACGCTTCGGATTTTGTGGTAGGAGCCATTTTGGGGCAACGGGTAGATAATAAGCCCGCTGTGATTTTCTATGCTTCCAAAACTCTGAATGATGCTCAATTGAATTATACAACTACTGAAAAAGAATTACTTGCCGTCGTGTTTGCTTTTGAAAAATTTCGGCAGTATTTAGTTGGATCTAAAGTAGTTGTATGGACTGACCATGCTGCAATAAAGTACTTGATGGAGAAAAAAGACGCAAAGCCTAGACTCATTAGGTGGATTTTGCTCTTACAAGAATTTGACATTGAAATTAAGGATAAGTCTGGAATTGAGAATGTAGTGGCTGATCATTTCTCTAGGTTAGATAGGGTGGATGAAAAAGATTTGCACATACCCATAACTGAGATGTTTCTCGATGAACAACTTTTGAAAATAAATTCTAAAGAGCCGTGGTTCGGTGAAATTGTTAATTATTTGGCTTGCGGGATCATCCCGGAAGACTGGTCATATCAAGAGAAAAAGAGATTCTTTCATTCTTTAAGATACTATTTTTGGGATGATCCAATTCTTTTGAAGCAATGCAGGGACGGTATCTTATGCAGGTGTGTGCCTGAAGTGGAGTACGAGAGTGTTCTCCACCATTGCCATGCATCACCTACGGGAGGACACCATGCCAGTTCGCGAACAGTAGCTAAGGTGTTGGAAAGCAGCCTGTATTGGCCAACTTTGTTTCGGGATGCTTATGATTTCGTAAGGCAATGTGATCCGTGTCAGCGAGCAGGTAACATTTCAAAGCGACAAGAGATGCCCCTGAATGTATTTCAGGAAGTTGAAGTATTTGATTTGTGGGGCATAGACTTCATGGGACCCTTTGTGTCCTCGAACTCCAATTTATATATCTTGTTAGCCGTTGATTATGTGTCGAAGTGGGTGGAAGCAATCCCCACAAGGACTAATGATTCTACTATAGTGTGCAGGTTTGTGAAAGAGAATATTTTCTACAGGTTTGGGATACCCCGAATGATAATAAGTGATGGGGGTACACACTTTAGGAATCAGAAGTTCTCGACATTATTGAAGAAATATGGGGTCAAGCACAACATTGGCACCCCATATCATCCGCAGACTCAAGGCCAAGTGGAGGTCTCAAACCGTGAAATCAAGAAGATTCTAGAGCGGACGGTGGCATCCACAAGGAAGAACTGGAGTGTCTTACTACCGGATGCACTATGGGCGTACCAAACGGCCTACAAAACACCTATAGGCACTACGCCTTTTAGGTTGGTGTATGGCCAGGCTTGTCACCTACCGGTGGAGTTGGAGCACAAGGCCCATTGGGCGCTTAGAAGGCTAAATCTAAGTTATGATGAAGCTGGGAGAAAGAGAATGTTCGAGTTGAACGAGCTGGATGAGTTACAGATGACGGCATATGAGAATGCCCGAATATACAAGGAGTGCACAAAACTGATCCACGATTATCACATCGAGTTGCGCACGTTCAAGAAGGGAGATAGTGTTTTGTTGTTCAACTCCCGACTCAAGTTGCATCCCGGGAAGCTAAAATCCCGGTGGAGTGGACCGTTCGTGGTGGAAGAGGTCAAACCACACGGTGCGATTTTAGTGCGTGATGGTGATGCCACGTTCTTGGTGAATGGACAGAGGTTAAAGCTGTATTTTGGTGAGAATTACAAGAGAAAAGTGAATGAGGTTAAACTCATTACACTTTCGGATGAATGAGATGCCCGGAAGCCGTCTAGCCTAAGACGTTAAATAAGGGCGCTTGTTGGGAGGCAACCCAACCATCGGTACATTAGGATAGTTTAATTATAATCATAGGTTGCTTTATTTTCGTTCAATTTTTAGTGTAAAGAAGATACCTTGATCCGTTTGTTCATTGTGCAGGCTGAGGCAGAGTCGATACCGTCGACACCCTCATCGATGGTATCGACAAGGGTACAGGTTGAAGACTACATATTTCATTCTGAGTCGATACCATCGACGGCCTCGTCGATGGTATCGACATACCTACAGGTGGTCGAGAAGGAAACGTCGATAGTATCGACATAGGCGTCGATACCATCAAGATCTCTGGAGAAGTTCAGACCGATTTGTCTCAGTCAACTCGATACCATCAACGGCCTTGTCGATGGTATCAACATGGTTCCAAGTTGAAATGAAAAAAAAGCGGTGTCGCAAAAAAAAAAAGCCAAGTCGATACTATCGACACCTGTCGATGGTATCGACCATCCATGTCACCGATCCGAGCAAAGAAATCGACGGCGATCGCAGCTTCCACGTCATCGATCCAGGTGCAGCGTCGATACCATCGACCCAAGTCGATGGTATCGACACGACAGCGATCCGGGTCACAAGATCCAGCAATCAACGACCGTCGATACCAGTGAGGGGCGGATAGCATCGACCCAAGTCGATACCATCGAATTGCGTTGATGGTATCGACGGGCCAACAGTGGCGGTGGCCAAGTCTATTTAAGGAGAACCAATACGTCATTTGGCGTCACACCTTCAGAGTGATCTCCTCCCTTTGCGCCGAGCACTCCCCCGAGCCATCCAAGAGCGAAGACCAACATCACCGAGCGACGATCGTCACCAAGCAGAGATTCATATCTCCATTCTGCACCGAGCTCTCTCTTTCTAATCCCTTTCTCATCGCCAACATGGCTCACATCGCTGGAGCATCTTCTTCACGTGCAGACCCGGAGGAGATTCAAGAGTTTGTGCCACCTCCTCCCGGGTCGGTTGCACGGCCGCGCATGATACATCCTTCCACAGAGGTGAAGAAGATCTATGAGGAGATCTTAAAAAGGAAGATCGAACCCACCCGGTATGTGGACCGGGAAATGATCCAAGACCTCAGATTCGAAGCCAATCTGGCCTATGTTCTGCAGGGGCAGGCGAAACGTACAAGCAGGAGGCCCGATGAGCTACAGTACCATGCAGATGGCCAGCCGTTTTTCGGCGAGTGGCCAACCTACAAAGAGTTGGTGGTGGAGTTCATGGCGTCACTTGACGTCTGCGTCGTGCCCAACGACATCGTCGCCACCGACCGCGAATGGATAAAGGGCCGGGTGTCTTTCCGGCTGTACAACCGTGACTATACCCTCACGCTTCGCCAATTCAACAGGATCTTCAATTGGATGCATTCTCCATATGACCACCGGCGGCCAGATAACCGCACCAACTACGACGCTATCTTCTTCGAGTTGGTGACGGTGCCACAAGGGAGGTCGGTGAGCTACCACAACGCTGCGGTAGCCGACTTCGAGCACCCGTTTGTTCGGGTATTGCACCGGATGTTGAGTTCCACCATCTTTGCTCGAAGTGATCTGGTGCTAAGCAAATTTCAGGAGATGGATCTTTTCTTCTTATATCAGCTCCTGAAGCGCCACGAATGCAACTGGGGTGCATTCTTTCTACAACGAGTGTTGGCGGTGAAGAGGAGCACGAGAAAAGCCCCGATTCATTTTGGGGGGCTTGTCACCAAGGTAGCCCTTTACTTGGGCTTGAATCTCGATCAGCTGACTCCCCTTTCTACGAGAAGCAAGGTCAACTTGCAACATCTACACCGAGCCAATCTCGTTCTTCTCCGAGATGGCGTGGCTTTTGCGCATTGCCACATAAATCAAGCATATCAGGAGTGTTCTCTACCTGACCCCGTCTTCAACATCGACGACGCGCAGCATTTCCGGTGGCCAATCATAGCCATCGATTCCGATGAAGAAGACGGCGGAAACGATGGACAAGACGACGAGGCTGAGGAGGAAGAAGAGGCATTTATAGCTCTTCGAGCATGAGTGGCACCCCGGAAGCGTCCTCGGATGCATCCGGGTGCGTCTTCATCATCACAGCCTACGCCGCCATCACCACAGCCCTCGCAGCCTAGCGAGGATGCCTATTCCATGCAAGGCATGTATATGATGCTCCAAGATATTCAGCAGACACAACACAGCCACACCGCTGTGTACGCCGGTATTCAAGATACCACCAACCGGCTTTTTGTCAACCAGCAGGCGATCTTCGAGAATGAACGCCTTCTTTTCGCAAATCAAGAGAATATCCATGATCGGCTGCATAGGATGGAGCAGCAGCAGCAGCTGTTTTACGATCATTACTGGAGCCAAAATTATTTTGGGGGGTATCCACAACCTCCTCCGATGCCCCAGTATGATCCGACTTTGCAGGGGCAATACCCGTCTTGGGACCCCACTTCTTCGCAGCCACCTCTACCTCCACAAGAGTGATCGGGTATCTCTGTTCCAATCTTTAAGTTTGTTTTTGACTATGAGGCCATAGTCAAATTCAAGCTTGGGGGGTAGTTGGAACACTCTATCTTTTATCGTTTTCAGTTTTTAGTGTTATTGCTTTTGTTCTCTTATTATTTGTTTTCTTGCAATTTTAGCTTTTGTAGGATCCACATGCTATCTAGTGTAATTGTGGATGTCATAAAAGTTGTGTCATCTTGCTGTTAGTGCATGGGAAATTCAAGGGAATTTGGAAAAATTTGTGTCTTTGGATAGCTTGTTTTGTTTTGACCTTGGGAACACATCCTATGAAAATGATTGATTATGTCAACTTTAAAACAACATTTCATACCTGTACTCCTAATGATTCATGAAAGTGGACGAAAATGGTTGTTTGAGCCTAACCTAACCAAATGGTAATGAGACCTTAATTGGATGTAAGAGAGAGAACCCTCTAAACTACTACACAGGTCAGTAAGGAGGGACACATAATATCTTTCTAAGGTTCAGTCATCTAGTCATGTGATCGTTCCACTTCATTTTTCTACAATCCACCTAAAAAAAATTGGAAGTAAAGTGCAGTTTTAATTCATTTTTGTGTGCATAGCATTTAGATAGGACTTGCATTGGTATTTTCCATATGTTTGCATAAAAGAAAAAAATATATAGTGAATCATGCACATTACCTTTAGGTGCATGCCATGTAGTCGTATTCATGATTTTCATGCATAAAGTATATCATGTATCTCAATTTTTCCCAATGGTGAATTAAATTGTTCCATACTTTCTAAATAGTGAAAAAAATTTCTGAGTATGCAGGAAATAGCCCAATAAAATTATCTTTGAGCAATAATGGATATGTGGGCTGAAAAAAAAAAGCTGAAAAGCTGCAATATATAAAGAAAGAAAAAAAAAGAATTTAGAAGAACGTGAAATAAGAAGGAGAAAGGAACATGATATCACCTACATTTCAGGATAATTGAGTACATGATGTAGCTTGACTAGATATCCATCTCATTTTGAGGTAGATGGTTAGTGCATGCATCATTTCACCCAATTTTAGGCATTAGGGCATTTCTAATGTGCATTTGCATCATATAGGATATTTTTGTATTATGCATGTTGAAACTGTACAATACTTCCACTTTCTTCCATGAGCCACCCATTTTCATCCACCTGTTGCTCGGATTGGTAGGCCACCGTGAATTTCTCCTCACTAATGAATATCAGGAGAACTGCTTCCATGTAGATGGTAGTTAGGGCGAGCAACGTAGTATAGGCGATCACAAGATGCACCAATGCTGAAACGACAAATTTTATTATGTTAACTGCCTTATGTGATAGTGTTCATCGGTTTGGAGGTCAATTTCTTTTATTGATGATTACTGTCACCTTTAGGGTAATTATTGTTCTGTGGTTAGAGAAGGCTAGTTTGTGAATGTTCAGTGGGAGTCATATGGGATGTTTGGTTGGTGTGTTGTTTTTCAGTTGACATTTGCAATTCTATTCTAAGGATTAGTTGCTCGAGGGCAAGCAACGCTCAAGCTTAGGGGAGTTTGATGTGATGATTTTGAGTCGCATTTATAGACCTATTTTATATGTGGTTTATGCTTTAATTAGTCATTTCTATGGTTAATATTGCATAATTCATCCATTTTGGTCTTTGCCATCATTTTATGTCAATTCCCCTTAGTTTTATCATTTTGAGCATTAATTACCACATTATTATTATTTGTGTGGATTTATTTGATCTTGTCTTTGAATTTTAGGAAAAACAAGTATTTGCTTCCGTCGATACCATCGACAAGACCGCAGGTTGCCAGCCGAAAGGAGCAGCAAAGAGTCGATACCATCGACGCTGATGTCGATGGTATCGAGACACCTTCAGGTTGCTGGCGAAGAAGCAGTCGATAGTATCGACACCAAGTCGATACCATCGACACATGGAGGCTACAGCGTCACAAAACGACAAAACCGACGCCTAAAGGAAGTCGATGGTATTGAGATGATGAAGGGCGCGATAAAGGAAGGATTTGCAGCCAGCCGCTAATGTAGCGAGTCGATACCATCGACTCGCGTCGATGGTATCGACGCCGTCATATTTTGGCTTTTGCACAAGTGCCGAGGAGCGAGAAAAGAGAACGGAGGCCAGAAGCTCATACTTGTCGATCCGGACGTTGCCGAAGACGGATTTCACCACCGAGAGGCGGGAAAGCACGTGTTCTACGCAAAGGATCAATCAGTTCTTCTCCGTTCAGGGGTTTTCCCATTCAATTCACGTTTTTCATATGGTTTCCCCTATTTCTACCATGTACTTGTGTGAGATGAACATGCAGGGCTAATCCCCTCCATCTTTAGGACCGAGAATAGCCCGGTGATTCATTGTATGACAGTTTTATATTAGTAATTCATATTTTCTCTCTTAAATCCATGGTATAGTTTCGTTTTCTCCATATATTGTTATGCTTGATCACCATGATAATAACCTAATGCCCTTAATCACTTCTACAGAAGGATTAACGGTTGAAAAGAGACGAAACCTACATTAATCGATAAATCCCTTGACAAAGGTGGTGTAAAATTAATGGTGGAGACTGAGAGACCGTTCGTAATGCACTTAGTTTAGGGGATAGATTACTATGACGGTGGAATCGACCTAAACCTAAGTAGTGAATTACACCACGACAGTGGGTAATTCTGTTTTCAGGCCACTACCCGGATAGAGAGAGAAGATTGAGGAATTATATGAAATCTAATACAATGATAACCCATGGTGAAACCACAATCCTAAAGATACCTTTTTGAATTGATTAAATTAACCTTTAATCGATTGTTTTCTTTGTTTTATTTTTATTTTCTTTTAATTTTTACAACAAAACCCAATTTGTTATTCGGCTTAGCTGATCGCAAATAGTTAGTAGGAGTCTCTGACAATTTCGAGTATCCCTGTGTTCGACTCGGGCCTCACAAGGCCTGTACTACTCGACGCGTACACTTGCGTTTTTAGCGCGTAGTAAAATACACGTCACTTCCTTTTAGGGACATGCTCTACAAACTACCACATTTACACTAAATGGAGTGCCATCTAAATCGGTTTAAAAGACACCATATGAGATATGGCATTGGAAACATCATGATATGTCTTTCAAGAAGATTTAAGGGTGTGAAGATTATGTAAGAAAATAGTTTTCCAAAAACCTTGGACCCAAATCAAACAAAATGTTATTTTGTAGGATATCCCAAGGAAACCAAGGGATACTACTTTTACATTCCACCTTATAACAAAGTGTTTGTTTCTAGGACACCATATTCCTAGAAAAGGAATTTATTACCAAAGGAATTAATGGGAGGAAAGTAGAACTCAAAGAGGTTCCAAACCAACAAGAAAACATTCAACCTATACATATACAAAAGGAATAAGGAGAATCATAAACTGTTGTGGAATCTCAAGTTCCTCATGTAATATAAGAACCTCGTAGATCTAGTAGAACACACTGTGAGTCTAAAATATTTGGATATCTTGTGACTTAAGAACAAGGGTGAGTTGGTCATAGATGATGAGCTAACAACCTATGTAGAAGCAATTGAGGGACCAGAGTCTTAGAAATGACTGAAGGCCATGAGATCTAAGATGGAATCTATGTATACCAACAAATTATGGACCTTTGTGGTTCCACCTGAAGGGGTAAAACCCATAGGAAGCAAGTGGGGTCTTAAAAAAGAATACCAACATGGGTAATGTAGAAACCTATAAAGGCGATTGGTTGCAAAGGGTTTCAGACAAGTTCAAGGTGTTGACTATGATGAAATCTTTTCACCAGTAGCCATGTTTAAATCTATCAGGGTCATGCTTTCCATTGTAGGTTATTATGACTATGAGATTTGGCAAATGGATGTTAAAACTGCCTTCCTTAATGGGAATCTTCTTGAGGATGTGTACATGACACAACCTAAGGGTTTTATAATTCCAAATAATGAAAATAAAGTATGAAAGCTACAAAGGCTAATCTATGGATCAAACCAAGCATCTTACAATTGGAATATTTGAATTGATGAGACAGTCAAAGAGTTTGGCTTTAGTAAAAATGAAAATAAACCCTATTCTTACAAGAAGGTTAGTGGGAGCATGATTGTATTCCTAACATTATATGTAGATGACATATTTTTGACAAGGAATGACATCCCTACCCTACAAATGGTAAAGAACTGGATAAGAAGTACTGTCTCCATGAAGGATTTAGGAAAAGCATACTATATATTAGGAATTAAGATCTACAAAGATAGAGCTTGAAAGCTTCTTGGCCTAAGCCAAAGTACATACAATTACAAGGTGTTGAAGTGGTTTAGTATGCAGGACTAAAAGAGAGGAAATTTGTCCATGTCCCATGGAATTAGTGTCTCTAGAGCCAAGTGTCCCGGTTCTTGTGAAGAACATGAAAGCATGAGTAAGATCACATATGCATCCACTATTGGATCTATCATGTATGCAATGTTATGCACTCATCCTAGTATCTCTTATGCTTTGAGCATGATGAGCATATATCAGTCATATCTCAATGAAAGTAATTGGATTGTTGTAAAAAATATCATTAAGTACTTGAGAACAACTAAGTATCAATTCCTTGTTTATGGCGGTGAGGAAGAGTTGGGTGTAAAGGGATACATCAACACCAGCTTCCAAACTAACAAACATGATTATCGGTCGCAATATGGATTTGTGTTTTACCTTAATAATAGAGAAATGAGTTGGGAAAAGTTCCAAACAAGAGACATTTTTTATTCTACAATAGAAGCCAAGTACGTTGTTACTCAATGACATATGTATTCAGGTTGAGGACCTAAACAATGAGATCATATGTGTGATAAGAGTACATACATTATTTTTATCTCCCTAGATAGATATTATTTTGGAAGAAAAATAGATGAAATAATACATAAGACTAGAATGTGTGTTGACTGATGATAGAGTCTCATTAGTCATGATATTAGATATCAAGTCAAACACATAAGTACTTGTTAGATAACAGTGTACCGAACAGACCCACCTTGAGAGTGAAACATTTAATCATTGAATGGTATTCAAAATATTCTCTCAAAATGATTGTGTTGATTGTGGTTCTTAGACCTGAAGTCATTAAACTCATCACATATAGTTCAGTGAACTTTGTCAGGATCCAACATGACCTTGCATAAAGGTTGCCATGAAGGTGGTGCTCGGATACATTGTGACACATGGGATTGACTTAAAGTGATGTAGAGAGGTTTATCCCTCCTTTTGGAGTTAATATCCTAGCTACTTGATAAGGGAGAATGAGAAATGCACGACCATGCTAATGTGAGTCAATATGTGATATGTGAGCTCACATGCATTTCAACAGTCTACTCTAGTTCAAGAAATATAGATTAAGTACTAAGAGGATGACGATTCTATGCCTCATATTCGATCTAGATCTGTGAGACAAAATGAACTATATGATCATGATAACAGTAATCACAGATGTAGGTTGAAGTTGTTCTCCAACTTTCCAATTACTTAGGTAGCAATGATGTGTTGCTACATACCACTTATTGCTTGTGATCTCATAAGTTTGTTTATGGATATTCACTGCCAATGCAATTTGGGACCTATAGGGTCACACACATAGGATGCACTTGGAACAGGAGTATACTCATGGATAAGATTTAACTTAGTTACTAAAAGTGTTTATGTAATCAACTTAAACAACATTGATTGTCATTTGACAGACTGAGTTGATCGACTGGAGTGTCAAGTTGACCAACTGTACAACTTTTGAAACCAACTAGGTCAAACAAAGATGTGAAACAACCAGTTTGACTGGGTCAAGCGATTAATGATATGCATAATAATGTGATTTAATTATCACATTAAAAGACAATGTTGTTGTGCCAATGACCACAAGTCAATCAACCAATTGGATAGCCCAGTTGACCGACTGGTCACACGCAATAGCTGTCAAACCATGAGATTTGGCCTTTTATATCCCCTGAGTTTTGGAAACCCTAGACCATCCACTCATATATAAGGAGGGGGTGGCCATGGCTCTCAACACACTTCTTCTCACAGTTGTGGTAACATAAGAGTCGAAGTAGTCTTACCTAAGAAAGGTAGAGATAGCAAGGGGAAAGGAAGTCAACACTAACACATTGACAAATGTAAGGACAACTCCTTCTGGTTGGCTTTGGAAGTGCGATTAGAGTTTCCAATGGTCCATGTAGACTACATAGAGGTGTGAACTTGTTTCCACTCTATGAGGACAACATTGATACTATCTGTGGGTGTACACCAGGAGGCCGTTGTCCACGGTCATCCAAGTTATACTTGTGAAGGAAGCACATCACCGTGCAAGGATAGTCGTTGTCCTTACTCTATGACAAGGTACATATTGCACCCTCTTTCCAGATACTTCATTATTGACATGATCTATTAGTTAGAAATTTGGATAAAAATATTTGTTTATGGTGTCTACTTTGTCTCCATATTTCCCAACATTAGCTCCCTAAAAAATTCACAAAACTCACATCTAAATAACCTTTTTTATCCTTTTTATCTTGATTTTCTTTGTTTGGGCAGATCCAACCCTTAATGAGAAGCAAACTTAGCCATCCTGGGTGGGGGACCTGAACATGGTCGTCCCCTACCTCAAGCATCTAGGGTTTTGCTCGCTTCCTGGGTAGGGATACCCATATCTCCCTCTTTTCTTGCCCATTTTGCTAGAAATTGGTCCCATTCTCTACATCTTTGGATTACTCCTCTTTTGCATGTATTTTACTCTCTAAACTAGCCCCGTTTTGGGAAGTGTCGAAGATCTCTGGGGTGGCGGCCACCATGGATTTTAGCTCCATGGTGTGCCCTAATTGTTGACCTTCACTCCTATGTAAACTTCCCTTTGAGCCCATTTTTGCCCCACAAATCCAACCGTACCTTCAGATCATGCCCAACCACCCGGTGCTCTCATCCCCAAATCTACCATTCATGGTAGCCATAGAATCACTATAGCAGCTCCATATTCACAAGTTTTTTTTCTCCTCGGGTTGGTCTTCTCTCTCTTTCTCTCTCTAGAAACTTGTTTTGACAATAACTCTTGATTCCATGAAAAAATGCATGAAATTGTAGTCTATTTTGATCTAGAGAACGAGACAGACACAATGGAACTATTTTCAACATATGATTCTTGATCCTTTTCCAATATATATTTATCTAATGATCTTTTGATGGTGACTTGCAAAGTAAAAGTCGTAATCTTATTTATTCTTGACCATATTATCATGGAACCTTGTGGAATCAATACCACATCTATTGCTAGAATTGTAATATTGAACTTTGGGAATACAAATTTGATATTTGGTTAAGGGTCTTTTCTTATTCTAATGACTCAATGAAATCATTTCCCCATATGTTGATACTTCATCATTGCTAGTAACTTATGGAATCACGCTTCCTATTGAGGGTGAATGATTTTCATATGGTCATGTAGAACAAGTACCCTATATATCTGTCTGGGAACCAAAGTTCTCGAGCAACAAATACTTCTAAAATATACCCATATTTGACTTGGTCTTGACCCTACTCCCTTATCTCTTGGAACTTGTAAATCAAGATCTTATTTTGAAAGGTATGTGTACTACATCCTCTAAACCATGATTGATATGATCTAATGTATGTGTACATAAGTATGACTAAAACACTTGGATATATTACATGCATGAGATACCACACTCTCTACACACTACAGTTTTGAATTTCTATATGCAAATCATTTTTTTGTGGCATGGTACCACCCCTGAGTGTAGGCCACAATTGTGCCCCCTTATAGTGTAACCCCCCTCAACTACCCACACATCGGGTTGAGACTTTAATCTCATATCGTTCATAATTTTATTTGATAATTGGGATAGTAATATACTCCCCTCATTTCTTGTTTAAGCCTTTCTCATTATCATCTTTTTTTGGTGAACCCAGCGTGTTGCTTCCTTTTCTTGTTTATTCCTTTCTCATTATTGCTTCCCCTCACAATTTTTTTATTCCTTTCTCATTATCATCATTAGGGGTTAAGTGGTGATCTTGCCTTTCCCTTAGGGTTAAGTTGAACTTTAGCCTTTCCCTTAGGGTTAAATGGTACCTTGTTAGTTTTTTCACCCACTCTCTTATATGTGAGGTGATTGACTCTTGTAAGGAGTATATTTTGAACTATTTTACACACTTGAAAGTTTATCTCATTGTTAATATTTGCTTCTTATCAACATGCCAAGTGGTTATTTTCTTTCAGATATACATATGTTGCTTATTGTTTTTCATAACCGTACTCAATATTTTGCATTGGCAATGGGTCATACTCTTTGATTTAGGCAAAAAATGAAGATTTTGTTCATGCACATTTATCTGCTAAACTCACCTAGAAAAATTGAAGCTACACCAATAAATCTGCAAACTTGGGAGCATAGTTGTAACAAGTTTTTGTTGTAGTTGGTTTCTCTCTCCTTTTATGTTTCATCTTGTTTCCCACAGGCCATGTAAAAACTTTTGAGTTTAAATTTTAATAGTAAGAGATTTTATTTTTATCTTAATGCATATGGTTGTGTGAGATTAATTGGTCCAAACAGGGACAAGTACTTTAACCCCTCTACCACTGTCTAGGCAGTGGTATTGGGGTAAGAATGGTTTTGTGACATTTGGTATCAGAGCATACATGTTTCCATATAAATGAATTTAAATGACTTCTCTAATCTCTTGAACCAAGGAAACCCTAAAATCCTTAAAGGTGTAACTATAGTGTCTAGGATTGGGATTTTGGAGAATAATCACCTCCTATCCATCTCAAAATGATGATTGAGGTTCCCAACTCTACCTGGGCAAAGTTAATCCAGAAGGAATTTTCTTTAACCCTGGAGAGTCATCTTGTTTCCCATCTTTTCTTTAAGGACTACCCCTAACCACCTATTAGAAAGTAGTATGATGACTTCTCATCTTCTCAAATCTGATAGAGTGCCTTGACTCGATATGTACTCTCCCTTTTTTGGGTACTGTGAGGTAAATAAAAAGAAAATTGGAACTTATGGGAAAATATCGTGCCGTGATCTGATATTGAATTAAAATTCCTAATTTATATATGAAAGTACTATTGTAAGTGACATACTCATGTTTAAAGTTTATGAAAACTTGATATTGCCAAATCTGATATAAGTTCTCCCTATGATTGAGTTGCACTTATGATATGGTGAAATACAATGGAACTCATGTTTTGCACCTCATGGTTGATGAGGTCCCTATTGGTTGAACCTATGTTAATTGCCCCTATTTCTGATTAAAACTCAAACATGATTAAGCAAATATTTTTTCTATTGATATGTATCATACCCCATACCCTGATATGACTATGTATTTAGACCCCTAGCTTATGATGTGAAGAATTTTTACAAGAGGCAACTTCCCTATTGACTATTATACCTTTTTATGTGACTCAATTTTGAACAATATGAATCATAAGAAGTCTTGACCGCACGCTATGATGCTCAAATTCTTGAATTACCAATTTGACTTCTCAATTTCCCAAAGGCATTCCCTTGGTCTATGAAAGGAAGGGAGCCATATTATAATCCCAAGTATGCAAAATCTTGAGATATGGTTTCCCTATTATGACCTTGATTTTTGATGTCATGACCTTATGAAGTAAAAATTTGATAATTGATATTTCCCCTATTTTGAAATGATCAATGTTTAATGACTATGAGTACTAATGTGCTAGATTAGGGTGGTAGCTGACATATGACTCCCCTAAACTTGGTCACATCCCTATTTATGATGTCATCTTGTTGATTATTTAGAGTCTGGAAAGGTCTCCACTTCCACTAGATTTTGATTCCTTGACCTAGGTTTCTAATAGGTCATGTCTATGACAATATTGATACTCAATCTTTAACTCAATTTAAATACAATGTTGACTATATCTTGTGGCTAAATTCCTTGAAAGATCTAGATCTAGATGATTCATCAAACCTTGATACCATGGTCAAAAAAATTGGTGATTGATATCACAAAATGTTGCTTGATTGTTTCTGTATTGTTGAATATAGATGAATGATCTCCCCTAAGGTCTAAATAGGAACCTAGACCCTAGAATTGAAATGATTGGATGCATGATCTTGATGTCCAAACTTCAACTCTCGATATTGATGTATGAAATCTTGACTCACGACTATGGATATTCATATTGATGTGACTCCAATAGTCACCCTACATGTAGACCACCCTTGATATATGACTAGTGACTTCCATATCCCCAAATATTAACATTTTTTAAAAGATGACTATGTGCATTCACTTGATTTATGATTTAGGGTGTAACTCTCATGTGGACTAGGGTGGGACCCTATGTTGATTTTGAGCATGAAACCAAAATATTTAAATGACATTTGTCTCTAATTATTGAAATACAAAATCTCTATCATGGATGAATAAACCCACCGGGACGTAGAATCTAGGACCCTGAAATGTTGGGAATATTGCACTACTGACCGAAAAGATCTATTCATTTGACCTAAAATATGATCATCCAAGCTTTCAACCTTTACCCAAAAACTTATATCTTGAGATGTGGACTCAACGATGATTTTGAGGATGATATTTTCTATTATATTGTTAGTTTCCTAAAAATGACGTATGTTTGATCATCGTCAACCTTGATTATCCTTGACTATGAAAGGACATCGTTGTCCCGTAATTTTGATAGATTATTGCTTTATGATGAATGATCATGCCTATGGTCTAAAATAGGAAATAACACCCTACTTTATATGAATAGACAAAAAAACATTTGGTATTTGAATATCGACTCTTCAATCACAATATTGTTAAATTATGACCCGATTTGATCAATGACATATAATCTCGACTCTTGAACCCGATCTTCACTCGATATCGAGACATGAATTGGAATTGGACTCGAACAATGAACTATGATCTTTTGATCTCTAATTGATCAAAACAAGTTTATAAGTGACTTTTGATTACAACATGGCTATAATTTTGAAGATATAATATGGATTTGATGGTCCTAATGTTTGAGGATGTTTTTGAATTTTTGGGACAAAATTTCCTTTCAGGGGGGATGTGATAAAGTGGATTTTTCACTCTTTGATTTCTAAATCTATTTGTATATTTTTGTACTCAATAACCTCACTTTATCATAAAATATCTATATAACACTTATTTTGGATGAATAGGACATTGGTGACACTTAATTGAAGAATTTGATACCATTGGATACCTTGAATACATGAATTTCTACTTATATTAGACTTAATAATCTTTAATTTCATTCAAGCATCTATATTTTTCCTTCATATCCCAATTTTTTTAACATTCTATACTATATTGTAAGACTCATGTCTAAATTTCAGCCCAAATAGAGCTTCCTAGCTCCCTCAAATATTTTGTGAAATTCACATCTAAATAACCTTTTTAGCCTTTTTCCCTTGATTTTCCTTGTTTTGGCCAATCTAGCCCTTAATGGGTCATGGACCCAAAAGGCCCATGTTGGGGACCCAAATAGGGTCGTTCCCTACCTCGAGCGGCTAGGGTTTCACCTTCTTCCTAGGTAGGGGTACCCATATCTCCCTCTTTTCTTACCGATTTTGCTTGAAATTGGTCCCATTCTCTTCGTCTTTGGATTCCACCCCTTGTGCATGTATTGTACTCTCCAAACCCATCCCCATTTCAAGATGTTTTGAATACCTCTTGGGCAGAGGTCACCATGTAGTTTTATCTCCATGGTGTGCCCTAAATGTTGACCCTCAGTCCTATATAAACATCCCTTTGAGTTCTTTTTCACCCCACAAATCTAACCCTACCCTCGGATCGTACCCTAGGTCCCCGATGTTTTCTACCCCAAACCCACTGCCCATGTTAGCCAGGGAATCACTATAGTAGCTCCATCTTTGCAAACTTTCTCTCTCTATAATTTTTTTTTACCATAACTATTGATTCCATGATTGAAAATTCATGAAATTGTAGTTTGTTTTGATTGTGAGAATGATTCAGAAACAATGGAACTATTTTGAACATTTTATTCCTTATCCTTTCCCACAATTTATATATATATATATAATGATCTTTTGATGGTGACTTTTAAAGTAAAAGTAGTAGCTTTATCTAATCTTGACCATATTATCATGGAACCCAGTGGAATAAGTATCAAATCTATTGCTAGAATTGTAATATAAAACTTTGGGAATATGGGTTTGATACTATTTTAAGGGCCTTTTGTCGTTCTAATGGCTCAATGAACTCATTAGCCCATATGTTAATATTCCTCATTGTTATTAACTTGTGAAATCATGATTCTTGCTGAGTGTGAATGATTCTCATATGGCCTTGTGGAACAAGTTCCCTATATATCTTTTTGGAAACCATAGTTCTCAAACATCAAATCCTGAACAAAAGCTACTCATTTTTTGCTAGTTCATGTCCCTACTCATTGATCTTTTGGAACTTGTGAATTTAGATCTTATTTTGAAAAGTATGTGTACTACATCCTCTTAACCATGATTGATGTGATGTAATGTATGTATGTAATGAACCAGGACCTAGAATTCTACCCTATTTCATGATTAGAAATCTAGTGAGATCAGTTTGCCTAGACTTGACCAAACAAGGATAAAAATTAAAACACATTTATATAATACATTAATTATGTGTCAAAATGTAAATAGATTCATATATTCACATGATGGTAAAATAAGAGGAATTAATGTATTAAATATGTTAATTGAGTAAAAAGTGGATTTTTAAGCATAATAATAATATATAACTCTTTTTGTAATAGTGTGACATTAATAAGACTTAATTAAGTGTTGATATGGTATTTTGATAAATACAATGATAATGTGTCAAAGTTCCTAACAATGCCATAACTCAAAAAGAAGTCTCAAAGTAAAAATGTAAGACTGAAATGTGTTCTTTGGGTCCCAATTACCTTGGGAGCCAACCTTCACATTATTTGCATAATAATAACTATATTAATTCTATTTGGAAAAGAAAACAAGATAAGAGTCAAAAGTATTAAATAAATTACTAAAAGTCTCCAAAAGTGGAATTAAACCTCATATTCAAAATCTACATACCTAAATTAGATTATGTGTGAATTTTCATCTTATTAAAAAAAACTTGCCTATCCTAGTAAAGTTCAGGAGAGAGAATGTACATTTAAGCCCAAAATATTAAATAATTCGTTAAATAACCCCAAAAGGTAAAATTAATTGTAAAATCATATTTTACATGTTTTAGTTTGCTTATGGTCCAAGTTTCACATCTTTCAGGAGTATCTGGATGCCTCAAATTAATTAAGTAAAGAGAATATATGAGATAATCTAAAAGAATTAAATAAATTACTAAAAGTCCCCAAATGCAAAAAATAATTCTAAAAGTGGATCTACATGACTTAATTAGTGTAGGTGCAAAATTTCATATTAACTGGTCTCTGTTTGGACCCACAATATGAGTGGCTAAGAAAAGAAAATAATATAATTAACACTTTGTTCTAATTCAATTTGGATTTTTGATTTAATGCATCACGCTATAATTCTTATCTTTAGTCAATTGCATGCCTCTCCCAAACCATCAAATCTCAATATGACGATCAGGAGATCATCTCCTAGCTCCAGGACAAATAGGAAAATAGTGTGTGAAATTGACTCTATAAATCGAGAATATCTCTCTCATCTTTTGATCTTTGGGCTAGATTCTTTCTCCACTATTTTCCTAATCTATTTATACATAAAATGGTACCTTGTTTTCTATCGGTGCGAAACCAAGAAACACCCAATTCCTTCTTCGAGCTTCTTGAAGCTTATATCCCCAGGAACTCTAGCACCAAAACACACCTATAAATAGCTATACCCTGACCTTCGTTGGTCATCGTCCAACTGTTCCCTTGTGCCAATTGAATCCCAGACTTCATCCTTCATTGTTGGAAACTTGTTTTCTATCTAGCTGTAGGATTGATCTCTAGCGACACCCTTCTACACCGTTTCCCAATACCAATAAAGGTATGATTGTTCGACCCCCGTTCTTCGATTTCATACGATCAGATCATCAAATTGTCACCTCAGTCAAAATTTCCCAATTTTCCTTGGTTGTGTTGCTCCTGGCATAGAAGCCATGTCATGCTAGGGAGGAAGGGGATGATCCCCTATGATTTATCATCTCTACTCCTCTGAGTGTCTTTTATTTTGATTTTCATGTGAAGTCTATTTTGTCTTTTTTGCAAATGTTTTGTTTCCTTGGATGAGCGCCATAGTGTTTGCTAATAGGCTGGGATGGTCGCCAACAATTGGCCCACCTCAGCTGGCCCAGACTCATTGATATGGAATTTCCCCACCCATGTGGATTAACCTAATTTCCTAATTTGATGGAACTTCTAAAATTCATAACTTAATCTCTGGTTATCCAAAAATGACAAAAATACTGATTACAATTCAAAAAAATATCCTATATCTTTTGGCATGGATGATGTCACCTGATTCACAAGTTGTAAAGTTTGGACTTTTTTAGGGTTTTCTTATTTCACCTATGATCTTAATAATAATTCATTATAATCAATAAAGATGGGGGGAGGGAGTGTTTCCTTGGCGCTTCCCTCCCCCTGGCTCCCACACAGCCACGACGATGTCCGTTTGAAGTTTGTTGCAGATCCCTGGAGTCAAGATGCAGGTGGGGCTTTCCTCTCAGCTGACCTGGAGGAAGGGGAGACATGTAGATTTGCAAGAAGCCAGGCGTGGATCTATGGAGCGGCCTTGTCGATTTGATCGACCTCCATTCAGTTCAAGAGTGACTGATGGAGATGAGCATCCCCTCCCAGATCTAGGGCTCCACGCTTGATTATCCATTTTCATAGGAGAAGCTAAGGGATCCTCCGCCCTTGCTTCTCAGGCACCCCCTTAAGCTCAGTCAATCAATCTTGTTTGGTTTATCTTCATTTGGTACTTCAATTATTGCATCCATTATTTTGATCATCAGATTCAATCTTATATCTATAGAATTCAAACTCTACTTGATACATACATACTCATTTGAAATTTTTAATTTGACAATCACCTTGCCAATATAGGTTTCCAAACCATTCATTCAATATTCTCTCCTAAGGGTATGGTGATACCTCAAACCCTCAGTTGTTCTAAAAGGATTTCAACTTAAGCATTTATTCCTCATATCATTTCCTTTTCTAGTATGACATGTGTCTGTCTCATCTCTCACACCCATAACAAGATGAAATAAGCATTTCATTTCAGTCCAAATACAAAGCTCATCCCATTCCAAGAGTAGAGATGGTGCAACACACATGACTCTAATCCATACATACTTTTCAATTCATGAAGCCAAAAGCTTTCCTCACTCTAGGGTTTGTGCAACTTAACTTCTTATATCTTTTTTTTTAAATATCTCATGTCTCATTAGCATTAGTCATTTACTCAAGGTCTCTAGGGTTACATGTACTTGTGGAGATATATCGTTCGTATGCATGTTGGGAGTGCCCCTCATTTACCCTTTGGCCTCATGAACTCATGGAAGTGGTCAATCTCTTGACCCATGGGTCCTCAGACAATGATTGTTCTTTCCTCCTGACCCTACGGTCTTAGGCAGTTAGGGACGATCACCTCCTAATCCCATCGGTAATATGTAATCTTAATCACCCCTTCTTGAACTTAGGATTGACTTACAGTTCAATTGAGATGTTATGACTTTATTTTATTTAATCATACATTTTTCTTGAGGTTTATCTAAAATATCCAAGCACAACATGTCTTATAATCCTCTCACCTAGATTCCTTCATCTCTTAGGGTACCCATAGTTCTCTATATGCCCCTTTATTGGGCCCAGGGTGGTCTACCCATCCGGGCCTGGTCCCTTTCTATCAGTCACTTCCATAGTGACTTTTCCTCACGCCCTTAGATATGGTTATACACGGATTCCAATAATCATACTCAAGTTGTGTGTTTTATGCTTCCTACACTTAATCTCTCAAGTTTTTAACTGAGTTCTTGAACTAATTTGTGGAGTCCCCTCCCTAGGGAAGGTCCTATCCAAGGACAAGACAACACAATCACTCATTAGAAACTAACAGAAATGATCTTGTAATAAGGCATATTTCCATCACATCGTCTATGCATTTTCTTCCCCGGAGTTATATCATTATATCCTGTGACCTATCACTCAAGGGTTGGATCACTATGGTACTTTATTGCCACAAATTGAAATAAGGTTGATGTATGGCATCTGTTGTGTTCAGGTCTTCATGAACACTATCCAATTTCAAGTTCCAAGTACATTACTTGATTCGATCCATAAAGTAATCCTAAATAGATAAAGTGTACTTGGAAGAAGGAAAATCTATTCACCACGTTTCCCCGAGTCAACTGCATCCATGTTCAATATTTCCATATCCGTTATTCCATCTTCACTTCCTCATGCTAAGTTATGTTCCTTAATAAATGTTCATCTTGAAGTTAGATAGTCACTTATACTTCATGCATGTGGCTAACCAACAACAAGTTGAAATCTTATTCACTATATCTCAGGGTTGGACCAGTTTCAAACATACCTATGAAAGCATGGTATTTCTAGACTAACCTATATGAGTGGCTCATCAAACATATATCATAGTCCAACTAGGGTTTCCCTTAACCCAATACTTGAGGGGGTACATGCTTAATTTCTATGAACTCACTCATCCTTGTAGGTATGATATGGACTTGATGCCACCACTTCCCCTCTTTGGTCTAGGATCCTCGCGTTTACCTCCTTAGCTTGGGTCATCCACACCGCATGACTTAGCCACTTGAGCATGTATCGAACCAATACTTGATATCTTCCTAGCTTTCTCTTTCAAGTAAATAGCCCTTAGGGCCCTACACAAGGAACTCCCAATCTGAATATGAGGCTTCACGACATATTACCATTCTGCACTTTTCCAGGATCACAGGACTCTCTTTCCCTTACCTAGATGGTAAGTACTCATATCATATATATGTCTGAAAATGAAGCCTCCTTCTTTGTCCCTAGGGTTTTGTCATTCTAAGGACATCTAAGATACATCAAGCCTCTCGAGATCCTACACAATAACTCAACTCATTCACTTAGGGCAGTCTAGGTTAAGACATATCACACACATATTCCTCATAATTCCTTGTGTCTGGGAGTCTAAGTTCTCAACCTTTTTCCTTTAAGGTCCCACCCTCTCAGGAGTTAACCCTATATCTGGTCCCAACACTAGGGGTCATCTATCTTATCTTATCTAGAGGAGCATACATCCACTCATATTATCAAAAATCAAGTTCTCAAATCTGACTGAGGTCATCATAAACCATATCACCTCATTACGTAACATGAAGCTCCTCATATTTTTTTTTTCACATATGCATGTCTCATAGTCCAATAGACATCACTCCTATGGCTTAGAACTCATCTTGTTTCCAGTCTTGATGTCACTCACCTCCACGTAGGTGCATGCCTATCTCCTACTCGCATCTGAGTGAGAACACACTCGTTAGGGTTCCTACCTGGAGGAGTTTAAACTTTTTGGTCACAACTAACCTTCCAATTTAGGGTGTTATCTCTCTCTTAGATATTTTCTCCTTTTTAGGGATGACCCGCCCTAGATCGGCTCACCAAAACCAAACATTGAAACCACTTATTGTCTATGTTTTACATGTATACTCAAGTCCTCCACGTATATCATACATGCCTAACCTACGTACTTGTATGCATGGACAAACTAAGGTATCTGACTTATTGGGTTCTCTCTTTCTCTGTATACTGCTTAAGGTTTTGGGTTGAGGTTTGGTTCTACAACCTGTACCTTAGGTTTTTGCGATTCTCTTGTCCTATGAAGGTTGTTTCCCAAACCGGCCCTAGTTCCATCTAGGGTTTACCTTTATAGAGGTGAAACCCATCAAAAATTTCCTCTTTATCATTATGTCCATTTTTATTTGGTAGAGGATGCCTTAATCCTTAACACTCTTATCTCCAAAACTCAGGAGGAGGTGGAGAGAGAGAGAACCTTAAGCACTTAAAGTTTGTTTAGTGAAAGAGGGCAAAGAATTGATGAAATTAGATAAGAAAACCTAGAGGTATCTTATTTCGAGTCAAATCCTCAGATTTTGGTCAGGCAATCACATGAATTTCGGGAGTCCTTATAAACTGACTAGCGGGGCAGAGGAAAATCTTGCCAGACCCCAAATCGTGATCCTTTCCAAGACACCTCCATCTTTAGAAAATTCTCTAATAACTCCCTTTGGGTTCTAAAGAATTTATAAAATTTAATAATTATTAGAGATTATATGGAAAACTAGGCTCTTCCCCGACAATCCCCAATTAAGGGCCAAGAAACTAGAGACGTTATCCCAAAACTGAGATCAAATGGTTTTGTACATAATAAAAAATAGTTAATAAATTTTAATAAACTAATTAAACTTGGTGCAAGATAAAAAAATCCTTTTCCAAAGTTTACAAAATATGGGCTCTAGATTTTACCGAGAAATAGACCATCTATCTATATCCTCTAGGTCTTACTTCATTTATTTTCTTTCAATTTCATCTTTCTTTGAATATCTGATTTCCATCTAGATTATCCTAAAAACACCGACAATCAAAATGTCAGTCAGTATGACAAGTCATACAAGTATGTAGGGGAAACAAAATTTCACAATAAATGCTAACAACATAATTCAACAATTAATGTTTAACAAACCAAATTTAACATTTTTACCATGAATACCCAATCTAGGTTTCTCCACTCTCTGTCATAACCCCTCAGGGCCTCATACTACAGTATTCACGGTCTTCTCCTATCAAGGTGGATGACTTCATCATGTCTTCCCCTATCCAGGAAGGTGACTTATCATGTACCCCCTATTCAAGCTGGTACCAAAATATGGCTTCCCCTATCTGGGCGGATGACCTTTCCATAGATCCACATGTGGCTAGATTTGGGCTAGTCATGTTCATATATAATGTGATAATCATAGTCACTCTAAAGTTTTCATGGAACGAAACAAACAAGAAATCGTATAATTTCAACCATGCAAGGGAAACCTCTGAGAAATCATGTGAAACTATAATGGATACTATTAGGCGTAACTACATACCTGACTCAAGAGAATTTGCAGTCTAATTAGGAATAAGTAGAATTAACCACACAATCATCCAAGCAAGTCAACCTAGAATTAATGCATACACCCATGTGTCGCTACATGACTCTAAATATTATCAAAGGTCTGAACTGATTCTCAAGTTAAGTTTTTAAGCCCATTTCCTTATGTCATTATCCATAATACTTTATTAGTCCATTTATTGCCCTTTTTCACTCCCTCAATCTACAAACCCTATTTTAGGCTTCATATACATGATTGTACTACAAAAAGGTGCTTTGTACACAAAAGTCCCTACCTTTATCATTTTTAGGTTAAATTAGGGTTAGAGAGATGGAAAGATAGATTTTTAGCACTTTTATGTTCTTTTAGGTTGACAAACCCTAATTCATCATTAATTGCACTTTTAAACTCAATGAAACCCTAATTATCCAAACTATGGGTCATTACTCTCAGATCGGATCTAAGTTATATGTTTTATTCAATTAGATTAATCTTTGATAAATAATATCAACTAAGTTCATTATATTCATCAATAATCATAAATTAGGATTTTGACCCATTTAAAGCATTTAAGACACCAATTTTAGATACTTTTAGAACTAGAGGCAAAACTAGACTCTGATTATATTTTTATGAAATCCTTATATTCTCCTGATCAATTTTCACATATAATATGTCTTGATCGGAGATACTAATAATTAATTACATTTTACACAAGATTTCAGGATTAGGATTAATCACTAAGCGCCAGGTAGGCAACAAACTCCTTTTTATCTATATTCACAAATCAAGTTAAGTTTATAATGAAAAGGCATATTTTCCCATGCTGTGTTGGCTCAATCCACCACACGCCTAAGGGCATACTGGTCCAATGGCCTTGAGCCATCACCAACCTTGTGATGGTACCGGCTGCCGCCCTACACGAGGGTAGAACATGCTATCCTTGCGGACTCCTAGGCTACAATGCCTCATCATCGACTGGGCAGGCTCTGTCGGTTCTCACCAGACTTGGCGGGACACCCAGTGCGGTAGAGCAGGCCAGCCATGGAGGATAAAAGGGTCCTATGAAGTAGGTGATGCAGAAAATTATTGAGCAGATTGGTGATAGTTGAAGCCTCACCTGGCACTGTCCACATAACCTGGAGTAATACAAACTTTCCAGATCTATTCGTGCTCTCTGGGATACCTTAATGGACCCTGCAACTTCCTTCTTTATCATGGGGAAGATGGATCTGAGGTGAAGGACCTCAATTGTTTCCAGGGTGTCGGTCTCGGTCATGATCTCCGTCCATGTCTTGGTTACATCGGGTGAAAGGAGGATAAGCATGTAGAGGCTAGGGACAAGACTTCCTTATACTATAGAGCCTAGATGATTTGTCTGCCTTTTCTGAAGGGGTCCTTATATAGCTTCCAGTAGGGTTCTTGGAGCCACGATCAACAAGGAAAACAAAGAGGGAAAGAGAGACACAACCATCTATGTTTCATTTCACAGTCTCCTAAGATGGAAAGACATATCCTCACATTAATCTACCAACATCCCCCACATAATCTTTATACTCATATATTCTTTACGTAAATGTATTAAGAATTACTCACTCCTTACCATTTTAGGATTGGTCAACTCCTTCAACATGAAGGTTCATGAAGCAAGCAAAAACTATTAAGGAAGGTGCTTTTGACACACATTAGGGGATAGTTCATCAACTTGCAATCTAAATTATTTTCCTTTTCTCTTTATTTAATGTACCCCTTAACTTATCTCCCTTTATTTCATGGATATTAGTCTTCATCCAAATCGTGGGGTATATTGGGGTGTTTCATTTAAGCATTTAAAGCGGTTATCATTATTCCATGAAACATCCCTTCCTTCTTTCCTATACTCTTTATTTAAATTTTTTTTTATTAGAAACCATGTGCAAAAAAACTAAAAAATTGTGGCCACCTATGCCATTTTCTAGATAATTCCATATTTTTCTTAAATAAAGCATAATTTTTTATTTTCTTCTTTCCTTTTCCCTTGTTATGAATTTTTCTTTTGTCCTTTATCCTTTTACACTTCCATTGGCTCATTAAAATAGGGAAAAGCATGAAATTCATTATTCAAGATAATTTTGTAAAGAACCCCAAGTTGTGAAACAATGCACACAAATTTTCAAGCAAACTCCCTTTTATTAAATAATTGCATAATAGTACAACCAAAATTGAGGTTATAACATCTGGTCTCCTCTCATGTATTTCAGATGTGTGACGCGAGCCGAGCACCACGGTGGTTTCATCCATTGATCTTGCCAAAGACATGCTACATGGGATAAAAAGGGGCCTGGAAGGAGCGGGGGTGTTGTCCAGGTCAATATGGACCCCTCAAGATTGGAGGTGAGCTCGGATCAACTCAGGAGGGGTTGGTGAGAAAATGCCCTAACTAGGTCTTACAATGGTGCCATGAGTGGCTAAAGGAGAAGGAAAGGGTAGGGTGTTGCTATGTGATAAAGAAGGGTAAAAAAGTCATAGAAATGAGGGTAGGAGTCCAAATGGGAGTTTTAGCTAGTTGAATGCTCCAAATTAGGTGAGAAATACACGGATTGGAGGTTGTAGAAGTCACTGCTACAATAGCAGGTATCCTTTAGGACCAAGGATCATGATGTCTTAGAAGTTGTCATATTGTGTATTTAGATATAACAAACATCACTAGGGCACATTAGGATCCCCCACCCCCCGGGGGAGTGGTGGCTGCTGGGCCGCACCCCAACTTGGGTCAAAAAAGGTTCAAATCTGATTTAGAAAAAGTTAAAATGGTACAACTTTCAACTAGCATATATTTTTATTCAAAGGTTCAATTGAAGTGATTCTTGCACCAATGGATTCAGAATTTAAATCTCTACAACATGAAATTCATTAGAGATTAAGCTAACTATACAAATGAGCTTCAATTTATCCTAAAATATGGTGATATGTTAATGAATTATACAAGGATCAAAAAGTAAATTAGTATCACATTTAGTAAAATTGAGCATTGATGTGACTAAAATTAAGTATCACCATACTCCATATATGAAATTGATACCAAAAGGTGTATTACAAGTCATAATATAGAGAGAAAGAACACATGAGAGGAGTGAGAAAATTTAGGTTGTCATAGTAGGGTAGTGTAAAGATGTATCCTTTACCCTTACCCACGTCAAAGTTGTGGGTAAAGGGTAAGGTAATTATCCTTTATTTGAAAACCTTTACCCTACCCTTACCCACCCACATTTATCTACATGAATGGGTATGTTAATGGGTGAAAAAAAAGCAACATGAAGATATAAATTGCAATATATTCAACAATATTTATGTAATATACCCAAAATCAAATACAAGATACTCCTAAAAGTAATTTTAGATAGTAGTAATGATGTTAAACATAAAAAATACTAATCATCAATCCAACATTTATGTTACAAACAAACAAGGTCTAACCCTTTTAGTATATTATTTCTTATTAGGGAATTATTTCTATCACATGCCACCAGCTGTTTTATAAAGATTTTGGAATCAAATAGTAGGATAACTAAGGAAGTAGTGACGAAGCTTGTTGGGGATTTTATCGATGTTGACAGTTTTATTATAATCTCAAACTAATATATATATATATATATATATATATATATATATATATATATATATATATATATATATATATATATATATATATATATATATATATAGTAACTGTATATTAATGGGTAAATAAGTAAAAGGGGTAGAGTAAATATTTTTCCTTTACCCTATCCTCTTTATATATGGCTAAAGAATATACAGGACAAACATGTTGTAGGTTAAAATATGTTTATCCTTAGCCTTCTCTATAGACTATAAGTGGTGGATAAATAGAAATATCCTACCCCTTTACAACCCTAGTTCAAATTGCAATATGTCTAAGCGAACTAGTAGTACCACTCAATCAATATTTTGGCCCATGTGTGGTTCGGGACTAGGTTAAGATTAAGTGTTGTCTTTTTGTGCCACCTAGAAGTAATCCAGTTTGGATTAGGTTGGTTTGGTGTTTGATTGGCAATGGGATAACAACCTCTATTTTGGGTTCTGTAACTCCAAAACTTGGACCAAGTCTGACCCGATGTAAGTGGGATTTGTAATCCGAGTCTGGTTTATCTGTGGCCCATTCTATGGACTCTCTCGTATCCACTCTCTCTCTTACCAAAACCCCACCCCCTATCTTCTTTCACTCCTGACCATAGGTTGTGTCAGCAATCCCTGCCCAAGGAAGACGATAGCCAATTGCAATGAGTGGATGACTAGTTGTGAAAGCAGCTATGCCGCTAGCTACGCAAGCAAAAATCAGCCTGTGTGCTCTGTCTTGATGGCAAGACAGAAGCCCTAGCAATGTTGTCCTATAACATTGACTCTATGAGCGGCACCTGCATCACGAGTGGAATAGCTCCTCCTAGGGACCATATGGAAAGGTGATCTCTTTTGTCCATCAGTCTTATCTCCTTCTTTGTCGCCCTCATCCTTTTGACCATACTTGGCCATCTTGTCATGTAAAACGAGATAGATAAATCCTAGATTCCGCATAGGGCTCTCTGCCTGCTATAAATTTTTGGGTAATATTAGTGGAACTGATTTCCCTACAATTGTACATTATTCTCCACCTCCTCGTAGACGTCGTGGCTATAGATTCTTCCTCAGAAAGCTCCTCATTCTTCTTATGTAAGCCACCTATGTTCACTATCTTCATTTTTCTTGCATTTGTGCTTCAGATCATAATTCATTCTAATGCTTCTATGTTTTTTGTAGTTGTTCTTCATCAGTACTAGATGTATCCTCATAGTTCTGTATGTGGCTCTCCACCACCAAATATTCCCTCCTTTCATTTAGCCCAAATTTCTTTTCCATGAAATGTGTATAATACTGTTGTAATGTATTGTGATGTATCTGTAGTAGTATGGCATACACTATTGTGTGAAATGTATGTGAATAACATTCATGTAGTTATTCCATGGAATGTGTGAGTAATCTTTGTTGTTGTTGACATGGTAACTGATCCAAATAACTGATTCTAGTCCGTCCATTGATGTTGCCACATCAAGACAGATCAAGTTAACTTCATATCTTGTTTGGAAGAAAAAATATGTCACGGTTTTTGTGCTTCTTGTTATTATTTAATTAGACCAATGTGGGTTGTCCATGTCCCATAGTTGCAAGCATAAAAGATTTATTGTGGTGTCAATGGTTGATGTACATTAGATTTCTTGTTTATGGGAGGTCATTTGTTTATTGAATAACAAGTTTAATCTAATTAAGTCATGGCATTGCGTGTTCAGTACCAATACTAGGTTATCATAATTTTTACATGAATCCATGAAGAAACCTTCTTTCAAGTTTATAGGTAGATGGATTTGTAGGAATTTGTTTAATAGTTTATGGAAATTCATGAAGAAGCCTTCTTTCCATTCAATTTGCATCCTAAAAGCAAACTAAAGGCTTAATAGTTGAGCATAAGGTGTGCAACCTTGGAAAATGCATTTTTAGTTGTTACAATAATGGTAAAATTGTAGAATGTATTTAGATTCTCAAATGTGATAGTGTCTATTAACAACATTTTAATATGAAAATATCAACTTGCATTGTTAAACAATAAATAATATATAATACAATTGAACAATCATGATGATTAAAGTAATACCATAGAGACCATATTTTGCTTTAGATGGCCTTATTTTGGAATCATGGGAATGTACGGCTTACACCATGCAAAATCCCTAAAAAATTATATGAGTATACCATTAACATGGCTTTTTAGAATCCAGAGCTAAAGACAAAGTACAAATGTAGTTCCAATGTAACCAGGGTAGTAGTACTAAAGTGGTGAAACTAGATTCAGATCAAGCATGGTGTAGTGAGCATAGAAAGTGTAGAATTTACTAACATGTATATGTTTTTGTGCCTTCTTGTATTTTATGAAGCAATTAAAAGTTAGGTGGGAAAGAAGTTTGAGAACTATGAAATCCATATGGAGAGTATTTTCTCTTTATTGGAGTAGTTGGAAGCCAAAATATCTTGGATCCATAATTTGAGGTTCATCATTTGAAGTATCATCCTCGTGCTTGAACCGATTGCCAATATACTCTTTGTGTGAGTAAAGAATAGAGAATATCATCCAATTTCCCAACATTATTTTAGTCTTTTCATTAAAAGAGCACCCTATGAATGCTTCAACCTTATCAATACATGCATCAATGTTATCACAATGAAATGAGTTGACCAGCTAGAAGAAAGCATCTGAGTATATATTCCAACCATGTCCCACCCATGTTTAACTATAAATTTATAATATTAGAGTAAGTATGTGTACAATTTACTTACAATGGTGGGTTCATATTACATGTTTATCAACATACAATATAAGTATAATGAAATAGATAACCCAACAAACCATGATCTAGTTAAGTGCATACAGTGGCTTATAGCACTGGAACAAGCACGATTTACATATTTAGCTTCATACAAAATCACTAGAAAATCCTCTTCTAGGTAAAATATTACCTACCTTGTGTTTTAATAGATGATACTGAGGAGTGTTATTGTTTATCATATTAAGTGCTACTTGTATATTCTTTTTTTTACAATAGGGATTTTTGTGACCCATCATTCAGACCTTCAACACATGAACCCATACATTTGGAGGCCTTGAATAAGGAAATCAACTAGACAATTACATAGAAACATACTTGCACCTATACAATTGATTGACCATATGTTTTTTCTGGAAATTAGTCATTGTTACCAACTCTTTCAAAATTTATGCAATGTACACACTAACTCAGTTGACTAGGACAAAAAACCCATGCAACAAAAAATGAGTAAGGAAGAAACATGAGAAACACTAATAGCATGAGTTATTGCCTAATTCTCTACCAATGTTGCTATTAATAGGTCTAATTCTTGTTTCAATGTGAAAGAACCACTTACAGCCTCCCAACTAGACAACAAGAGGCCATCTTGTTAGTGTTGAGATTGATTTACCTATTCATCCTCTAGAGCTTACAAAGCTTTTTTTATTCCTTCTCTAAAAATATTTGGGGCCTTATTAGTGAGGAGATTGATTTGCCTATCCCTCCTCATGGTAATAACCTTTTTGCTACTATTTGATTTGGATACTTACCTGACATCATGAGGTGTTTATAATGGCTAATGTTCTCTTTTTCTCAATGGACTTGTACATAAACTCTTTGGGAAATTGTCTCCTCATGTATCTGATGTGAGGAGTATTTTTCATAGATATAGTTGATTCAAGACTGTATGAATGTATACATTTTTATTGAATGGTTACCCACAATTACCCACAACCTCCTTACTCCACTTTATTTGTCAAGCCTACTACTCTTAGAAATGTAGTTACCAAATTGTCTATCCAAGCATTGATAATATAATTGGTGTACCCCTCCTCACTAACTTAGAAACCTCATAACACTATATGAACTTAATATTACTAGAAACTTTGTAAATATTTAGATAAATAGGAGATCCATTCCTTTTGTTGCTCCCAAGTTTAGTATGAACTTTGAGGAGGAATTTCCAAGACGTCAGTAATTTTCCATGCCTAATAAATAATGGGAACTCCATTCCTTTTTCTACTCCAGAGTGTAGTATGATTATATTATTTGTTGTCTATTTTTGTCTAATTTTGTGTCTAGACTATATTGATATGTAGTTTTCTAAAATTTCTAAATTTGTTGCTCATTATCTGAATCTGTTGCCCAATTCTCTATAAATGTACATGTTATGATTTATTGACCTGGATTGATAACGTATTTGTCATGCATTTTATATAACACTTGCATGCCATATTTTCTCATGGTTAAAGAACACCTCATTCAGTCTCAGTATACCTTATTCAATCTAAACAATTGTTGCAAATAGTTTTACCCATGCCTTTCTACACGCTTTGAATTTTTCCCAAACGGTATTAATTTTTTATTCAACTTCTCAAGTTATACACTTTATAGTATAATATGTACATATGGAGGCCTTTAATAAAAGAAGAATGTCAAATAACTCTTAGCAACATTATTCCATGGTCTGAATATGTTGATCATTGTCAAAAAATGTGGATAGTTTGAAAATGATGGCCATGGTATGAACATGTGCATGGTATGAAAATGTTGCCCATGGTTTAAAATGTGTAGGGTCTGAACATGTGCAAGTTCTGAAAATGTTGCCCATATTCAGAAAAATGTGCAGGGTCTCAGAATGTGCATGATCCAAAATGTTGCTCTTGATCGGATCTCCAATTTTATAGCTAATTATATGTGTCGACATTATAGTGACCCATGGCTTCTGAGTCCTGATGATTTTCCCCAGGCCCAGTTTTAATTATGGTTTTATCTTGTTTCTGGATTGGAGTTTTCTAGTTTTTCCCCATGGTTTTAAACCACCATTATTACATTTTTTCATTGTGTATGTTAAACTTAGTTAAATCTTATCCACATACATGGACTTGTTCCTCATGTATTTGTCTAAATTTTAAATGATTGACCCAAGGATACCAATGATTTTCATATTAGAATACATTCCTTCCTATTCATGCACATGTTATGAATTGCATAGCAATCTTTATTTCATAATAAATTACAAATCCATGATGTTGTTTGACATGGCTCTGAACCAACATCAAGTTAGGTCTAGCCATAATTTGGTGTGCTTTCCATTTGTTCCAATACTAGCACACCCCAGGTTTAACCAACTACCTTTCTAGTTAGTGTGCACACCCACGATTAAAGGAGAATGTAAGGAGTGGGGCCTGAGAGGGGACCCACTCCTTACTTAACTTGAGGAATAAATCCATCCAATCCAAACAAACTAACAAGCATGTTGTACTAGGCGTAAATTTTTCGTTTATCAAATAATGGTATTAAAAAAGACTAAAGTGTAGCACTGAAATAATAAATCATGATTATATTTAATGTATAAAAGGTTACTTAATATTCTCCCACTTTGGGTTTACATGTAAACAACAACATTAAGATCTAAGTAGAGGGATATCTAAACTATCTCAAATTTATATCCCAGAGTTTGCTCTTTAAACCAGGTCCACATTTGCATGTCATATCCTCCATGTACTTCACCTAGGGGTTGCAGGCATACCCCTCAAGAGAAGACAAAATGAAAGTTTTTAGCATAAAATCTGGTATGAGCATATTAATTGGGGATCACTAGTACATATAGGACGTTTAA